>JAVJIF010005727.1:0-111669 GCA_038442645.1 Agave tequilana | reverse complement strand
AAGTACAACAAGTATCAGAGTACAACACAAAGCGTGGTATATTCATATGCCAACTTACAAGATACAAATACAAGGTTATACAAGTTATGATAAGCAACATCACTTTACAAGTGTCTTTTATCACAACCCAAGTCCAAAAGGAACGATATACAACCAGAAGCACAAAATGCTCACGTAATGGATGGAGATCCCGTGAACCAAAAGGAAGAGTCGGGCACGATGGGACTAGAGCTGGTCAGCCTGCTCGCAAAGATAAGCCCGGTCCTCTGTGGAAGGCTCCACTTCGCTCCAAGCCTCGGAATCTGAATATGCAAATCCAAGGGGTCAAGACATATAACAACAAATAAAAGATAGCCAAGTGACTAAGGATCATGATTAAAGATAATGGAGTAGTAATAAATAGCAACGAATAACAAGTGATGTAAACTCAATAAGATAAGGTCATATGCAATAAATCTACAATTAATGTCTTATTATTATTACTTGTCTTACTGTGATATCTAGCTATGTGACCCAGCGTCCCAGAGCACATAGATCCATATCCTAGTAAAGCAAGGTTGTTATTGGAAACAGCGGTTGTATCGACGAACTATGTTTACAGTGGGTCCCGTGCATGCCCGGGACCACGGTCCAGGGTGTTCCGTTGCTTGAAGACAGAACCAGCCGCAAGGCCTAACAGGAGGGTCTTATGTATGCCCTTGTCATGACAGTAAACAGGAAAGGGAGCAAGCACTCCCTCGGTCCCCTGGAGTACCACAGGTTAGACCGGAACATAATTGTACAATATACCTAAAACCACTGTAAACACGAACACATATCGATATCCGCATATTTCCCCCTGACCCCAATGTAAGTTGGTCTATTTTATATAATAAGTCGGGTATATCATGCTTGGTGTTTCAGTGATAGCATGAAGGGGTGGTGATACTTCACATTTAACAAGTTATGGAATAGCAATATGTAACATGAGTCATGAAGCATAATAAAGCAAGATTCATCAGGTAACAAGTCATGCAGTATAGGTATGAAGCATAAACAAAACTAAAACAGTATACAAATATCAGGGAAAGGTCAGAAATTAGAAAGGAAAGGAGTCAGAAAACTGGCCCAGAATTAGGCTGTCGGTCGACCTCCGGTCGACTGCCGGTCGACTGGGGATATAACTGGCGGTCGGCTCCCGGTCGACTGCCGGTCGACCGTGCAGATGCCGTGAGCTCCAGGTTTTGGCCGGTCGACTACCGGTCGACTGGTCCATACTAATTCCCTAAGCCGGTCGAGTGGTCGGTCGACTGCCGGTCGACCGCCAGCTCAAAACTGTGCACGCTGTGCACATCGGTGGAGTGATCGGTCGACTGCCGGTCGACCGATCCTCTGGAATCTGCTACTGTTAAGGCAGAAAATCAGATTTTTAAGGGATTGGTTCTAACAGCCTAAAGATAGGATTTTTATGTTATTAGGGGACCTGATCTATCAACACAAGTACACCACAACAGGGACTAGCCTTAGTGAGTAGATATACACACATGGGGAGGTTGGATTTGAGCTTTGATGACCTAAAAATTGGATTTTTATGGGACCATTTTACAAGAATTACTATCACAAGTAAATAGAGGGAAATCTAGGTCTTGGTGAGTAAAGATACTCACTTGGGAAGGTCCAATTAGGAGCTTGATCCAATGGAGGAAGAGGGTGGCTACAATCCACAATCTTGAGTTGAAGGAGTTGCTCTAGGTGTTGCCTTGGGGAGTGATGGTTGAAATTGAAGTCCTTGATGAAGCCTTGGTTGAAGTCCTTGAGATCTTAAGGTGGAGGTGAAGGGATTGGGGTGATCTAGGAGCTAGGGTTCTTGCTTGAAGAAGAAGAGGATTATGGAGAGCTTCTCTCTTGATGAAGTGAAAGAGAAGGAAAAGGGGAAATTTGCAAATGAAAGGGATTTATAGGTTGGGATTATTTCAAAGAGGGTGGAATTAAGGTGAAAAGGAAGGGTTTTCTTGCAAAAGAAGGGGGGTGAGGTGTCCCTCACTTGGCCACTTGGCCAGCCATGGGAAGGAGAGAGAGTGAGTGGGGTTAGGTGAAGGGTGAGTGGGAATTGAGGTGGCACATGAGGTGGAAAATGGAATTTGCAATAATTGAAAAAAAATGCCCGAAATTCAAGTATCTCGGAATGATCTGAAAATTTTACAAAAATCAAGAATAATATTTGAAGACTCATGGTGAAATTCGTTTGAAGAAATACTGTATAGTTTTAAAATTAAAAATCCCGGAATCAGTTATTTACCGACTCCGAAAGAATTTTCATAAATTCATAAAATTCTCAGAAAAGTGTATAAGTAAGAAATATGATTCTAAGCAATAAAGTCTAAAGGACTTTCTAAAAATTCCTAACTGTTTGGAAGATAAAAATTCGGAAATCGGTCAGCGGCACTGGCCGACACCGGTTTCGGAGAAATTCATTTTAATTCCAGAAAATTCCAGAAAATCACATAAAATCTAAAATATTGGAAAATGATATTTGAAATTAAAATCGGTCAAATACGGAAGGTAAATCGAAAAATACGATCGAAAGACTGAATACGTATCTAAGTACGTATTCCGGGAGAGGGGTATTACAACCGAGTTGAGAGTTCAACTCTCAGGATGTTTCGGTCGACCGGGCCGGTCGACCGCTAGTGCCCAACGGTCACTTTTCTGACCGTTGGCGGTCGACCGGGCCGGTCGACCGACGCCTGTCAGAGCTGCCAGCTCAGCTCTAACGGCTAGTTTTCTGTTTGGCCTATATAAACTCCATCTCTTTGGGGATTTGGGCTAAGTTTTTTAAGAGAAAAAATACTGGTTTTCTGAGGTGTTTAAAAGAGTTTTAAAAAGAGTTTGTGGGCTTTAAAACTTCTCATCTTTATTTGTTTTGGGTTTTTGGAAAATCAAAGAAAACTAGGTTTTGGGATTTTGATTTGGTATTTCATTTTCTATCATATACAAGAGATTTCCCAAGTAGTTTTTCTTTGTTGCTTGTTTCCAAAAACACTTTGATTCCACACTTGAGCTATATCATCTATCCTAAACTATTAGGATCTTGTTTTTGTGGAAAAAGAAAAGAGAAAAAGAAAGAGAAGAGTTTGAGGTTGTTTGTTGTAAACCTCTTTGTTGTAAACACCTTTTATTTGTGAATCCCTCTTCGGTAGAGGTGATCGGGTGATTGAGTTGTATCCCTCAAGTGTGAGGTGATAGTGTTGGTTGTGAGCCTCTTCGGTAGAGGTGTTGTGGATTGTGGTTGTTGTAGCCTCGGTGGCTTTGTAAGTTGAGAGAGGAGTTAGGTACTCCTTATAGTGGATTGGGAAATCCTACACGGTGGTGTAGGCGGGGATGTAGAGCAAGGTGCTCGAACCTCGAAACAAATCTTGGTGTTTGCGTATTGATCCATTGTCTCTCTAACTCTCTCTCTTATATTTGTGCAAAGCATCATATTCATATCATATCATATTTGCTTGTGTTGTGCATATTTCATATTGCCTTGCATTTATTCATATTGCTATTCATTCTTATATGCTTGGCTTGATTGTGTGTATTTCATATTGCTTGGATTGCTTGTGTGTGTGTGCCTAACTTGTACTCATCCAACAAGAGCTTCACATAGCGCCTCAACCCATTTCAAGGGAATCAAGGGGAGTTAGTCCAGAGCCTCGCAAGGGGAATTCGGCTACACTTGTTGTATTGTATTAGTTTGTGCATAATTTGCATTAGCTTCCGCATTTAGCGCACTTAGTTTGCATTGAGTTTCTTAGATTAGCAATTACACCTATTCACCCCCCTCTAGGTGTTTTTCATTAAGAGCATCAAAGCATCTTATAAGGACAAATTGGCGTCCAACAAACCCGTGCGAGGCATGGAGGAATACCAGGCAGCTGAGAAAGAGGCAGGAGGGGAGACAGGGGCGGGACCGAGAGCAGCAGCACCCAAGGAGCAGCCTGCTAAGAAGAGTCGACAGGCTGTATCCAAATGTTCCCATGGCTCTACTTCGAAGAGTGAGCCTATCTCAAAGAAGGCTAGAAGAGAACCGGTGTTAGGAGCTTCAATGCCTGAAGTAGTCCCTTCTGGTGTCGAGGGGCAGAGGGAGGAAGAGGAAATCCCCCTTCCCCGTGGATTACGTAGCAGGGGCCCCATGATCTTAGAAGAAGGGAAACTTGCAGATGAACCCGCCATGGCTGAAGAGGTTGAGCGACCTGAAGTTGACTTGGTAGGAAGAGATGATGTTGAGATTCCAGGGATCTCATCTCAGCCAGGGTCTCCTTCAGTTCAAGAGAACAGGGATGAGGTGCAACAGCCCGGGTCTCCAAATGTATTGATATCCAGCTCACAGGTTGTCGATCCCAGCCCTACTACTGGGGTACTTGGTGGTAAGGTCTCGATTGCTGAGACCTCTTGTGTTGAACTGTTGCCTTCATCGGTTGAAGAACATGAATATTATTCTGATGATGAAGTCAATTTTAGTGATGAACCCGCTCTTCCAGATACGAGCAAATTCTCGCATATTTCGGAAGAAGAGATACAAGGGTGTGATCCCGTGACGGTTTCGCCAATAGCAACGGTCGCTGCTGAAGGTACTCTCCTTGTCTTTTTGAACCAGCTTCCCCTTTAGCTAGGGAAGGGTTCTGACATTTCCTTTTGACTTTGTGTTATAGGGCTGGTTGTCGTCAGTGAGGCTACAACCTCCCAAATTAAGGAAATGATACAAGAGTTGGCCCAGCAGGAGAGCCTTGAGGCTCCTACTACCGAAAGGCCTCAAGAGAGGGAGGTTTCAACCTTACAAGATCTGTCCAGGAATTCACCGTATTCAGATCCTCAGCTTGGTAAGAGGATATTAACGCATTGAATTTTCTCCTTTTTGCTATCATGATTGATGTTTTGGTGATTTGCAGAGAGTGCTGAGGGAGCTTAGGTAGAGGATCTTGCGGCAAACGTTGACGCAGAAGGCAGTACAGTTCAGACCTCGACCGGGGCACCCGATGTCGCAGGGTTTGCTGTCACTTCAATCGCAGTGGAGGCTGCTACAACAATAACTGCCTCAGAAGCAAACATTGACGTAGAAGGCAGCACAGTTCAGACCTCGACCGGTGAACCCGATGTCGCAGGGTTTGCTGTCACTCCAATCGCAGTGGAGGCTGCTACAACAATAACCGCCCCGAAAGTGTCGGCGACCCTCTCAGTACCTAACGAGCCTATCGTTTGCCTTACTCCTGTACAAGATGAACTGACCTCTGTTTCTCACCCTGTCATGGAAAGGGGGTCTGGGAGTACGTCAGCAGAGTTTTCTCCAGTTAATGACATCATGGAAGAGCTAGCATGTCAACTGGTGCAACAATTCTTTGCTTCCATGCGATCTTGTATTGACCTCATTCTGTCTGGTAGCAGCTCTTTCGAGTTTGCCCGAATACTTCTCGAAAATCAGATTGGGAACATCAGTCATACTAGGAGTCCTTCACAGGCTAGGGCATGCCTGATGCTGGTGGAGCAACTGGGGAGCCACCTAAAGGAACTCAAGACTCTGGAAGATGCTGGCTCGATAGATGAGGCTCGGACAACCTTGAATAAGATTCTTGCCGCTCAGGAACATGAGCGAAAGGAGATAGAGGAACAAATAGCGGAAGAGGCCCGTCATCTTCAGCATTTCCAAGCTGACTGTCAAAGGCTGATTGGCGATTCGAAGGAATCGGAAATCATTGTACAGAGTGCAGAGCAGGTTATTGCCTCTGCTCAAGCTACCATAGCCAGGGCACAAGCCTTGATCGAGATCAACGAGCAAAAGCTTATCGCTGCTAGGAAAAGCCTGGAGGAGCTGGAAAATGCCAGAACGCAGACTGAAGAAAGCCTCTCTGCTCATTCCTCCAGGTTGGAGTCTCTTCAAGCGCAACTGGCTTTGAAGAAATTTTTATCTGAGGAGTTGCGGGTCCAAGCTCTGATGGAGGCTGAGAATAGCACGAGATGCATCGTCTCCGGGAACAAATCCGTTCTTTGGCGAAGCAAGATTATTAGCCTCTTTCTTTTTGTATGGTTCACCTTATTTTTTTCCTTAAAACACTCTATTTGTCAAGAGTGTCTGTGTTACTTTTATAATTTTTGAATCACATAATAGAAGTCTTCGAAATTTTGGTCCATCTCCATCTTTCATGGTCCTTTACTTGTTGTAGATGAAATCGATTTTCATAACTGTAGTCGTAATCTCTAATCTGCCATGAGTAATAAACTCAGGCTAAACTGAGTTCTTGAGCGAGACGCGATTTTCACTCGAAGTGGGGCGCGGTTCTGGGAGACGCGATTTTGATTCATTAATGGACACGCTGTCCAGGCTTATCAAGGAAGACGCATGGGTCTTTAATAGGATACAGCTCAGGCTTAGAGACAACAAGGCATTATTTTGAGACGCGAATTTGCGTTCTTCAATAAAGGGAATGCGGCTTTCATATTTATGAAAGGACGCAAATCCATAGACGCGGTCCTTTATTCTGCTAGGATGCAGTGGAGACGCGATCTTAGGTTTCTCAAAAACTGATGCCTGAAACTTAGCTGATTGATGGGAACGCGGCACTGGCTTAGTAGAAACGCGTCTCCGGACCCTTGACAAGGCGCAAACTCAAGTTATATTGAGTTTATGATAAGAACACAACTGTCGTCTCGCAATGGAGACGCAGTTCCAAGCTCCCCATGAATGACATAAGCCTTCTCTATTGAGGACGCAAGCTTCAGAACACAGCTTTCAAGTTGATGCGGACTTAGGACGCAACCTCCAAATGGGCCCCATTTGCCAAAGGGACGCGGCTCTGAACCACTCCAAAAGACGTGGTTATGGATCTCTTAGCAGGAATGAGAAGAACGCCGCCTTCGAGTTCACAAAGGGACGCGGTTTTCAGGACGCAACCTTTGGGTCTGTGTTTGATGCAACCTCCTAAGCATTGCATGCAAAAGATCTTGTTGGATCTTTAAATGCCAAATCGGCGTTGACGATTGGGGATTTGTGTCCTCCGATGTTTCCCGAAGCGGCGACCCACGCGTCAGGCCTTTATTGGGCTTTGGCATTAATACCTTTAAATGCCAAGTCGGCGTTGATGACTGGGGATTTGTGCCCTTGACGTTTCCGAAACGGCAACACACGCGTCAGTTCTTTATTGGGCTTTAACGTTCGTGCGGGAATTAAGGCCGATGGCTCTGATTATTGCGCCATTAATTACAGGCCTTATGGGTTGCCTATAAATAGGCCTTACCCCCTTATCAGTCCATTGCTTAGACTGTTTTCCCCTCGAGAGCAGGCGCCCTGAGGGACTTCATCTTCTTCCTTCCATGGGATTTGCCCCCATGGACAACGACGACCCAAAGCTTTCATGCTTTCCTTTAATCTTTTCAGAAGATTATTACTTTCAAGTGATTTCAAGATCAAAAAGCGTCTCTCTGAGTACTTTTTATATTCGCGCCTTGATGCAGAAAGTTCAACCTTTAAAGGGCTATTCTGCGGGTAGGAATTACTTGTCCGCCATGAAATATTCAGCCCAACTGAGTTTCAGTTTTACTATCCCATGAAAAGATTCATCTTCTTGACCTTCTCTTGAAGTCTGACTGGTGTGCCCATTATTTGGAAGTTGCGCCTTTTAGACTTCCTGATGAAGTGCAAGTTGATTGAGTCCTAACTCTGACTCAAAATCCCCTGGATGCGAGTGTAATGGACTTTGCACCTGGACCGTGAGCTTTACATACAGAGCTCGCGTTTGAGGCTGTTTGACTTAGAAGAATTTTAACTCAGGCCGAAGGCTTCAGACTTGAATGTATCAACCCTTGTTTATCAAACAAGGATGTGGCAATTTTCGCGTCTGATTCTCTTTGAAAAATTTTAATTCAGGCCGAAGGCTTTAGACTTGAATGTAGCAACCCTTGTTTATCAAACAAGGACGTGGCAATTTTCGCGTCTCATATTTTAGACGCGGGTCTAAAACTAGACTGTGTTCAAATCTGTGTGTATTCGAAGTTCACAATTTTGATCGCGTCTGTTTCTGTCGCAACAGAATTTTGACTTTCTGTGTGGGTCATTCCTGCGTCTGAAGTCCATAGCTATAGCTGCGTCTGCCTTTCAGTTCTTCCGTTTCAGCATTCTGACCTTCTAGTTTTTTTTTTACTTCTCACAGGTAGCCTCAATCATCCTTTCGCATATTCGCTGGGCCCTTGGGAGAATATATCGGCCAGCGAACTTGTTCGATGATCGACCATTGGAGGAGAAGTCACGGCTCTTGTTTATGGGAGACGAGGATTTGACATCCGCCGAGACCTCATTGGACACGATGCACCAGTCATGCCTCCGGGTTCGCCATGGTCACAGTGGGTATGACGGTGGATATGGTGGTGGGTATGGTCCTCTTGCAGGTCACTGGAAAGAGGACGTCACCTGTAAGGTCTTTCTATTGTCTTGAATTCCCTTTTTGCATTGAAATTCAGACGCGTAGGAGTAAAGCATCTTTGGCTTGGTAAAAATATGATAATAATCTTAACAAGTCAAAGTTTGTAGAAAAATTCTTGTATATGTCGGAAAAGGAGGATTCGATTGTAAAATTCTTTTGATTGGATAGAAAATTACAACAGATCAGTCTTCCGATTACAAGGGAGGGAGGATGTTGAGTTTTGAATCCTCCCTTTGTTTAAGGCTGGGTTCTTCAAGTGGCGGTGGAGAGTGAATCTTGTTCTCCGTTGACCGGGTGAACGTTGAGATCTTCCGGGGCTTTTCTCTTCGGGTGGTTGACGGAGTAACACAGCTCTATCGACCAAAACTCTCAAAGAGATTGTCGGCAAAGGCTAACTTGAACACAGCAAGTTCTCTGAAGGGTTGAACTCTCTCTCTTTTCTCTCAGAGCTCTTTTCTCCCAAAAATCCTCCGACCCCTTCTTTATAGCGACGGGGCTATTTATAGGGGTTTCAGGGGCGTACGTGCCTCCTAAAAATACTCCATAATGGGTGCTAATTTTTCCCGTTATGTGGGCCGTGATTGGCCCCGAAACCGGGACGGTTACAACTGAGACGCGGGTGTCGACCCATGCGCCTTGGAGTTGCTGAGACGCGGGTTTCGACCACGCGTCTTGGTGCGGCTGAGACGCGGGTTTCGACCCTCACGCCTTAGTGCTGCTGAGACGCGGCTGTCGAGCCTCGCGCCTTGGTGCTGATGAGACGCGGCTGTCGAGCCTCGCGCCTTCGTGCTACTGAGACGCGGGTTTCGACCCTCGTGCCTTGGTGCTGTTGAGACGCGGGTTTTGACCCTCGCGCCTTGGTGCTACTGAGACGTGGCCAAAATTAGCTTTGCCTCTAGAACTTGGAATTCTTCTTTTTAATGGCTTGTCTTTTAGTAATTTTTAGACAGCCTACAGAAACCCCTCCAAAGTTTTCGACATTCTGCAGTTAAGTGGGACAGATTTCAAAATACTTTGGACTCTAGCTGAGCTCACCCTTATGACTGGACTGTCAATGCTCCGGGTTTGATCTTGTCTGGAGTATGGTCTTCGTGAGTGTACTGTGGAACTCTTTGAAGCCACCAAAGTTGATCGTGTTGAGTGTCTAGATGCACAGTCTAAACCTCCCCGATTGCTTTAAGTCTGTCGTGGGTACACTTTAAGCCATGAGTGGACGGTCATCTGCTTGTGCCAGTTTACTGTTGAACTAATTTGCAGAGGCAAGGACTGAACGCTAGCTCTTTTGGGACGCAGGGATAGTACCGCTTTTTTAAAGATGCGACTTTCATAGGGTGCATCTTTTGGAATGAAAACGCGACTGTTATTCCATAAGGCAGACGTGATTTTTGTCTGGGTTTGGAAGGATGCGAACTTTGGAGAGACGCATCTTTTTGGAGTGAAGCCGCGACTTTCTAGACGCAACTATGGCTGTGCTGAAAGGATGCGTCCATCGAAGAGGCGCGACTGTTGGGTGCGAATCCGTGCCATGCCATGAGTGCACTGCCACGTGTCCTGTGGAACCGACGGGACACTTGCTCTTTGGCGTGCGAACTTTACGCTATATTAAATGCGCTTTCCACGCGTCAAAAGATGATTCGATGTTGAGTCAATCGAGCCAAGCGCCGCGTATCTTTTGCGAATCTCTGTGCCTATAAATAGCAACAGTCATCGGGATAGTCATCATTAATTTCTCTTTCGTCTTCACGTGCATCTGTTAGGGTTTTGAGAAAGGAGCTCTCTTTGTTCTCTTCTTCTTCATCTAACATCGGATTCTTGATTAGTTGTGAATAATGAACTTAGGTAGAACTAAGTTTTTGGGAGGAACGCGGCTCTGATTTATAGGGAGACGCGGTCCTGAGAAACGCGACTCTGACCTGTCCATTGGGACGTGGTTCTAGTTGGCGCGAAGGACGCAGCTTCGGGTGCGGCTCCCTAGCCGCAGCCCTTAACTCTACCCAAGTGCAGAATTCAGGATGTCGTGAAGACGCGGCAGTGGGCCCTTGACCTAGTGCAAACTCAAATTATATTGAGTTTATGATAGGAACACCATTATCATTTCGCCATGTAGAAGCAGCTTCAAGATACTTGTGAATGCCATAGGCCTTCTCCATTGAGGACACAAGTTTTAGGACACAGCTTTCCACTTTTATGTGATTTCCAAGGACGACCCCTAAAAGGGGTCCTTTTTGTTGATGGACGCCGTTTTTTTGTAAAAGGGACGCGGGTTCCTGAACGCGGCTCTTATGCCTGCGTTTTGGTGCAACTTCCCAGACGTTACATGCAGCATGTCATAAAGGTTTTATGGGATCTTTAAACGTCCAATCGTTGTTGACGATTGGGGACTCGCACCATTCGAAGTTTCCCGGAGCGACCATCCACGCGTTGGCTTTTCATTGGGCCTGGGCGTTAATGCCTTTTAATGCCAAACCGGCGCTGGCGGTTGGAGATCTGTTTCTTTGACGCTTCCCGAAGCGACGCTCCACGCGTCAGCCTTCCATTGGACTTTGACACTCGTGCGGTCATTAAGGCCGACGGTTCTGATTAGTGAGCCATTAATTATGGGCATTATGGCTCGCCTATAAATAGAGCTTACCCCCTTCCTTTAGCACTCCCATACTTGAACTATTCTCTTTTAACAGCGCGTGCTCTGAGAGACTCCATCTTCTCCCTTCAAGGACTTTACCAGGGGCTTGCCTCCATGGATGAAGATGACCCAGAGCTTTCATGCTTCTGTTTGGTCTCTTCAGAAGATTACCACTGTCAAGTGATTTCAATAACAGAAAGCGTCTCCTTGAGCACCTTTTATGTCCGCGCTTCAATGCAGAGAATTCAACTCTTAATAGAGGCTTCTGCGGGTACGCCGTCCCAATTTGCCATGATATTTTTTTTAGTCCAACTAAGTCTGAATTTTGATATCTCTTAAAGAGATTCATCATCTGGATTTTCTCCTGAAGTCAGTTGGTGCCTTCCTCTTTTGGAAGTTGCGCTATTGACTTAGACTTCTCTGGACGCGAGTATAGTAGACTTAGGCGCCTGGCCGCAGGTCGCGTCTTGAGGCTGTCGACTTAGGAGAATTTCAACTCAGACTGGAGGTCTCAAGCCTGAATCTTGCAACTCCTGTTCATCCGACAGGGAGACGGTAATTTTCGCGTCTGATTCTCTTCGCGCCTCATATTTTAGACGCGTGTACAAAACTGTGGTCGAACTCTGTATGTTGTCACAGCTTTGATCGCGTCTATTTCTGCCGCCGCAGATGTTCGCTGCGCGGGTCATTCCTGCGTCTGACGATTTCAGCAATAACTGTGTCTGTCACTTAGTTTTTCTATTGAAGTATACTAAGCTTCAGATCTTCTAATTTTGTTGCTTCTTGCAGGTAGGCTTGATCATCCTTTTTCATGTTCGCTGGGCCCTTGGGAGAATATATCGGCTAGCGAACTTGGTCGATGGTCGACCACAGGAGAAGAAGTCATGACTCCTGCCTTCAGGAGATTGGGACCGGACCTTCACCAAGATCTCTTTGGATTCAATGCACCAGTCATGCTTCTTGGCATGGCATGGTCAAAGTGAGGATGGCGGCGGGGGTAGCGGTGGATATAGTGGTGGGTAGCATCCCCTGTGAGGTCTCAAAACCTCCTCTCTTACCCCAGAAGTGACATCGAGGGAAACTCCATGCCTACTGAATGACCTTCTGGTGGAAGAGATGTTCATCAACGAAGGATCATACCCCCACTTCGGATGGTTAGGTGGAATCAGAAGACTCTGCTGCCTTTTGACCTCAAGAAACACCATTGTTCTCGATCAACCAGGGACTTCTTCGATGTTTACATCATGCATCATGGTGCAACCAGCTTCTGATCGTTGCCACAATGTCCGATCCTACTTTGGTGCCCTTCCAAACATCTTGTACTTGGAATTGTATCCAGCTTTGAGGAGTGAGTGCAACCTCTGAGAGAGAGAGGGACTTCTTTGTGTACTCCTTAACTGTAACACTCAATCTCATTGTATAAGAGAGCGTTTTGTATCACTTTCATATGCCTGGATATAAATAAAAGTGACACTTTTCTTTTTGTCTCTTCTATTGTCTTGAACTCTCTCATCTCTTTTTGGTCAGACGCATAGAAGCAAAGAATCTTTGGCTTGTCAAAACTATGATGAAAATTTTAACAAGTCAAATTTTGTGGAGAAAAGATCCTATTTCAGGAACCCCACAATGCTGTCAGAGGTGTGATATTAACTTGACAGAGATAAGATAATTTTGGTGAGCCTGCCACTTTATAAAAAGAAAGTGACAAGTTGAATTGGTACCCCCAGGGAAGATGAGCTTTTATCAAAGGTTTAAGCTCAACTGGAGAGTTGATGAAAACACTGTTAACGGTGTAATGTTAACCTAATAATGTTTTTTTTTTTAAGTAGACTTGTTGTTCTGTTAAGGAGAACAACAAGTGAGATTAGGCTCGCGGGGAGTTTAGGAAAATCTTTACCGTTAGAGGTGTGATATTAACTTAACGGGTTGAATGTAGTCTTGTCAGAAGTGTAATGTTAACTTGATAAGAATGTAAGTCAGAGGTGTGATATTAACTTGACTCAAAAGCTTTTCAGTTTTATTTGGGAAAACTAAAAGTGTCACTATCATAGGTGTAATGTTTAACTTGACAATGAGGGTAATGCTAGAGGTGTAATTTTAAAATTGGCATTAGTCATCTCGACTTCAGCGAGGAAGTCCGAGGAAAAGTCATGGCCGTAAGTGTATTGTTGAACTTGGCGATGACCTGGATGCTAGAGGTGTAGTGTTAAACTTAGCATCGTTCATTTCAGCTTCGATATGGAAGTCTGAAGGAAGGTGACTGTCAGAGGTGTGATGTTAACTTGACAGAAACTCGATGTACTGTTTAGAAGTATAATGTTAACAGTAATTTGTCAGAGGTGTGGTATTAACTTGACAGAAATTGATTTGCGATATGAGCAATTTGAGGACCTGTCATTCTATTGATGAGATTGGCAAGTGGAGTTTAAAAATGTCAGAGGTATAGTGTTAACTTGACAAATTTGGATTTGCGATATAAGCAATTTTGAAGACTTGCCATTCTATTAATGAGAATTGGCAAGTGAAGTTTGAAGTGCCAGAGGTATAGTGTTAACTTGGAAACGACTGTATTTCGTAGACCTACCATTCTGTGGATGAGAATTGGTAAGGGATTTTGGAGGGGAGAGTGGAGTCAAGTCCACTTAGGATTTTTAGCAAACCCTCAGCTATCAACGGATTTGAGGTGCCTTTACCAACTACCGTTTGAGTTGGTCTAGCCATGCTATTCCCCTCAGCATGATGAGTTATCGAAGATTTATGTTGGGCTTAGAAGCCAACATTTTCCTCTATCCTTAGCCGTCGGAGGCGTCGGATGTTAATGAAGAAGCTCTTCTTGTTTTGATCAGAGGTGTACTTTTAACTTGATCGGAGGGGGAGTACAATTAAGGATAGTACTTCTTCAAGAATCTGCCATTGATCGACATCATGAGTGTATCGGCATTTGAAGTTATGAGGCGATACGATCCATTTGAGTAGACTGACTCTACTACGAATAGTCCTTCCCATTTAGGTTTGAATTTTCCTTTCGTCTTGTGCGTCATCACCATGGGTCTTCTGACGGCTAGGACAAGATCGCCTTTCTTGAAAATTCGCACTTTAACTTTCTTGTTGAAGGCTCTGGTAATTCGAGCTTGATAAAGCTCGATTTGTTGTTGGGCCTACAAACGCTTATCGTCTAAGGCCTCCAATTCCTAGAGTCGTTGTCGATGCTTCTCCTCTGTTGTCATCTCCGCTGTCAAGGCGACGCGTAGAGATGGAATTTGGATTTCCAGTGGAAGCACGGCTTCACACCCATATACCAAAGAAAATGGCGTAGCTTTAGTCGGGGTTCGCACAGTTGTGCGATAGGCCCATAAGCATTCACCTAGCTTGTCGTCCCAGTCACGTTGACTTTTCGAGACGAATTTCTTGAGAAGCTTGCCAATGGTCTTGTTAAAAGCTTCTGCGAGACCATTAGCGGCGGGGTAGTATGCCGTTGAGGACACACTCTGGATTCTGAACTTGGTGCAGAATCTCTGGAAAGCCTGGCTGATGAACTGGGGTCCGTTGTCGTGGACAATTCGCCGAGGTACCCCAAAACGGTAAATGACGTGATGTTTCACGAATTTGATCACATCAGATGACTTTACCTCCTTCAAAGGAACGGCCTCAGCCCATTTGGAGAAGTAATCGGTTATGGCCAAAATAAACCGATGCCCTTTTGACGATGGAGGGCTGATAGCCTGATAGGGCCAACCACATCCATCCCCCATATTTCAAATGGCCAAGTAGAAGCCGTGTACTTGGCAGGCGTGACATCTTTTGGCATAGGTGATGGCGTCAGCGATCATCTTGGGCCAATAATATCCCAACCTTTGGAGTCGGTATGCAACTTTTGGGCCAGGTTGATGGGCTCCACACATGCCGTCATGGGCTTCTTTAAATACCTCCTGTGCCTGATTAGTCTACGATTATGCATTATTATATCGCATTCTCTCACCGATTCATGAATAAATTGTCGTCTAAATCGTGTTTTGGTCTTAATTGCAAGTAGATCCAAAGTCCAAGGGCAAAGATGGAATAAGAGCCTAATTCATCCCAATTTATGGTAATTAATCTCGCATTACTTGGAGGCCAAGGAAAGGATTATCTAGAAGATTCATTAAACCTAGCCTTCTGCACATGTCAGACGAATATTCGGGCGAAATTACCAGAAACAGCATATACCCTGCACATTCTCGAAGCCAGACGGAGCCCCGAAAGAAATCCAGGGACCCATCTCCCTAGTATTGCCGCGGAAACGCGGCAATAGCCGCGTTTCCGCGGCAAAGTAGTGGAGCCACGCGTCTATTTTCGACGCGTGGCCCCGTCTCGTCTTCTGGATGCTTCTGAGGCCTATAAATACCCCTGCCTCTGGCCAAAACGCAAGCAGTTTTTATTTTTGGGAGTAGGTCCAGATTTTAGTGTAGTGTAGGTGAGTGTTCTTCATTTCTTGTATTTTCTTTTCTTTTTAGATCATTGTAGTAGGGCTGAGTGATTTCTAGAGAGAGAAAGCAAGGGATTGATGTAATAGAGAGTGACACTCTATGTAAAGATGCCTCCTTTCTCTTCCAATGTAATCTCCTTCACCTTCTAACATGATTTCTTGCTAGTTTTTCTTCTCATGGCAATCTAACTACTAACCACTAACCATCTAACCACTTACTTGATAATCCACATGAATCGGGTTGCCTCTACAAGGCCTTGTTCTTGCAAGAGCCATTGATGGCCAAAGATGATGGGTTCTAACATCTAACTTGCTAACTTGCTAACCAAGCTAACTCTCTTTTATTTCATGCTAGTAGTGTAATGAGTGATGCTTGTATTAGCTTGTTCTTGATGCAATGTTTTGAATGTGATGAACCATCCATGAGCCATGCTTTGTACCGTCTCTTGGAGCCAAGGATTGTGATGGCCAAGGATCAAAATGTGAGGCAACTATCTCGAAGAGGTTAGCATGGTTAGTGGAGCACTTAGCAGTTAGTAGCCATGAGTTTTCTTTTCTTTTGTTTTAGAAACAATTTCCAAGCTTCTTTTACTATTTGTCTATCTATGTTTTCACCATCCTCTTAGTTTACCTTTGTTCCATCTTCTTTGTTTTTACATCGCCGTTTTCATCGCTCTCCTCACCTACCACATTCTGGATTCCTTTTCTTTTCTTTTCACTTTCTTTTTAATTCTTTCAACAAAGAAGAATTGTTAACAAATAACGGGAATAGAAACTGTCAATTCTTCTATCGCCTCCCTTCCCTGTGGATTTGACCCGTTAAGCCAATGCTATAACGGAAGTATCGAGGGTACATTAGCACATTCGAGCTTTTCATCTGATTTCATATAATACACACTTTTGAGTGCTAGTTCCCCACCGATCAGTGCCTCATTTTGTGAAAGGCAGCAAAGCAAGATCCCGTCATGCGATCGACGATACAGTGTTCGCATAATCGCATTATAGTAGTATTTGGGGGCTTTCCTTCGAATGGCAGCCGCTTCTTTGGTGTCTTCAGACAGGATGCCATACAGGACATAATCAATGTAGGGGAATCGCCAGTCTCTAGGCTCTGGACTGGTTGACAATTCCAGCGCTTCTTTGCTTTGAGAATCTCCTGTTGGCTCCTGGTAATCCTCAGGAGCAATTCTCGGGCAATACAGGTCGTGGCTGTGGACAAATATCTTCTCCACTGTTCCAGGAGCTAAAGAGGCAGCGAGGGATGCCAGTGCATCTGCATGCGCATTTTTCCTGCGTGGTACATGGTCGATGTAGAAGTTTGTAAACTTCCCAGCCATGTGGACAGTTGCGTTGTAATAGGGTACTAGGTCTTCATGTCTGACTTCGTACTCCCCGCGAACCTGGCTAACGATGAGTTTGGAGTCACCATATGCCTCGAGATTTTTAACGCCAATCTCATCGGCGAGTTGCATCCCAATCAAAAGAGCATTGTACTCCGCCACATTGTTGGAACAAGGTTCGGTTAATGAGACAGCTTGAGGAATCACATAGTTCTGCGGGGAGACGAGTACTACTCCTACTCCTGCGACTATGTGTCCTTTTGGGCTTGTTCTTGATGCACCATCAAAGAAAAGTTGCCACACCTGTCTTTCAAAGGATGTCTGGGTCTGGCAGGTTTCAGCGACCTCATCTGGGAGATCGTCGTAAAGTTTGGTTGCCCTCGGATCTGGACGCTCAGCCAGGAAATCCGCCACCGTTTGTCCTTTAATGGCCTTCTGTAGTAAAAAGTGCATTTCATATTGAGATAACAATATGGCCCATTTTGCCAGACGGCCATTTAGCGATGAAGGCTTTGTCATGAGTAACCTCAAGGGGTTGACTTTTGATATGACATTTATGGTTTGGCCTGCCAGATAGTGTCGCATTTTCTGAATGGCGAACACCAGTGCCAAACATTCCTTCTCGATCGGGTTGTACCGATGTTCGGCTCCGATCATTGTTCTACTCAGATAGTAGATCGCTTGCTCTCGTCCTTGATCATCATTCTGAGCTAGTAGAGCTCCCAAAGAATGATCCATTGCTCGGACGTATACCAGGAAAGGTTTTCCAGATATCGGAGCTGCAAGGACTGGTGGTTGGGTGAGGTATTGCTTGATTTCCTCAAATGCTTGTTGGCAAGCGTCGTCCCAAATGAACGAAACACCCTTCTTCATTAGCTTAGCGAAGGGTTGGCATCTTCCGGAGAGATTTGAGATAAACCTGGGGATGTATGCCAATCGTCCTTGCAATCCCCTGAGTTCTTTGAGATTCTTCGGGGGTTGCATCTCCTGGATAGCGCGAATCTTTTCCGGATCTAAATGAATTCTTGTGGAAGTCACTACAAACCCTAGGAACTTGCCGCTGGCCACCCCCAGGAAGGATTTGGTAGGGTTCATCTTCAACTGGTGGGCCCGCATGATGTCGAAGACAACCTTTAGATCAGTGATATGATCACCTTTAGCGTGGCTTTTTACCGCAATGTCATCAACATAGCATTCCACTGTTTTACGCATTTGCTACTGGAAAATGGCGTTCATAGCCCTTTGATATGTTGCCCCCGCATTCTTCAGTCTGAAGGGCATGACGGTATAGCAGTAGACCCCCAATGGTGTCCTGAAGGAGGTGTGCTTTTCGTCGTCAGGATACATTTTGATTTGATTGTATCCTGAGAACCCGTCCATGAAGGACATTCGTTCGAATCCACAAGTATTGTCAATCATGACGTCTGTGATTGGCAGTGGGAATTCGTCTTTGGGACAAGCCTCGTTTAGATCACAGAAGTCGATGCAGATCCGGATCTTTCCATTTTTCTTAGCAACGGGGACGATGTTGGCTACCCAATCGGGATGTTGCTCTTCCCTGATGAAACCAGAATCTATAAGCTTTCTGACTTCTGATTGAATTGCCTCCATTATTTCTGGACGGAACCGTCGCTATTGTTATTTGACAGGCTTTACGTCCGGATTGATGTTGAGGCGGTGCATAGCCACTTGAGGATCAAGTCCAGGCATGTCTTCATAATTCCAAGCGAAGACATCTTTATACTCTTGAACAAGAGATATTAGATCCTTTTTCTCCGACGGTGACAGGCCGTCGCTTATGAAAATGGGCTTAGGGTTAGCCTCATCTCCTAGATTAATCTGAACAACCTTGTCTTCTGTGGGTGGCTCTCGCTGTTCAAAGCGGGTATCCCAAAGAGTATTTAAATGTTTGATCCAAGGATCTGTATCGAATTGGATCATTTCTTCATCTCCGTCTTCCAGGTGGCTTGTTGAAACCATGTTCACTGAAAGTTCCCCGAAGATGTTGCCGACACTGACATCTGACTCCCATGATGACGTGCCTGAAGAGTAATCGTCGCTTGATGATTCTCGAGAATCAGAGGCTGATGGGACCGGAGTTGATACATAGCCTAACCCCCTGCGCGTCCGATGATAATAATCGGGGGCTTTCCCTTTCGGCACAAAGGAGCGAAGTAGCGTTCTCCTTCCTTTGCCGAAGTTCAACCCAAGTCTGCTTGTTAGGTCATACCCCATGCATTTCATCATTCTGAGTGCTTTTGGTTCATAATGACCAAACTGAGGGGATTCCTCCTCGCCTTCTGATTCTTCGTAGGGCGTTGGTTCAGACGAGATTTGCCCAAAAAGAATTGGTTTTTGGCCTTTCCGTCTTGCTAGAACCATAAATATAGATTCTTGCGCGTTACCATTATCTTGGAATGTCTCGAAGGACGATTTCACTGGTACATGCAATGATGTCAAAGCATCCATTGCCGACCAGAGATCATCATCTACTTCGGTGCAAGTGTCTGACGGTACGGAATCAGAAGCAAACACAGAAAAATACGCTAAATCTAATTCTTCATTAATGTACCAACCGCCTACATCGTCGGTGGTATTATCAACATCGAGCTTATTAATGCTCTTTACAAGTGGTTCCAACTCCCACAAGCACTCTTTTTTTTCTGGCTCGGTGTCAGCTTCATTACCAGAGTCTGGCTCCTCTGGTTGCGGGACTTCATCCGTCTCCACGGGATCCTGATACAGTAAGGAGTCCGTGAAATAATTCTCGACTCCCTTGAACGGATGCCTTTTGGCAATCAACGTTTGCACCTTTCCACGTTCGTCAATATATTTCATGACTTGATGGAGAGTAGAGGGAACGATGGAGTTGCGGTGAATCCACGGCCGCCCCAACAGTAGATTGTAGGAAGTATCGGCGTCGATGACGTAGCATGTTACTTCCGACTTTAGATCTCCAATCTGGCATTTGAGCTTGACCTTCCCCATTGGACGGGTACTATTGGCATTGAACCCATAAATGGTCGTCTGAGTAGGGCTCAAACGATGAGTAGGAATCCCCAAATGTTGCATGACCCGGCGAGGCATGATGCTCAATGCCGACCCGGGATCTACCTGAATGCGGTTCACCTTAGATGATCCAATATACCCTGCAAAGTAAAGGGGTCGATCATGTTTCCCTTTGACTTGCATATCATCTGCCGTGAAGGTGATGCAGGGAATATTTTGGGAGGCATGGAGGCAATCCTCTACATCTTCCTCCTTTGGTAGTTGGGTCATGAAGACCTCAGCATTGGCCAGAGCTTCTTGTAGAGCCTCTCTGGTCGACTTTGATAGCCTGAGGAGCTCATAAAGAGTAATCCGCGCCGGGATGTTGGCCAACTGAGCCAGGACATCAAAGCGGTAAGGTGCCGTGGATCCTTCCACTATGTCTTTTAAAAGAACTCGAGAAAATCGAAGTTCTTTCTGTTTCTCCCCGGGTTGCTTCGTGGAGGGCTTGGCTGGCTCTGCAGCGAGTCTTGGAGGAGTTACCGCCACTTCGCCATACTTTTTCAAATATAGCTGTCCCGAATGGGTTTCTGCCACCAGCTAACTGGGTTCTGCGGCCAGAACTATTGTCTCCTCTTCTGAGTCGATTAGCGAGGGAATATTAGTTTTCGCTTCTCAAGAAGAGGCACACACCACATTGCAGGATGAAGCCTTTGCTTTGCCTTTGGACTTCCTGCTGGTTACAGTAGTCCATTGCTGGCCATCAATAAGGTCGGGATGAACCCACATGACTTCTCCATGAGGTGTGGGAATAGGTACCAAGCCCTTTTCTTACTGCTGGTGAGGGTCTGTGTTGACCATTCTCAGCTCTCCTCTTGGGATAGGGACTACTCCAGAGGGTGTTGGGGGTTGTCTCCCAAACTGGAGAACTGACGTCATATTAGCCGTCACCTTCTTCTGCTCTGGTCGGAGTTTCAATACCTCCGCGTCAATCAGGGTCTGAAGGATGTCCTTGAAGACATAACAGCTCTTGGTAGGGTGTCCCAACATCCTGTGGTACATGCAGTAGCTGGGATTGTCGATTTTAACGACTTCCTCGGGGCGCCTAGCTTCAGGAAGCTTCAGTCGATTGCTCTTGTTGAGTAATTTGAAGAGCGAGTCGACATGTTCATCCTTGAAGGAATACTGCTTGTTGGCCCGTGGTTGGCTTGAAGAGCCACTTCCCTTGACCGGTTGAGGTTTGACAGGGGACTTGGTCTCTGTTGCCAAGTTATCCTTCCTTTTGGTTTGGAGGGATGTGTCTGGCGCACGCCTCGTTGATCTTTCAGGCCTGGGTTTGTTTTCTCCGCTCTGACGCGGGCGACAATCTCCTCAGCCTGTTCACCTTATTGGACTAATTGCTTCCAGGTGCGGCTTTCAGCAACTCCTATTTGAGCAAGGAGTGAGGTTTGGAGATTGTGGCGGCATGTTTCCACCAGGGTAACCTGGGTCATACCGCTCGGACATCGAGTGCCACGTTCCAAAATCTTTCCACGAAAGACTTAACGGACTCTCCCTTTCGCTGCTTGGTGGCTAAAAGGGTAGGCATGTTGACCTCCGAGTCATCTTCAAAGAAGCGTGTTAAGAAAAGCTTCTCCAAATCACCCCAGTTCTTGATGGAACCTTCTGGGAGCTTCATGAACCATTCAAAGGCCAGCCCTTTTAGGGTGCCGATGAATAAACGCGCCAGGATGGCGTCGTTATCTACCACATTCCCAGTTTGGGACTTGAAATAGTAGATGCGTTGGTTCGGTGAACCTTTCCCATTAAATGCTTGGAGGGTTAGAGCCTTGAACTTGGGCGGGTATGGAACCAGGTCCCATTCGGCTGGATATGGGCGGACCACTCCTGCTTCTTGGAGACCTTTCCGATTGGTAAGGGCTTCAAGGCGCTACTCCAACTGATTCATTCTTTTAGAATGAACCTTTCCCTGGTCTTGATCATTCTTTTCCTGCGACGAGGATTTAGACGAACCAGAGGTGGGTTGCAATTTCTTCTCGGAGTGTTCGGAAGATGAGTTTTCTCCCTCTTTTCGTTTGCCCTTAGACTTTCTAGGGGGAGATTTCCTCATGTCTTCGAGCAACTGTGCGAGCATCTGCTTGAGAGAGTCGATGGATTCTTGCTGAGCACGAATCATCTCGAGTTGTTCCTTCTGGACCTGGGCTTGCAGCTCCAAGCGCTTAGCGGTCTCCTCAGGAGTGCTCGTCATGTATGTGAAGGCCTATTTCTCTATAGAAGAGTTTGAGGCCTGCGACTCTGCAATAGCAGAGTGCGAGTCATTAATCTCAATGCCCCGGGCTAGGGCATTGTAGTTGATCGGGGGAATGGCCCCGGTCCGGGTGCGAGTGTGTCGGTACACTCCTTCCGGTTCAGAGTCAGACTCGTCGGAGCTGACTACAGGCTATTTTTCCCTGCTTCTGCTCGCCATGTTAGCAGTGAGCTCTGGATACTCAGTGTCAGAGAAGATCCTCTGCCTGTAAGAGCGTCTTTTTTTGGCTGATGGGGGAATCAGGGTCAGCTGTCTAACTAAGGACTGCTGGTTCGCGCCTGAACCGCAACGGCACTCAGAGAGCATGGAGATGAGCCGTTGGTAGCAACATGATGAAGTGGTTTGATTAGCACTTCTTTTCTTTGTCAAGTAATCCCTTAGATCCATGGGAAGAGGATCAAAGAGATTAGCCTCGCAACTTCGAGGGCGGGAGGCATCCTTGCGCTGTACAGCTTGGACGCAGGATTCAGAGACGCGGTTCTCGCGTCGCAGCTTTAGGACGCGTGCCTGGCGTCTCTGTTGAGAAGAGACGTGGCTGTCGCGTTGCTGCTTGGTGCGTCGGGGCAGGGACGTTTGAGAGGGAGTGGGCTGCTGGGCCCTGCGCCTAAGGGGGCGTGCCTCTTGTACTTGACGAGGCTCGCAAACTTCGCCTTGGCGTCTGGTGAGTAGGGTTTCAGAGGAATAAATTTGGGGAGTCTCGCGTTTAGGCCGCCAAACGCGGACTTCGCGTGCTGGATGCGGCGCAGCCAAGACGCCAGTTTGAACCTTGCGTCCTGCCTGAGTTGGACGATCAGAAGTTCCAACTTGTAGCTGACGCGCACGCCTCCTCTGTCGGCGCTCAGTGTTTCGGTTGCGTCGTGGAGGTGGAAAGAAACCAACAACGACCTGGTGCTGAGGGAGAGGGTGGACTGGCTGGACACCAGAGGGCTTGACCACGCGGGTCTCCTGAGAGACGTTGGCGCGTGTATCTCGTATAGCGCGGTTGGCCGCGACACCCTTTTCAGTAGCTGCGCCTGAGGTCACGCGGGTCTCCTGAGAGACGTTGGCGCATGTGTCACACTTGGCGCGGTTGGCCGCGACACCCTTCACAGTAGCCGCGCCTGAGAGAGTCTCAGAGCGGGTTTCGGAGCAAGTCCCCGTAGAGACCCTGCGACAGACGCGGGTCTTTGGGCTCTTGGAGCCGGAAGAGAGAAACTCTTCATACTTTGCCTGGTCGAACTCGACGACAAGCAATTCGACCATCTTCCCCTTATAGAGGACATCACCTTGCGCCACGATTTGTTCGTCAGTGACAAATGTAGTCCCCAGCGGAGTCGCCATCTCTTGTATGTGTCGGAAAAGGAGGATTCGATTGTAAAATTCTTTTGATTGGATAGAAAATTACAACAGATCAGTCTTCCGATTACAAGGGAGGGAGGATGTTGAGTCTTGAATCCTCCCTTTGTTTAAGGCTGGGTTCTTCAAGTGGCAGTGGAGAGTGAATCTTGTTCTCCGTTGACCGGGTGAACGTTGAGATCTTCTGGGGCTTTTCTCTTCGGGTGGTTGACGGAGTAACACAGCTCTGTCGACCAAAACTCTTAAAGAGATTGTCGGCAAAGGCTAACTTGAACACAGCAAGTTCTCTGAAGGGTTGAACTCTCTCTCTTTTCTCTCAGAGCTCTTTTCTCCCAAAAATCCTCCGACCCCTTCTTCATAGCGACGGGGCTATTTATAGGGGTTTCAGAGGCGTACGTGCCTCCTAAAAACACTCCATAATGTGTGCTAACTTTCCCCGTTATGTGGGCCGTGATTGGCCCCGAAACCGGGACGGTTACAACTGAGACGCGGGTGTCGACCCACGCGCCTTGGAGTTACTGAGACGCGAGTTTCGACCCACGCGTCTTGGTGTGACTGAGACGCGGCTGTCGAGCCTCGGGCCTTGGTGCTGATAAGACGCGGCTATCGAGCCTCGCGCCTTGGTGCTGCTGAGACGCGGCTGTCGACCCTCGCGCCTTGGTGCTGCTGAGAAGCGAGTTTCGACCCTCGCGCCTTGGTGCTGCTAAGACGCGGCCAAAATTAGCTTTACGTCTAGAACTTGGAATTCTGCTTTTTAATGGCTTGTCTTTTAGTGATTTTTAGACAGCCTACAATTCTGTTTCAAGAAATTTAACAGTGCTGTCAGAGGTGTGATATTAACTTGATAGAAGTTTTATGGAACTGCCAATCTATAAAGGAGAGTGACAGGTGGAATTTGTACCCCCAGGGAGGATGAGTTTTCATCAGAGGTTTAGGATTAACTTGATTAAGACCAGCTGGGGGTTTAATGAAAATACTGTTAATGGTGTAATGTTAACCTAACAATGTTTTTAGGTGGACTTGTTATTCTGTTAAAAAGAATAACGAGTAAGACTAGATTCATGGGGGATCTAGGAAAATCTTTACCGTTAGAGGTGTGATATTAACTTGACGGGTTGAATTAAGTCTTGTCAGAAGTGTAATGTTAACTTGACAAAGGTGTGAGTCAGAGGTGTGATATTAACTTAACTCAAAAGTATTTCAGCTTTATTTAGGAAAACTGAAAATGTCACTGTCATAGGTGTGATGTTTAACTTAGCAGCGGTGGTAATGCTAGAGGTGTAATTTTGAACTTGGCATTGGTCATCTCGACTTTGATAAGGAAGTCCGAGGGAAAGTCATAGCCATAGTGTATTGTTGAACTTAGCAATGACCTGGACGCTAGAGGTGTAGTGTTAAACTTAGCATCGTTCTTGGTTCAGCTTTGATATGGAAGTCTGACGGAGAATGACTGTCAGAGGTTTAATATTGAACTTGACAGCAACTTGATTACTGTTAGAAGTGTAATGTTAACTTAACAGTAATTTATTAGAGGTGGGGTGTTAAGTTGACAGAAATTGACTCGTGATGGGAGCAATTTGAGGACCTGCCATTCTATTGATGAGAATGACAAGTGAAATTTTAAAAGTATCAGAGGTGTAGTGTTAACCTGACAAATTTGAAGGCTTTCTACTCCATATAGGGTTGACAAGTAAGGTTTTTACTCAATAGGGAGTATTGAAGATTTTCATCACCAAAGGTATAGTGTTAACATAGCAATGATTGTATTTTGTTGACCTACCATTCTGTGTATGAGAATTGGTAAGGGATTTTGGAGGAATGAGTGAAACTAGCCCACTTAGGATTTTTAGCAAACCCCAGCTATTAACGGATTTGAGGTGCCTTTACCAACTACCGTTTGAGTTGGGCTAGCCGTGCTATTCCCCTCAGCATATTGAGTTGTCGAAAACTTATGTTGGGCTTAGAAGCCAACATTTTCCTCTGTCCTTAGCCGTCGGAGGCGTCAGACGTTACTGAAGAGAGCGATATTAAAACCCAAGTTTCGCCTTTTGTTTCTTTATCAATATTTACACCATGCATCATGGTACAGTCAGTGCCCGATTTGCTTGTCACCGATCTACCGTGATGTGACCTAATAAAGGAAAGAAACTTTTCTTGATCTGGAGCTTTGATCAGAGGTGTAATTTTAACTTGATCAGAGGAAAAGTACTATTAAGGATAGTACTTCTTCAGGAACCTGCCATTGATCGGCATCATGAGTGTATCGCCATTTGAAGTTATGAGGCGATATACTCCATTTGAGTAGACTGACTCTACTATAAATGGTCCTTCCCATTTAGACTGGAATTTCCTTTTGTCTTATGTGTCATCACCATAGGTCTTCTGACGGCTAAGGCAAGGTCATTTTTCTTGAAAGTTCGCACCTTAACTTTCTTGTTGAAGGCTCTAGTAATCCGGGCTTGGTAGAGCTCGATTTGTTGTTGGGCCTACAGACGTTTATCATCTAAGGCCTCCAAATCTTGGAATCGCTGTCAATGCTTCTCCTCACTTGTCATCTCTGTGTTCAAGGCAACACGTAGAGATGGGATTTGGATTTCTAGTGGAAGCACGGCTTCACACCCATATACCAAAGAAAATGGCGTGGCTTTAGTTGGGGTCCGAACAGTTGTTCGATAGGCCCATAAGCATTAACCTAGCTTGTCGTCCCAGTCACGCTGACTTTTCAAGATGAATTTCTTGAGAAGCTTGCCAATGGTCTTGTTGAAGGCTTCTGCGAGACTATTAGCAGCAGGGTAATAGACGGTCGAGGACACACTCTGAATTCTGTACTTAGTGCAGAACCTCTGGAAAGCTTGACTGACGAACTGGGGTCCATTGTCATGGACGATTCGCCGAGGTACACCAAAACGGTAGATGACGTGATGTTTAACGAATTTGATCACATCAGATGACTTTACCTCCTTCAAATGAATGGCCTCAGCCTATTTGGAGAAGTAATCGGTTATGGCTAAAATAAACCGATGTCCTTTTGATGATGGTGGGCTAATAGGGCCAACTACATCCATTCCCCACATCTCAAATGGCCAGGTAGAAGTCGTAGAGTGAAGGTACCTTGGCGCTTGATGGATGAAATCACCATGCACTTAGCAGGCGTGACATCTTTTGCATAGGTGATGGCGTCAGCGATCATCTTAGGCCAATACTATCCCAACCTTTCGAGTCGATTCGCAAGTTTTGGGCCGGGTTCATGGGCTCCACACATACCGTCATGGGCTTCTTTCAATACCTCCTGTGCCTCTTTTTGCGATAGGCAGCGAAGTAAGATCCCGTCATGCGATCGACGATACAACGTTCATGTGATCGCATATAGTAGAATTTGGGGGCTTTCCTTCTAATGGTAGCCGCTTTCTTGGTGTCCTTAGGCAGGATACCATACAAGACATAATCAATGTAAGGAAATTGCCAGTCTCTAAGCTCTAGACCGGTTGACGACCCAAGAGCTTCTTTATCTTGACAATCTCCCGTTAGCTCCTCGTAGTCCTCAAGAACAATTCTCGGGCAATATAAGTCGTGGCTGTGGACAAATATTTCTCTAATACTCCAGCTGGAAGGGCTAAGGAGGCAGCGAGAGACGCCAGTGCATCTGCATGCGCATTTTGCTTGCGTGATACATGGTCAATGTAAAAGTTCATGAACCTCTCAGCCATGTGGACAGTTGCGTTGTAATAGGGTACTAGATCTTCATGTCTGACTTCGTACTCTCCGCGAACTTGGCTGACGATAAGTTTAGAGTCACCATATGCCTCGAGAGTTTTAACACCAATTTCATCGGCGAGTTGCATTCTAATCAAAAGCGTATTATACTCCGCTACATTGTTGGAACAAGGCTCGATTAACGAGACAGCTCGAGGAATCATATAGTTCTGTGGGGGAGACGAGTACTACCCCTACTCCTGCCACTATATGTCCTTTTGGGCCTGTTCTCGATGCACCGTCAAAGAAAAGTTGCCACACTTGTCTTTCAAAAAATATCTGGGTGAGGCAGACTTCAGCGGCCTCATCTGGGAGATCCTCGTAAAGTTTGGCTGCCCTCGGATCTGGATGCTCGGCCAGGAAATCCGCCACCGCTTGTCCTTTAACGACCTTTTGTGGTAAAAAGTGCATTTCATATTGGGATAGCAATATGGCCCATTTTTTCAGTTAGTCGTTTAACGATGAAGGCTTTGTCATGAGTAACCTCAAGGGGTTGACTTTTGATATGACGTTTATAGTTTGGCCTACCAAATAGTGTCGCATTTATTGAACAACGAACAAACATTCCTCCTCGATCGGGTTGTATCGATGTTCGGCCCCGATCATTGTTCTACTCAAATAGTAGATCACTTGCTCTCGTCCTTGATCATCGTTCTGAGCTAGTAAAGCTCCTAAAGAATGATCCATTGCTCGGACGTATATCAGGAAAGGTTTCCTGGACACCGGAGCTATAAGGATCGGTGGTTGCGTGAGGTATTGTTTAATTTCCTCAAATGCTTGCTGGCAAGCGTTGTCCCAAATGAACGAAACACCCTTCTTCATTAGTTTGGTAAAGAGTTGGCATTTTTCGGAGAGATTTGAGATAAACCTTCGGATGTACGCCAATCGTCCTTGCAATCCCCTAAGCTCCTTGAGGTTTCTCGGAGGTTGCATCTCCTGGATAGCGCGAACCTTTTTCGGGTCCAAATGAATTCCTGTGGAAGTCACTACAAACCCTAGGAACTTGCCGCTGGCCACCCCCAGAAAGGATTTGGTAGGGTTCATCTTCAACTGATGGGTCCGCATGATATTAAAGATAGCCTTTAAATCAGCTATGTGATTACCTTTGGCGCGGCTTTTTACTGCAATGTCGTCCACATAGCATTCCACCATTTTGTACATGTGTTCATGAAAAATGGCATTCATAGCCCTTTGATATATCGCCCCTGCGTTCTTTAGTCCGAAGGGCATAACGGTGTAGCAGTATACCCCCAGTGGTGTCCTGAAAGAGGTATGTTTTTCATCATCAGAATACATTTTGATTTGATTATACCCTGAAAATCCATCCATGAAGGACATTCGCTTGAATCTACACGTATTGACAATCATGACATCTGTGATTAGCAGTGGGAATTCGTCCTTAGGACAGGCCTCGTTTAGATCACGAAAATCAATGCAGATCCAGATCTTTTCGTTCTTTTTAGCAACGGGGATGATGTTGGCTACCCAATCAGGATGTTGTTCTTCCCTAATGAAGCTAGAGTCTATAAGTTTGCTGACTTCTGATTGAATTGCCTCCATTACTTCTGGATGGAATCGTCGCTGCTGTTGTTTGACAGGCTTTACGTCTGCATTAATGTTGAGGCGATGCATAGCCACTCTAGGATCAAGTCCAGGCATGTCCTCGTAATTCCAGGTGAAAACATCTATATATTCTCGCACCAGAGATACTAAATCTTCTTTCTCGGAGGGTGACAAGCTTTCACTTATAAAGATGGGCTTAGGATTAGCCTCATCTCCTAGGTTAATCTGAACAACCTTATCCTCCGTGGGTGGCTCGTACTGTTCAAAGCGAGCATCCCAAAGAGAATTTAAGTGTTTGATCCAAGGATCTGTATCAGATTGGGCCATTTCTTCATCCCCATCTTTCAGGTGGCTTGTTGAAACCATATTCACTGAAAGTTCTCTGAAGATGTTGCCACACTAACATCTGACTCCCACGATGACGTGCACGATGAGTAATCATGGCATAATGACTCTTCAGAGTCAGAGGCTGATGGGATCGGGGTTGACACATAGCCCAACCCCCTGCGAGTCTGATGATAATAATCAGGGGTTTTCCTTTTTGGCACAAAAGATCGGAGTAGTGTTCTCCTTCCTTTGCTGAAATTCAACCCTGGACCATTTGTCAGATCATACCCCACACTCTCCATCATTCTAAGTGCATTTGGCTCATAATGACCGAACTGAGGGGGTTCCTTCTCGCTTTTTGATTCTTCACGGGACATCGGTTCGGATTTAATTCGTCCGAAAAGAATCAATTTTTGGCCTTTCCGTCTTACTGGAACCATGAATATTGATTCTTGTGCATTACCGGCATCTTGGTACGTTTCGAAGGATGACTTCACTGGTACATGCAATGATGTCAAAGCATCCATTGCTGACAAAGGTCATCATCCACTTCAGTACTAGTGTCTGACGGTACTGAATCAGAAGCGAACACAGAAAAATAAGCCAAATCTAATTCTTTATTAATATACCATCCGCCTACATCAACGGCGGTGTTATCAACATCGAGCTTATTAATGCTCCTTACAAGTGGATCTAGTTCCCACATGCACTCTTCTTTTTCTGGCTCGGTGTCGGTTTCATTACCAGAGTCTGGCTCCTCTGGCTGCGGGATTTCATCTGTTTCCACAGAGTTCTGATACAGGAGAGAATATGTGAAATAATTCTCGGCTCCCTTGAATGGATGCCTTTCGGCAATCAACGTTCGCACCTTTTCGCTCCCGTCGATGTATTTCATGACTTGGTAGAGAGTGGAGGGAACGATAGAATTACGATGAATCCATGGTCGTCCAAGCAGCAAATTGTAGGAGGTGTCAGCATCGATCACGTAGCATGTCACCTCCGACTTTAAGTCCTCGATCTGGCATTTGAGCTTGAACTTCCCCATTGGACGGGTACCATTGGCATTGAACCCATAAATGGTCGTCTAGGTAGCGCTCAACCGGTGTGTAGGAATCCCTAAATGTTGGCATAATGCTCAATGCGGACCCAGGATCTACCTGAATGCAGCTTACTTCAGATGAACCAATATACCCTGTGAAGTATAGGGGTCGATCATGTTTCCCCTTAAACTGCATATCATCTGCCGTGAAGGTGATGCAGGGAGCATTTTGGGAGGCATGGAGGCATCCTCTACATCTTCCTCCTGTGGTCCAATCAGTACTTGGGTCATGAAAACCTCACCATTAGTTAGGGCCTCTTGTAAAGCTTCTCTGGTTGACTTCTACAGCCTGAGGAGCTCATAAAGAGTAATTCGGGCCAGGATATTGGCCAGTTGAGTCAGGACGTTAAAGCTGTAAGGTGCTGTGGATCCTTCCGCGATGTCTTTTGAGAGAACTTTGAAAAACTGAAGCTCTTTCTGTCTCTCCACGGGTTGTTTTGTGAAGGGCTTGGCTGACTCTGTAGCGGGTTTTGGAGGAGTTGCCACCATTTTGTCACACTTTTTAAGATATGACTGACCCGAACGGGTTTCCGCCACAAGTTGGTTAGGTTCTGTGGCTAGAGCTATCGTTTCCTCTTCTGAATCAGTTAGCGAGGGAACATCAGTTTCTACTTCCCGAGAAGAAGCACATACCACATTACAGGATGAAGCTTTAGCTTTGCCTTTGGACTTTCTGCTGGTCACAGTGGTCCATTGCTGGCCGTCCACAAGGTCGGGATGAACCCACATGACTTCTCCCTGAGGTGTGGGAACAGGTACAAGGCCCTTCTCTTGCTGCTGGTGAGGGTCTATGTTGACCATTCTCAGCTCCCCTCTTGGGACAGGGACTACTCCAGAGGGTGTTGGAGGTTGTCTTCCAAACTGGAGAAATGATGTCATATTGGCTGTTACATTCTTCTGCTCTGGACAGAGTTTTAATACCTCTGCGTCAATCAGAGCCTGAAGGATGTCTTTGAAGACATAACAGCTCTTGGTGGAGTGTCCCAGCATCCTGTGATACAAGCAGTAGTTGGGACTATCGGTTTTACTGACTTCTTCAGGGCGTCTAGCTTCAGAAAGTTTTAATTTGTTGCTCTTGTTAAGTAACTTGAAGAGCGAGTCAACATGCTCGTCCTTGAAGGAATACTGCTTGCTGGCCCGCGGTTGACTTGAAGAGCCACTTCCCTTGACTGGTTGAGGTTTGATGTGGGATTTGGTCTTTGTCACCAAGTTATCCTTCCTTTTCGCTTGGAGGGATGTGCCTGGCGCACGCCTTGTTGACCTCTCAGGTCTAGGTTTGTTTTCTTCTGCCCTAATTCGGGCGACAATTTCATCAGTCTGTTCACCTTGTTGGATCAATTGTTTTCAGGTGCGGCTTTCGACAACTCCTATTTGGGCGAGGAGCGAAGCTTGTAGATTGTGGCGGCATGTTTTCACCAGGGTGCCTGGGTCATACCGCTTGGACATCGGAGTGCTACATTCTAAAATCTTTCTACAAATGATTTGACGGACTCTCCCTTTCGCTGCTTTGTGGCCAAAAGAGTAGGCATTGTGACCTCTGAGTCGTCTTCAAAGAAGCGCGTTAGGAAGAGCTTCTCCAAATTGCCCCAATTCTTAATGGACCTTCTGGGAGCTTCATGAACCATTCAAAGGCAAGCCCTTTTAGGGTGCCAATGAACAAACGTGCCAGGATGGCATCGTTATTTACCACATTCCCTGTTTGAGACTTAAAGTAGTAGATATGTTAGTTCGGTGACCCTTTACCATCAAATGCTTGGAGGGTCGGAGCCTTGAACGTGGAAGGGTATGGAACAAGGTCCCACTCGGTCGGATATGACCGAACCACTCCTGCTTCTTACAGGCCTTTCCAGTTGGTAAGGGCCTCAAGACGTTGCTCCAATTAATTCATTCTTCTAGAATGAACCTTTCCCTGGTCTCGGTTATCCTTTTCCTGCGACGAGGATTTAGACGAAAAGTAGGTTGCTCTTTCTCCTCTATATGTATAGAAGATGAGCTTTCTCCCACTTTTCGTTTGCCTTTAGACTTTTTAGAGGAGGCTTTATCGGTTGATTTCCTCTTATCTTCAAGCAACTGTACCGGCATCTGTTTGAGGGAATCGATAGATTCTTGTTGAGCACGAATCATCTCGAATTGCTCCTTCTGGACTTAGGCTTGCTGCTCCAAGCGCCTAGCTATTTCCTCAGGAGTGCTTGTCATATATATAAAGTCCTCCTTCTCTATAGAAGAGTTTGAAGCCTATGACTCTGCAATAGCGGAATACGAGTCATTTACCTTAATGCCCCGAGCCAGGGCATTGTAGTCAATCGGGGGAATTGCCCCAGTCTGGGTGTGAGTGTGTCGGTACACTCCTTCCGGTTCTGTGTCAGACTCATCATCGGAGCTGACCGCAAGTTTCTTTCCCCTACTCCTGCTCGTCATGTTTGCAGTGAGCTCAGGGTATTTAGTGTCAGAGAAAATCCTCCTCCTGTGGGAATGATTTCTTTTAGCTGATCGGGAATCAGAGTCAGTTGTCTAACTAGAGACTGCTGGTTTGCACCTGAACTGCAACGGCACTCAGAGAGCATTGTGATAAGCCGTTCGTAGCAACATGACGAAGTGATTCGATTAGCACTTCTCTTCCTTGTCAAATAATCCCTTAGATCCGTGGGAGGGGGATCGAAGAGATTAGCCTCGCAATGTTGAGGGTGAGAGGCATCCTTGCTTCGCGCAGCTAGGTCGCAAGGTTCAGAGTCACGAGGCTCATGAACGCAATTCTTATGTCGTGGCTTCGAAACGCGAGTCTGGCATCTCTACTGATAAGAGACGCAACTCTCGTGTTGTTGATTATTGCGTCTGGACAGAGACGCTTGAGAAACGCAAGGCTGCTGGGCCCCGTGCCAAGAGGCGCGTGCCTCTTGTCTTTGACAAGGTGCACGATCTTCGCGATGGCGTTTTGGGAGTGGTGCTTCAGAAGAGCCAGCCTGGTGAACCTCATGTTTGGGCTGCCAAACACGGACTTCACATGTCGGATATGGTACAGAAGAGACGCTGGTCTGAACTTCGCGTCCTATCTCTATTGGACAATCAGTTGTTCCAACTTGTAGCTAACACGCACGCCTTCTCTATCGCCGTTCAGCATTTCGGTTACGTCGCGGGGGTTGAAGGGAACCCCTGGCGATCTGATGCTGAGGAAGAGGATGGACTGGCTGGACATCAGGAAGGTTGACCGTGCGGGTCTCCTGAGAGACATTGACGCGAGCGTTACGCATGATGCGATTAGCCACGGCATCCTTCACAGCAGTCGCGTCTGAAAGGATCTCAGAGCGGACTTCGGGGCAAATCCCCGTAGAGACCCTGCGGTAGGCCCGGGCCTTCGAGCTCTTGGAGCCGGAAGAGAGGAACTCTTCATACTTCGCTTGGTCAAATTCCACGACGAGTGATTCGACAGTTTTCCCCATGTAGAGTACGTCACCTTGCGCCACCACTTGCTCGTCAGTAGAGAAAGTAGTCCCCAGCGGAGTCGCCATCTCTTGTTTAATGGGAGAAGGTTCCTTGTAAAATCTCCTTGAATTAAATGAAAGATTACAATGGATTTACGCTCCGATTACAAGAGAGGGAAGATGTTGAGACTTGAATCTCCCCTTTGTTTAATGCTGGGTTCTTCAGGTAGCGGTGGAAAGTGAATCTTATTTTCCGTTGACCGGGTGAACGTCAAGAACTCTTGGGGATCTTCTCTTTGGATGGTCGATGGAGTGACACAGCTCTAGTTGACCAAGAATCTCAAAGAGATTAGAAGCGTAGATTAACTTGTACGCAGCAAGTTGTTTGAAGAGTTAGACTCTCTTTCTTTTTGGTGGAAGTCTCGGAGTTTTTATAGCTCACGAGCCAAGTTCCTCTTCCAAAAGTCTTCAATCAACCGACTGACTGACCCCTGCTCAATAGCAAGTGGGACTATTTATAGAGGTATCAGAGGCGAACGTGCCCCCTAAAAACACTCCATAATGGGGGGTTAACTTCCTTATTATGTGGGCAGTGATTGACCCCATAACAAGGGTAGTGATGCTGAGACGCGGGTTTCGACCCTCGCGCCTTGGTGCTGCAGTGATGCTGAGACGCGGGCTTCGACCCTCGCGTCTTGGTGCTGCAGTGATGCTGAGACGCGGGTTTCGACCCTCGCGCCTTGGTGCTGCGTCTGGAGTTCGGGACCCTGCTTTTTGATGACTTGTCTTTTAGTGATTTTTTAGACAGTCTACACCAGTATTTCATCTGGTTTTTTCACCTCTTAATGTATGTGCCGGAGAATTTCTCTGGTTTAACACCCTTGGAATGATCAGGGTTTGCCACAGTGACTGAAAGGTGCTACAAATTATTTGACAATGTCATAATTTAGTTTATATTGGTAGTTTTTGAATTTGAGTTTGCATAATAATATAGTGTATAGTCCTTCTTTAATTATGTGCCCAATAATCCTAACAAGATATAACAAGCTATAGCTTTGCCTTTTTAATTTTCTAATTCAAATTTTATCAATAATAATTTTTAAAAAGTTATTCCAATTTGCAAACTAATTTACTTCTAAATTTTTAATCAATAAGTACAATTAAATTTTAAAAATAAACTAGCAGGAAATAATATAACAAATGACTTACAAGATTCAAGACACATAATTCTTAGAACAAATAGGAAGAATTAGAAAATTTTAATTAGACAAATTTATTATAAGAAGCAGTTAATTAACTGATACATGTATGTAAAATCTTGCAATAAGAGTTTATAGCATATATATATATATATATATATATATATATATATATATATATATATATATATATATATATATATATTTCAAAATAAGACAAGATTTAAGTAATTTAAATAATCTTGTAAAAGATTTTTTTTTGTAACGAAAATAAATAAGATGTTGTAATGAAACAATTAAATAAAAAAATTTAATGAAAAAGATAAGGTTATTAAGATTTTTATAGGATCTTATATTGAAAGATTTGGCCTTGAAAGAATTATAACAAATAGAGTTTACAATAATATGCTAAGATATGATATATATAGTTTAGAAAGATCTTATAAATAATTTTGTAATGAAATGGTTTAATAAAATCTTTAAGAATAAATGAAAATTTGAAAAACAAGATTATTTAACAAGTTTGATAAGAACTTGTAGTAGAATTTAGATTTTGAAAATTTAATTTTGTGAGAAATATATTTCAATAAATTTGCTTTTAAAAATTTTGAGAAGAATTAAATGATTTTTATTGCAAGAACAACTTTAATAGCATGAAACATGTAAATGATTAATTGCATGAACAAGTATTGCATTAAAGGAATTATTGCATGAAATATTATTAAACAATAGTCTTTCTTCTAGATTGTAGGATATATAACAATATTTTCTAATTTTCAAAACATGCAACAAATCAAAGCATAAAATTTTAATTAAATTAAATACTTGTCCTAAACATGTAACTAATATAACAGAATCAAAAGGAAAATTAAATTGCTGGCATTGGGTGACGTCGTGCAGAAGCATTGCCCTATAAGAAAGATGATCAGTCCCTCGTCTTGAAATGACATCCTCTCCTAGCGGTAAAAACTCCCCTGCTAGTTCACCAGCACCCAGCTCAGGACGATGAGCTAGGCCTCTGCTTAGACGGAGATTCCTTATCCGGAATGAAAAGAACAACTTCAGTAATCACGAAAATGTAAATCTCGAATTCAAAATTTTGGCAGAGTTTTGGTGTAAGAAATATGAGAGAGATAATACGTTTGGATGAAGCTATTTCTTGTAATGAGAATGGTCGAGATAATGTTATATTTATAACAGCTCGAACATCCTACAGTCGTATTAGCCCCCGCGAGGATCGTGCACGTTCGAGCTGTTGTAACAGCTCCGAGATCGTGCAGATCTAATCCACCTTTAACGGGTCAAACGAGAACAGTCAAACTCGAAAAATCTCAACAAATTTAAAATAAAATTTAAATAGATAAAATTCAAAAAAAAAAATTTCAGATTCAAGAACCAGAAATCGAACAGCATTCGTGTCCGCAAGTCATTGGCACACACACCACCCGAACCCGTCTCGGCTCGACATGTGTGAGAAGTGTGGCATGACCCAACTATTCATAGCAATAGATATGAGAGGAGTTAGTATATATACTATTCAACCTCTCATCTCCTATCCAATGTGAGACTAAAATCAAAATCAAATAAGAGAAAAACTCAAAATAAAAACACATCCAACATCAGCATGTTCAAACTGAAACAGCTTGTACTGCAAAATTTCCTACCATCTTAGCCAAGGGCGCAGGGCACTTGGTAATGATATCCAACCTCGACAAGTTTGACGTGTGCCCAAACAACGACAAGCCCAACGCTGCAAACTCCTCCAACAACTTCGACAACAGAAATCCCTGCCAATAATACGGGTCCAGATCGAAGAAGGAAGGTGTCGAAGAATCTCCTGGTACCTTCTAGATCCAACTCCAATGGCGTCTCCATCCTAAACTTATAGAACTCTCCTGCTTCATCTCAGGTGTCCAAAGACTGCTCCAAGTTCTACCACACAATGGGCTTCCCCTTGTCATTCTGGTTGAGCCGGAACACTCTGCCATGGCATCAGCTACTGCTGGAGATGATCTGAGAGCTCTGGCCACCATGTACCCAGTTGAAGGGTGAACTATCCCAGATGTGCTCCCCATTCCCGTAACATTTTGAGGGATTGTGGGGAGTGTCCCTCCCATTGGAATCAAACACTTCTCTTCCTCAAGCAGGCCACCATCCGTTTCTTGATCTACGTAGGGGTTTGGTTGCTGTTAAAGGGCCGCAAGTTGGGCTCGTTGTCGAGATGGGAGTCTCGCCGGTCCATTAGGAGCATCTTGTCGAGGTCGAAGGGGGTGTGGAGTCGACCACGGCTAAGATGCCGTGGGCTATTTGGTAGCCGGGGTTGCAGTTGAGCGGCTTGTCCTAGTTGATGAATGGGCTGCTAATAAATCCCAACAATCCCCCCTCGAACGAAGAGTCTCCCTGCAAGCTCAATTATCTTCACACTGAAAGATCAAATGCTCAATCGAGATCCAACTCTTCACTGCGTGAGGTTACGGCACGCCTTATGTGAAATACTGCAGTCGGTCACTCCTCTACACCGCGTGGTAGCCGGCACGCCCATTGTAAAGGAGCACCACTGTCAAATTTCTCGAGAGCCCAACATTAGCTTCACAGGGGTCTATTGCGCCTTTTTGCGCCAGTGGGTGGGCAGGCCCATTGCGCCTTTGCGCCATTGGGGGTATCTACATCGTCGAACATCACCCACACACACGACTAAGTTCAAGGCATGGCTCTGATACCAATTGAAGGACTTGGGGCACCATCCCAAAAGACTAGCCTATCCCAAATTCTTATAAACCCAAGACCATTCCCATGTCTAGCCGATGTGGGACTATTTGTTCGACCCAAATCCCAACAACCATTATGTATATGCCGTCGGAGTAACTGATCGTCGACCTGAACTCCTGGTTCTAATGTACACAATGTTAGTCACTAGCACGAATATTTCAAATATGAAGCAGTGTCGTGGTAGACACGTGTTAGATCTACGCATTAGACATGATATTTGTATATTCTCTCTCTCTCCCCCCGTTGTGTCAATGTTGTGTCAATGTTCTTGTCACTTCCGTTGTCTGACAAGTGGAGCTAAAGAGTTAAAAGTATTTTGAGAGAGGAAGGTTGAGAAGAGTTGAGAAGGGGATTGGGTTTACTCTTAGACAATTGGTGTATGAGTCAAGAGGTTTGAGGGGAAAGGAAAGACTAAAGTGCATAAATTCTTTCTAAAAATATCAACTTTAGTGTTGATAAGATAGATCATAATTACTTTACTAATTTTTTAAGAATTTGAGATCTTGTTTGGTTGGAAGAGTTGCGAGAGTAGAGTTAGGGGTTTTTAGTGAAAAGAGTTGGAAATTAGAATTATTAACACTTAAACTAATTTAAGAGCTAAATACTTGCACACAAAAACTAGGGGACAAAGTGTATATATATTTTTTTATCAAAAATCTCAAGTTTGCCCTTCGTAAGACCCACTATAAGTACTCTCTAACTCTTGTAAAATTTGAGTGTTTGAAAGAGTTAGTAAAGTTAGAAGTCTAACTCTTGCTGCCAAAACATTGAATTACAGTGTTATAAATTACATAGCACATAAAACAATTGGGTTTTGTTCACAATTCAAACAAAGTTCAAAACCCGAACCCGATAACAAAGCGGGTCGGGCACCAATTTTGCAATCATACCTCATGATCCACCGTCCACGCCTTGGCCTTGTGGAACTGAACCTCATTCTCAACGCAACCCTCCAGTAGCCTCCTCTTCAGCTTCCCTCGACACCGGCCCGTTCGGATGATCCAGATGGTTCGGCGCCTTCCCGTCATCGATCACCACGGTGGCCAATGGCCAGGTGCAGTCGAGGCCTATGTCTCGAACTCATCAACCCATGACCCGTAGTTGTTGGGCCAACCTAGGAGCGGGTCCGGGTTGACGCAGCAGATGCGGATATTGTGGGTACTGGTTTGCTCGGCAAGGCGCAGCCTGGCGGGCCCGCATCCGATGGTATTTAAAGGAGAAGGGGAGGGGGAATCTAAAGCTGGCATGTGGAAGTGTTGTTGGGTATTTTATTGAATATTGTTGTTTTTGCTGGGTTTTGGTCAGAAGATTTAAACGGACGACCGGTACTTTGCAACACATTAGACTAACAGGACTGGTTACACGTGAAAGTCTCAACTTTGAGTCCACTCACTGAAGGGAACGCTCATTACCACCCCAAAAACTGTTGAAAGCACCCTACTTAAAACTTCAAATCTTGAATTACCCTTTTACCCAATATAATTTGACTGAAATAACCTTAAATATTTTATTAAATAAAAACAATTAAAATTGATGAAAGCACCCCATTTTTATGAAGGCATCCCCACTATAAGGCATCATCTCATCTTCATCTTCTTCCTTTTTTACTTCTCCCCATTTTGAAACCCCAAAAAAAAAAAATTACCCACTCATACTTAACCTACATTTTGTCGTATGTTTTAATGAAGAAGCAACTAACAAGTACGGAGTTTGCCAACACTGAGAAGGTTAGTTTTAGGGATAATTTTTATGGATTAAAATCTTTCCAATTTTTTTTTTAAATGGGTTACGCTCGTGATCGGCCCACGACAGCCGAAAGTTCAACCAATGTCCGGCGGAACCCGACCGAACATAAAATAAATGCTCGGTTGGTTAAAGCCTAACAATTATTTTATGTTCGATTGTATTCAACCAAATAGTGAATAACAAGAAGTCTATTTAGTTCACTGTTCGGTTGTGAGTGACCGAACATATATACTTTGTTCAGCCGCTCCCAGTCGAACAGTAAAGCATTGTTTGGTCGGACAGGGCCGAACAGAGTAATATATGTTAGCCCAAAGGCCCATCACTCTAGTTTTGATGATGATCAATTCATGTAGTTATAGTACTAATGATCTTGTGTTTATTTAGTCTCAGATTTGTGATTAAGATCTTAGTAGGTGCGTAGCTTCAACAAAGGATTTAAAGTCAAGTTTTGGAGCTAGCACGGTTTGATTCAAGAGCTTGTGCATCAAGACCACATCAAGTACTCAAGAGGAGTCTAGCTCGTTGGATCAAGTTTGGACCAAGTCAAGAAGATGAGAAGACCTTTAAGATCAAGACTTGAGTCTAGGTTTGTTTTTTATAAGATTTTGTTTTAGATTAAAATGTAAAGGATAGAATAGTTGGTGGATTGCTCAAGTATATCATATACACACATACTCTTGATTTAGATAAGTTTTACATAAAAGAATTTTTATTTTGAAAAAATACAAAAGAGTTTTCTTTTTGAAAAATACCGGTTTGGTTTTTGGACTTCATATATATATACATGTATCTTTAACCAAAACCATGTTTAGTGTCTAATGTCAAAAACATAGATATTTCACCATATATGTGTAGTGGATCATATCCATACACACCATGCTTTAAAAGAGTTTAAAATATCTTGTTTTGTATTTGGAGAAGTTTTGGAAAAATACAGTTTTCGTTTTTAGCTAAAATTTCTAAGTCACAAAAATAATTCAAATTATTTGTAACATGTCTTGATTTTGCTCAAGCATGTTTGATTGTCAAAGTATTATCTTAAAACTATTTTTGTAGATTTTTGGGAATTTTATGGGATTTTATTTGAGCCAAAATGACCAAGTTTTCTTCTCCTAAAATCTGTTTTCTGGCTTCTGCCGGTCGACCGGACCGGTCGACCGACTTGAAGTCAGTCGACCGGGTCGGTCGACCGACGTGCACAGAACATGCACGCCAGGTCTACTGGAGGGCCGGTCGACCGCAGAGAGCATCTGCTCTCTAGAAAGCCCCGGTCGACCGGCAGAGAACTCTGTTCTCTGTTCCAGGCAGCGGTCGACCGGGCCGGTCGACCGATGTCCCAACGGTCAAATTTCTGACTGTTGGTGGTCGACCCGCCCGGTCGACCGCCAGCCGCCTGGGCTGAAAAACTACCCAACGGGTAGTTTTTTCTAGCCCTATTTAAAGGGGGCTTTTGGGGCTGTTTTACTACAAGATTTTTTTAGTGGGTTTGAGCCAGTTTTTCCTAATCTATTTAGAGGTTTTCTCCACTTAGTTGAGAGCAAATATTTCCAATTAAAAGGAGAGTTTATCAAGAGTTTTCAAAGTGATTTCTTTATGTTTTTCACCACACATTCCATCCATATTTTTCTCACAAACACTTGAGCTATCTATTAATATATTCATCCTATAGGAGTGTTCTTGTGAGATTGTTTTTAGGTGATCAAAGTATTGTGATCACCAAAGATTTCTTCTTTGCTTTGAGGAGGCGGACGTGTGTGTTCGCAGTGTTTCAAGTTTGTGTGTGAACTCGATGTTTGAGGTGCGGCCTCGGCGAGCTAGTGGGCTTGCGGTGTGTTCTTGCGGTAACAAGAGAGAGACTAAAGAGTCTAAGAGCTTGTAAGTGTTGCGGCACAAAGTGATCCGGTGGGATCGGTTTATAGTGAAAATCCTTCATAGTGTTGAAGGCGGGGACGTAGAGCAAGTGTGCTCGAACCTCGAAATAAATCTCCTGTTTTTACGATTGCTCTTTCTCTATCTCTTACTTGTTTATATCTTGCATGCTTTTATTGCTTTCATCTTTATATGCTTGATATATATTTGTGCCCATATTGTTATATGCTTGGGCTGTGTTTGCTAACATTAGTATTCAACCAAGAGAGCCAACGCGGCACCTCAACTCTTATTTAGAGAAATCTTGAGGAGTTAGTCCAGAGCCATTCACGGAAAATACGGCTACACTCTTGTGTTATACTTGGTATTTAGTTTAAGGAGTTTTAATTTGCATTAAATAGTTTTTAATTCTGCTTTAATTGACCATTAGATTAACCATCACCTATTCGCCCCCTTCTAGGTGATTACAATTGGTATCAGAGCCAAGTGCTCTTGATTTGGATCTTACAACCTAGAGTTAAAGATTCTCATTTTATACCTAATCACAATATTTGTACTCACACCATGGATTTCATGTCACCTCCCACTTTTGACATTCTTAACATCCAAACTTGGAAGGTTAAGATGTCTTTGTACCTCAAAGCCCTAGGCATTCATGTTTATTTTGCCACTACTAGAGATTCTTATTGTTTAAATGGCAAAAATATTGAGGCTAATGCAAAGGCCATTCATGCTTTGAAAAGTACCCTAAATGATGAATATTTATCTAGGGTTTCTAACATTGATTCGGCTTTTGTAGTTTGGAACACAATTCTCTCCCTTGGCGAAAAAGAACAATATTATGCGGGGAGCGACTCGGATGTTGGAAGTGACGCTTTCAACGTATGCTACATGGTCCAAGGGGATAACCCCCTTGAGGTAACTACCAAATCCAAGGTAGAAGAGGATGTTGATATGTCTTATGATGAACTTGAATCATTTTGTCAACAACTTCTAGAAAAATATGAATTGCTTAAGAAAGATAATAAGAAAATGAAAAATAAATTTGATTGCATGATAAAAGAAAATGATTCCTTTAAACAAAAAGTTGCATGCATTGAAAAAGAAAATGAAAGTTTAAAAAATAAAAATATTTCCTTGCTTTCTAAATTGAATGATTTATGTGAAGGAAATACTTCTTTGAAAAATAAAATCATTTTGGTGGAAAAACAAAAAGAAGTTGCTTTAAATGAAAACACTTCTTTGAAAAGAAAAATTGTTGAAAAAGAAAAAGAAAAAGTTTTTAAAAATAAGAAAAATGATTCTTAATCTCACCATGCTTTACATGCCACTATTAATCAACATGAGATTAAAAATTTGAAAAATAAAATTGATTATTTGAGCTCAACTTTGAGCAAATGTGCATTTGACCATTCAAGATTGGAGTCCTTGTTTTCAAAGAAACAAACTCCACATATTCATGCACATCATCCACATCATGCATATGCACATTATGCATGCCACGATCACACTCATACACATATGCATCCTAAGGTGTACAAATGTACACATTATGGCCGCAAAGGCCATTTAGCAAAGTTTTGTTTTGATAAGATACATTTTATAAATTTTGCTAACAAAAATGTTTAGGTCCCTTATAATACTAACCCTTAAGGATCCAAATGAAAATGGGTACCAAAATTCCCACCTGTGTTATTGATGTAGGTGCGGGCTCTCACAAAACGTGAGAGGATTGGTGCCTTGGTGGTGGATGCACATGAACATGATGGACATAATTTTGATGCACCACTATCAAGGAGGTTTGGTGGGACAACTGATTAGACGAGAAAGGTGTATGTAAACGTGGAGGAAGAAAGTATTGTTAGCACACAATGTATATTCAAATGAAAGAGAGTTAAGGTTTAGAAACAACCTCAAGTGCTTAGATTACTCCACAAATGTATGAAAGATGATTAATATAACCTTTCCTATCTCCGTTATAGCATAGAGCTATACCGAGTCGATTCTCAGGGAGAGCTAGCGATGGAAGCGTTACGGTCCGTAGTGAAGAAAGTAAACGAAGTGGCTTCTTTGTTCTTAAAAGAATAAAACAATCATGGAAAAGAATATGAAAGAAGTGGTGGCTTCGTGCATGATGGAAAAGGAAAAGAAATCAAGAATGAAGATGAAGAAAACCATGACTAGCTAACTAACTTGCTAACTTACTAATCTCCTTGATAGTGATGCTTGCCTCATGTTGATTCATCGGCATAGATTTGTCTTGCGTGTTCACTTAATTACTTTCTCACTTGGATGACGGGGGGTTTTACCCATCGGAGAAGAGAAGACCATACAACTTGCAAGATGAAAGATAACAATCACACAAGAGTTAGAAGTTAAGCAAGATTAGTGTTAGCTAGCCATGTAGAAGAAACTAGCCACTAGCCATTACAAGTAAATGAAAGCAAAGCATGAAGTAAAGTTGCAAGGAAATAAAAGCATCAAAGTAAAGAAAGCAAGTAATACTAGAATTTGCTCAAGTAGAGTTGAAGAGAATGGATCAATCCTTGATCCACAAGTGTCACCCTTGCTTACACAAGCTCTCTCTCTCTTACAATCTCTCTCTTGCAAAGATCTAGGGAAGAAGATGAAGGAGAACTAAAACCTAAAGAAAAACCTAAGAAAATACATGCAACTAATCTCTAATCTTCTTCTCTTGCTGTTCCGTCCTTGCTCGCAGGTCCAGGTGCAGTATTTATAGGCCACAGGAGAAGGATCCAGAACCCAGTTTGTTGGCGCAAAATCTGGGACTCAACTGCCTTATCCTTGCCGCAATTTGGCGGTAAAATCCCTGTTTTTGCGGCAAAACTGAATCTGTTGAGCAACAGAATTCTGTTGCAGATTCGTTACGAAGTTGTTATCCACGTGGCCTTCTAGAATCTTGAGTTGTTACGTAGAATTCTCTGGATCCTGGATTCAAATTTGGGCTTTATCTTGGGCTTGGAATTAATCTCTTTAATTATTGCTAATTAAAGTGATTATTGGGCTTTCTCTCATTTCAGTTGTGGACCTGTAAATATAGAGAGAAGATGAGTAAAAATCATATTTTTATTTGCAAAAATGCATGGGAATGAAATGGTAAAATATGCAAAATTGGATCACAATCACACCCCCACACTTATTCTTTTGCTCGTCCCGAGCAAAACAAAGAAAAAGAAAAGAAAAACTATACTACCAGTTTTATTACACCACTTTCGCAGGTGACGCGATTGCACTGAGCATGTGCAACAAGCCGTTAAACCTCTAGGTTACCCCAGAGGAGGAGTGTTGTCTCCTGAGGGTTTTCAGCAGATTACACCCACAAAATCCATAAAGAAAGAAGACAAATGTTAGTGTTTTGAAAATGCATTTTGAAAGAGAAACACGTTTTCGAACTATTTTTGCAAAAATATAAGTGATCTTAGGTCATAAGTCTACCTATAATCATTCTTCCTTAAACTTAGTCTCCATGCAAGATCTTGTCTTCAATTAAGGTAAGAATTCAAATTGGATTGAATACTTTTATCTTTCATAAAACCTAGATAATATGCACACCGTGCTCAGTAAAAATTTCTGGGATTTCAACTCCAACCATCAAGCCATTTATTTATATATATATATTTTTTTCTGTTTTTTTCTTCCCTTAGTTTAGGCTTTCTAGTTTACCCTTGTAACGAGCCTTTAACCGATGACTCCCAAACCAGACGGTCTTAGGGCACCAGATGAGAAAACATCCTCGGGTTTAAGGTCTCGAGTAAAAAAGGCCACAAAACTAAAGGGGATTATTTATTTCCTTTACCACCGTTAGGCGTGAATAATCATGCTTCTTGAGGCACATTTATCCAGCTTAATAGGTGATGTTTTATTTATGTATATATATATATATTTTCTTTATATATATATATATATATATATATATATATATATATATATATATATATATATATATATATATATGGCATTTTAGGTCTTTGTTTCCATCCCAAGAAATGTGTAAGTGTAAAGTGCATACTATCTAAGGCAAAAAATTCAAGATAAAAATATCTCCCCAATTTTACTTACTTAGCCTATAATTTCAAACAAGATCTATTATTTCAACTAGGTTTAAGATGTCATAATTAAGGCTTTCTTAATTTCTAAGATACATCTTAATTTTCTTAAAAATAGATCAAAACTTTGTCTCTTATTTCAAAAAAAATTTTTTTATTTTTTTATTTCTAAAAGAAGTGTAAAAAAAGAAAATCTAAAAACTCTATGTTAGTAAACCCTCCCCCACACTTATTTCATGCATTGTCCTCAATGCATCATGATATATGTATGCATGAAACAAATAGAGAGGGACGGAAAAAATTACCTCAAGGTGGTGGTTCCGGTGGTGGTCGGATTGGTCCACGAAACATGGCCCAATCAACTTTTCTTTGGGTTTTGAGGAACCCATCAGAAATATAATGAATATGACCCATTAAAAAGATGAATCCATGAAAGATTTTTATTAAGTACATGACCCCATCTAATTTCCGTTTTCCATAATAAATTTCTGAGTCAAATTTGTCAACCACCTTGTCCCAGAATGGAGTATGAAATGATAGAACGGTTGACTTGGACTCAGGGAGGACAGGAACTAATACCGACTCAGGAAGGTGACTTAAGTCGGGTAAAGGTTCAGGAGTCGAAATGAGTTCAGGAATTGGGTCCAAGTCAAAAAATTGAAACTCCAGTCCACATGTATTGTCCAACAATGGAATGTGACCTAATATGGGTAATATCTCTTTACTTCCAATATTAAGGAATTCTAGCTCATCTCCATACAATTCTTCAAAACTAAGGTCAACTTCGTCCGTCAGAATTGTATAATCAGTTTCAGAAGTAAAGAGATTGAGAAAATCAAGGTCACATTTCTCATTGAGTTCAATAAAAAATGGAGAACTTGCCATTTATCAATGGTATCTTCAGAAGTGTATAATTGGTCAAGTTCAATATGATCCTCAAAGATGGGTGATGCAACTTCATTATGAATTGGGACAGGATCCAATGTCGACTCCGGGAAAAGATTGAAGTCAGGTAAAGATATCGGAGTCATTATTGAATCAGGAAAAAGAATTGAATCACTAAGTTGGGGTTCAAGATCACATTCCTCTTGTAGTTCAATTCCACAAAATGTGAACTTGCCAATTTATCAATAGGACTTTCAAAAGTATGGAATTGGTCAAGTTCAATATGATCATCATAAATGATTGGTGATTCAATTTCACAATGGATAGGCACTGGATCCAATACTGACTTGGGAAATGGAGTGAAATCAGGTGAAGACACTGGAGTCATAATTGAATCAGGAAGGAAAATTGAATCATCAAGTGGAAGTTCAGGATCATATTCATGTTCAAGTTCAATTTCAGGAAATGGAAAACTTGCCAGAATGTCAATGGGAACTGAAGTTTGGACAAGTTCAGGTGGTTGTGCTGAAATAGAATCTGGATTTCCAAAATTACATGACTCATCTTCTTTAACAGAGTGGCTAGTGACACTAGATCTGGCCAGATGATGAGAACGTAAAGATTCGACCATCATATCGATGTTACGATTTCTAGCATTTTGAGCATGAGTCATGTCTTCAAGCATCTTTCCATAATTGATGACTTCATTATTTTGATGGAAAGATGAAGTGTTATCGTGGAAGTGATAATGAAATTGTGAGTCCATCAGATTTTGGGATTTGTGTTTGGACTCACGCATACTCATTTCCAAAATTGATGGTGTTTCATTCTGGACTGGTGGAACTGAGTATGTATCTTGAAAATGTTGTGGACTGGGTGGATATGGTGGACAAGGAATTTGAAAATTTGACTCGGGGTACATGAATCCCCAATGACTCAGTGAAGAGTTGAAATCATTATGGAAATTATAGTTATTAGATGGGGGGTATGGGTCATATTGATTCGGATAAGGCCAACCCGGTGTATGTGGTTGATGCATATTGTAAAACGCCGGTTGAAATTATCCGAATAGAATGGAGTTGGTGTGAAATATGGATTATTATTAGGATGGAAAGAATTGTGACTGTAAGCCATATCACACAATACAAACAAAAAGAAACAAACAAATAAACAATCAAGAAAGAAAAATTCTAACCTAAGTTAGGGTAGACCTAAGACCTAGACGACTCCTAACTGATTAGACTGTCCACGGGAGGTTTAGTGTAGACGTTGACCACAAGCTAATCAGCCAGGAAAGGTCAAGGTTGTTGGGAGGTTTTCCGTCAGAGACGTTCCTTAATTAAGTAACCACCAACCTTCGGGCTTTCGGCTCTCAATCCCTTTCCTAGACACTGATTTTGCAAGAGTCAATTTCTAACACTTTTCCCCCTTAGGATAATCTCCTAAATGAGTCCGAGATGTCCCTAGGGCCAACGTCTACTTTTTTATTAAATTAGGCTTGGGTTAGTGAGTGCTTGGGAAAATGATTTGCGGGCTAAGGAAAGAGTGATAAAATCCCCACCTTATCTTATTTACGGGTATGCCCTTAAAATTGAATTGTGCAAGTGTACAAGAAATATAACTAGGATACACTCAAAGCATGAAAATCAAGCAAGAGATGATTCCTAGTCTACATGCAATGCTTACGTACCTTGCCTCCAGCACTCTTCAATAGTAAAAGTAAATGAATTGAAAAGACACGTGCCTAGAAATGCAAATGTCTAAACAATTTTTAACGATTTCAACCAATTTTTACTGTTGACTTATTAACAGATATAAGGTGAAGAATACAAGTATTAATTATTGCAGCAGCTGAATTTTACAGAGCTGGAGACCCTGCAGAAAGTTGGTAAGTAGTCAACTCAAGATTGCCGCAATTCTACGGCAAAAACCCAGAATTTGCGGCAAAACTGAGGGATCCTGGTCTCTGCTTTCGAGAGCAGAGGCCCAGGTCCACTTATATGTCACTGCAATGCAAATTTTCCTATTTCTTCAACCTGTAACCTGCAACAGAGAAGAAGATTCGTTTAGTTCTTCACTTTAAAGAAAATCCGTTGCTCTCCCGGCAATGGCGCCATTTTGATTAGACGAGAAAGGTGTATGTAAACGTGGAGGAAGAAAGTATTGTTAGCACACAATGTATATTCAAATGAAAGAGAGTTAAGGTTTAGAAACAACCTCAAGTGCTTAGATTACTCCACAAATGTATGAAAGATGATTAATATAACCTTTCCTATCTCCGTTATAGCATAGAGCTATACCGAGTCGATTCTCAGGGAGAGCTAGCGATGGAAGCGTTACGGTCCGTAGTGAAGAAAGTAAACGAAGTGTCTTCTTTGTTCTTAAAAGAATAAAACAATCATGGAAAAGAATATGAAAGAAGTGGTGGCTTCGTGCATGATGGAAAAGGAAAAGAAATCAAGAATGAAGATGAAGAAAACCATGACTAGCTAACTAACTTGCTAACTTACTAATCTCCTTGATAGTGATGCTTGCCTCATGTTGATTCATCGGCATAGATTTGTCTTGCGTGTTCACTTAATTACTTTCTCACTTGGATGACGGGGGGTTTTACCCATCGGAGAAGAGAAGACCATACAACTTGCAAGATGAAAGATAACAATCACACAAGAGTTAGAAGTTAAGCAAGATTAGTGTTAGCTAGCCATGTAGAAGAAACTAGCCACTAGCCATTACAAGTAAATGAAAGCAAAGCATGAAGTAAAGTTGCAAGGAAATAAAAGCATCAAAGTAAAGAAAGCAAGTAATACTAGAATTTGCTCAAGTAGAGTTGAAGAGAATGGATCAATCCTTGCTCCACAAGTGTCACCCTTGCTTACACAAGCTCTCTCTCTCTTACAATCTCTCTCTTGCAAAGATCTAGGGAAGAAGATGAAGGAGAACTAAAACCTAAAGAAAAACCTAAGAAAATACATGCAACTAATCTCTAATCTTCTTCTCTTGCTGTTCCGTCCTTGCTCGCAGGTCCAGGTGCAGTATTTATAGGCCACAGGAGAAGGATCCAGAACCCAGTTTGTTGGCGCAAAATCTGGGACTCAACTGCCTTATCCTTGCCGCAATTTGGCGGTAAAATCCCTGTTTTTGCGGCAAAACTGAATCTGTTGAGCAACAGAATTCTGTTGCAGATTCGTTACGAAGTTGTTATCCACGTGGCCTTCTAGAATCTTGAGTTGTTACGTAGAATTCTCTGGATCCTGGATTCAAATTTGGGCTTTATCTTGAGCTTGGAATTAATCTCTTTAATTATTGCTAATTAAAGTGATTATTGGGCTTTCTCTCATTTCAGTTGTGGACCTGTAAATATAGAGAGAAGATGAGTAAAAATCATATTTTTATTTGCAAAAATGCATGGGAATGATATGGTAAAATATGCAAAATTGGATCACAATCACACCCCCACACTTATTCTTTTGCTCGTCCCGAGCAAAACAAAGAAAAAGAAAAGAAAAACTATACTACCAGTTTTATTACACCACTTTCGCAGGTGACGCGATTGCACTGAGCATGTGCAACAAGCCGTTAAACCTCTAGGTTACCCCAGAGGAGGAGTGTTGTCTCCTGAGGGTTTTCAGCAGATTACACCCACAAAATCCATAAAGAAAGAAGACAAATGTTAGTGTTTTGAAAATGCATTTTGAAAGAGAAACACGTTTTCGAACTATTTTTGCAAAAATATAAGTGATCTTAGGTCATAAGTCTACCTATAATCATTCTTCCTTAAACTTAGTCTCCATGCAAGATCTTGTCTTCAATTAAGGTAAGAATTCAAAATTGGATTGAATACTTTTATCTTTCATAAAACCTAGATAATATGCACACCGTGCTCAGTAAAAATTTCTGGGATTTCAACTCCAACCATCAAGCCATTTATTTATATATATATATTTTTTTCTGTTTTTTTCTTCCCTTAGTTTAGGCTTTCTAGTTTACCCTTGTAACGAGCCTTTAACCGATGACTCCCAAACCAGACGGTCTTAGGGCACCAGATGAGAAAACATCTCTCGGGTTTAAGGTCTCGAGTAAAAAAGGCCACAAAACTAAAGGGGATTATTTATTTCCTTTACCACCGTTAGGCGTGAATAATCATGCTTCTTGAGGCACATTTATCCAGCTTAATAGGTGATGTTTTATTTATGTATATATATATTTTTTCTTTTATATATATATATATATATATATATATATATATATATATATATATATATATATATATATATATATATATATATATATATATATATATATATATATGGCATTTTAGGTCTTTGTTTCCATCCCAAGAAATGTTTAAGTGTAAAGTGCATACTATCTAAGGCAAAAAATTCAAGATAAAAATATCTCCCCAATTTTACTTACTTAGCCTATAATTTCAAACAAGATCTATTATTTCAACTAGGTTTAAGATGTCATAATTAAGGCTTTCTTAATTTCTAAGATACATCTTAATTTTCTTAAAAATAGATCAAAACTTTGTCTCTTATTTCAAAAATTTTTTTTTTATTTTTTTATTTCTAAAAGAAGTGTAAAAAAAAGAAAATCTAAAAACTCTATGTTAGTAAACCCTCCCCCACACTTATTTCATGCATTGTCCTCAATGCATCATGATATATGTATGCATGAAACAAATAGAGAGGGACGGAAAAATTACCTCAAGGTGGTGGTTCCGGTGGTGGTCGGATTGGTCCACGAAACATGGCCCAATCAACTTTTCTTTGGGTTTTGAGGAACCCATCAGAAATATAATGAATATGACCCATTAAAAAGATGAATCCATGAAAGATTTTTATTAAGTACATGACCCCATCTAATTTCCGTTTTCCATAATAAATTTCTGAGTCAAATTTGTCAACCACCTTGTCCCAGAATGGAGTATGAAATGATAGAACGGTTGACTTGGACTCAGGGAGGACAGGAACTAATACCGACTCAGGAAGGTGACTTAAGTCGGGTAAAGGTTCAGGAGTCGAAATGAGTTCAGGAATTGGGTCCAAGTCAAAAAATTGAAACTCCAGTCCACATGTATTGTCCAACAATGGAATGTGACCTAATATGGGTAATATCTCTTTACTTCTAATATTAAGGAATTCTAGCTCATCTCCATACAATTCTTCAAAACTAAGGTCAACTTCGTCCGTCAGAATTGTATAATCAGTTTCAGAAGTAAAGAGATTGAGAAAATTAAGGTCACATTTCTCATTGAGTTCAATAAAAAATGGAGAACTTGCCAATTTATCAATGGTATCTTCAGAAGTGTATAATTGGTCAAGTTCAATATGATCCTCAAAGATGGGTGATTCAACTTCATTATGAATTGGGACAGGATCCAATGTCGACTCCGGGAAAAGATTGAAGTCAGGTAAAGATATCGGAGTCATTATTGAATCAGGAAAAAGAATTGAATCACTAAGTTGGGGTTCAAGATCACATTCCTCTTGTAGTTCAATTCCACAAAAATGTGAACTTGCCAATTTATCAATAGGACTTTCAAAAGTATGGAATTGGTCAAGTTCAATATGATCATCATAAATGATTGGTGATTCAATTTCACAATGGATAGGCACTGGATCCAATACTGACTTGGGAAATGGAGTGAAATCAGGTGAAGACACTGGAGTCATAATTGAATCAGGAAGGAAATTGAATCATCAAGTGGAAGTTCAGGATCATATTCATGTTCAAGTTCAATTTCAGGAAATGGAAAACTTGCCAGAATGTCAATGGGAACTGAAGTTTGGACAAGTTCAGGTGGTTGTGCTGAAATAGAATCTGGATTTTCAAAATTACATGACTCATCTTCTTTAACAGAGTGGCTAGTGACACTAGATCTGGCCAGATGATGAGAACATAAAGATTCGACCATCATATCGATGTTACGATTTCTAGCATTTTGAGCATGAGTCATGTCTTCAAGCATCTTTCCATAATTGATGACTTCATTATTTTGATGGAAAGATGAAGTGTTATCGTGGAAGTGATAATGAAATTGTGAGTCCATCAGATTTTGGGATTTGTGTTTGGACTCACGCATACTCATTTCCAAAATTGATGGTGTTTCATTCTGGACTGGTGGAACTGAGTATGTATCTTGAAAATGTTGTGGACTGGGTGGATATGGTGGACAAGGAATTTGAAAATTTGACTCGGGGTACATGAATCCCCAATGACTCAGTGAAGAGTTGAAATCATTATGGAAATTATAGTTATTAGATGGGGGGTATGGGTCATATTGATTCGGATAAGGCCAACCCGTGTATGTGGTTGATGCATATTGTAAAACGCCGGGTTGAAATTATCCGAATAGAATGGAGTTGGTGTGAAATATGGATTATTATTAGGATGGAAAGAATTGTGACTGTAAGCCATATCACACAATACAAACAAAAAGAAACAAACAAATAAACAATCAAGAAAGAAAAATTCTAACCTAAGTTAGGGTAGACCTATGACCTAGACGACTCCTAACTGATTAGACTGTCCACGGGAGGTTTAGTGTAGACATTGACCACAAGCTAATCAGCCAGGAAAGGTCAAGGTTGTTGGGAGGTTTTCCGTCAGAGATGTTCTTTAATTAAGTAACCACCAACCTTCGGGCTTTCGGCCCTCAATCCTTTCCTAGACACTGATTTTGCAAGAGTCAATTTCCAACACTTTTCCCCCTTAGGATAATCTCCTAAATGAGTCCGAGATGTCCCTAGGGCCAACGTCTACTTTTTTATTAAATTAGGCTTGGGTTAGTGAGTGCTTGGGAAAATAATTTGCGGGCTAAGGAAAGGGTGATAAAATCCCCACCTTATCTTATTTACGGGTATGCCCTTAAAATTGAATTGTGCAAGTGTACAAGAAATATAACTAGGATACACTCAAAGCATGAAAATCAAGCAAGAGATGATTCCTAGTCTACATGCAATGCTTACGTACCTTGCCTCCAGCACTCTTCAATAGTAAAAGTAAATGAATTGAAAAGACACGTGCCTAGAAATGCAAATGTCTAAACAATTTTTAACGATTTCGACCAATTTTTTACTGTTGACTTATTAACAGATATAAGGTGAAGAATACAAGTATTAATTATTGCAGCAGCTGAATTTTACAGAGCTGGAGACTCTGCAGAAAGTTGGTAAGTAGTCAACTCAAGATTGCCGCAATTCTACGGCAAAAACCCAGAATTTGCGGCAAAACTGAGGGATCCTGGTCTCTGCTTTCGAGAGCAGAGGCCCAGGTCCACTTATATGTCACTGCAATGCAAATTTTCCTATTTCTTCAACCTGTAACCTGCAACAGAGAAGAAGATTCGTTTAGTTCTTCACTTTAAAGAAAATCCGTTGCTCTCCCCGGCAACGGCGCCATTTTGATTAGACGAGAAAGGTGTATGTAAACGTGGAGGAAGAAAGTATTGTTAGCACACAATGTATATTCAAATGAAAGAGAGTTAAGGTTTAGAAACAACCTCAAGTGCTTAGATTACTCCACAAATGTATGAAAGATGATTAATATAACCTTTCCTATCTCCGTTATAGCATAGAGCTATACCGAGTCGATTCTCAGGGAGAGCTAGCGATGGAAGCGTTACGGTCCGTAGTGAAGAAAGTAAACGAAGTGTCTTCTTTGTTCTTAAAAGAATAAAACAATCATGGAAAAGAATATGAAAGAAGTGGTGGCTTCGTGCATGATGGAAAAGGAAAAGAAATCAAGAATGAAGATGAAGAAAACCATGACTAGCTAACTAACTTGCTAACTTACTAATCTCCTTGATAGTGATGCTTGCCTCATGTTGATTCATCGGCATAGATTTGTCTTGCGTGTTCACTTAATTACTTTCTCACTTGGATGACGGGGGGTTTTACCCATCGGAGAAGAGAAGACCATACAACTTGCAAGATGAAAGATAACAATCACACAAGAGTTAGAAGTTAAGCAAGATTAGTGTTAGCTAGCCATGTAGAAGAAACTAGCCACTAGCCATTACAAGTAAATGAAAGCAAAGCATGAAGTAAAGTTGCAAGGAAATAAAAGCATCAAAGTAAAGAAAGCAAGTAATACTAGAATTTGCTCAAGTAGAGTTGAAGAGAATGGATCAATCCTTGCTCCACAAGTGTCACCCTTGCTTACACAAGCTCTCTCTCTCTTACAATCTCTCTCTTGCAAAGATCTAGGGAAGAAGATGAAGGAGAACTAAAACCTAAAGAAAAACCTAAGAAAATACATGCAACTAATCTCTAATCTCCTTCTCTTGCTGTTCCGTCCTTGCTCGCAGGTCCAGGTGCAGTATTTATAGGCCACAGGAGAAGGATCCAGAACCCAGTTTGTTGGCACAAAATCTGGGACTCAACTGCCTTATCCTTGCCGCAATTTGGCGGTAAAATCCCTGTTTTTGCGGCAAAACTGAATCTGTTGAGCAACAGAATTCTGTTGCAGATTCGTTACGAAGTTGTTATCCACGTGGCCTTCTAGAATCTTGAGTTGTTACGTAGAATTCTCTGGATCCTGGATTCAAATTTGGGCTTTATCTTGGGCTTGGATTAATCTCTTTAATTATTGCTAATTAAAGTGATTATTGGGCTTTCTCTCATTTCAGTTGTGGACCTGTAAATATAGAGAGAAGATGAGTAAAAATCATATTTTTATTTGCAAAAATGCATGGGAATGATATGGTAAAATATGCAAAATTGGATCACAATCACACCCCCACACTTATTCTTTTGCTCGTCCCGAGCAAAACAAAGAAAAAGAAAAGAAAAACTATACTACCAGTTTTATTACACCACTTTCGCAGGTGACGCGATTGCACTGAGCATGTGCAACAAGCCGTTAAACCTCTAGGTTACCCAGAGGAGGAGTGTTGTCTCCTGAGGGTTTTCAGCAGATTACACCCACAAAATCCATAAAGAAAGAAGACAAATGTTAGTGTTTTGAAAATGCATTTTGAAAGAGAGACACGTTTTCGAACTATTTTTGCAAAAATATAAGTGATCTTAGGTCATAAGTCTACCTATAATCATTCTTCCTTAAACTTAGTCTCCATGCAAGATCTTGTCTTCAATTAAGGTAAGAATTCAAAATTGGATTGAATACTTTTATCTTTCATAAAACCTAGATAATATGCACACCGTGCTCAGTGAAAATTTCTGGGATTTCAACTCCAACCATCAAGCCATTTATTTATATATATATTTTTTTTCTGTTTTTTTCTTTCCTTAGTTTAGGCTTTCTAGTTTACCCTTGTAACGAGCCTTTAACCGATGACTCCCAAACCAGACGGTCTTAGGGCACCAGATGAGAAAACATCCCTCGGGTTTAAGGTCTCGAGTAAAAAGGCCACAAAACTAAAGGGGATTATTTATTTCCTTTACCACCGTTAGGCGTGAATAATCATGCTTCTTGAGGCACATTTATCCAGCTTAATAGGTGATGTTTTATTTATGTATATATATATATATTTTTTTTTCTTTATATATATATATATATATATATATATATATATATATATATATATATATATATATATGGCATTTTAGGTCTTTGTTTCCATCCCAAGAAATGTGTAAGTGTAAAGTGCATACTATCTAAGGCAAAAAATTCAAGATAAAATATCTCCCCAATTTTACTTACTTAGCCTATAATTTCAAAAAAGATCTATTATTTCAACTAGGTTTAAGATGTCATAATTAAGGCTTTCTTAATTTCTAAGATACATCTTAATTTTCTTAAAAATAGATCAAAACTTTGTCTCTTATTTCAAAAAGTTTTTTTTATTTTTTTTATTTCTAAAAGAAGTGTAAAAGAAAGAAAATCTAAAAACTCTATGTTAGTAAACCCTCCCCACACTTATTTCATGCATTGTCCTCAATGCATCATGATATATGTATGCATGAAACAAATAGAGAGGGACGGAAAAAATTACCTCAAGGTGGTGGTTCCGGTGGTGGTCGGATTGGTCCACGAAACATGGCCCAATCAACTTTTCTTTGGGTTTTGAGGAACCCATCAGAAATATAATGAATATGACCCATTAAAAAGATGAATCCATGAAAGATTTTTATTAAGTACATGACCCCATCTAATTTCCGTTTTCCATAATAAATTTCTGAGTCAAATTTGTCAACCACCTTGTCCCAGAATGGAGTATGAAATGATAGAACGGTTGACTTGGACTCAGGGAGGACAGGAACTAATACCGACTCAGGAAGGTGACTTAAGTCGGGTAAAGGTTCAGGAGTCGAAATGAGTTCAGGAATTGGGTCCAAGTCAAAAATTGAAACTCCAGTCCACATGTATTGTCCAACAATTGAATGTGACCTAATATGGGTAATATCTCTTTGCTTCTAATATAAGGAATTCTAGCTCATCTCCATACAATTCTTCAAAACTAAGGTCAACTTCGTCCGTCAGAATTGTATAATCAGTTTCAGAAGTAAAGAGATTGAGAAAATTAAGGTCACATTTCTCATTGAGTTCAATAAAAAATGGAGAACTTGCCAATTTATCAATGGTATCTTCAGAAGTGTATAATTGGTCAAGTTCAATATGATCCTCAAAGATGGGTGATTCAACTTCATTATGAATTGGGACAGGATCCAATGTCGACTTCGGGAAAAGATTGAAGTCAGGTAAAGATATCGGAGTCATTATTGAATCAGGAAAAAGAATTGAATCACTAAGTTGGGGTTCAAGATCACATTCCTCTTGTAGTTCAATTCCACAAAAATGTGAACTTGCCAATTTATCAATAGGACTTTCAAAAGTATGGAATTGGTCAAGTTCAATATGATCATCATAAATGATTGGTGATTCAATTTCACAATGGATAGGCACTGGATCCAATACTGACTTGGGAAATGGAGTGAAATCAGGTGAAGACACTGGAGTCATAATTGAATCAGGAAGGAAAATTGAATCATCAAGTGGAAGTTCAGGATCATATTCATGTTCAAGTTCAATTTCAGGAAATGGAAAACTTGCCAGAATGTCAATGGGAACTGAAGTTTGGACAAGTTCAGGTGGTTGTGCTGAAATAGAATCTAGATTTCCAAAATTACATGACTCATCTTCTTTAACAGAGTGGCTAGTGACACTAGATCTGGCCAGATGATGAGAACGTAAAGATTCGACCATCATATCGATGTTACGATTTCTAGCATTTTGAGCATGAGTCATGTCTTCAAGCATCTTTCCATAATTGATGACTTCATTGTTTTGATGGAAAGATGAAGTGTTATCGTGGAAGTGATAATGAAATTGTGAGTCCATCAGATTTTGGGATTTGTGTTTGGACTCACGCATACTCATTTCCAAAATTGATGGTGTTTCATTCTGGACTGGTGGAACTGAGTATGTATCTTGAAAATGTTGTGGACTGGGTGGATATGGTGGACAAGGAATTTGAAAATTTGACTCGGGGTACGTGAATCCCCAATGACTCAGTGAAGAGTTGAAATCATTATGGAAATTATAGTTATTAGATGGGGGGTATGGGTCATATTGATTCGGATAAGGCCAACCCGGTGTATGTGGTTGATGCATATTGTAAAACGCCGGGTTGAAATTATCCGAATAGAATGGAGTTGGTGTGAAATATGGATTATTATTAGGATGGAAAGAATTGTGACTGTAAGCCATATCACACAATACAAACAAAAAGAAACAAACAAATAAACAATCAAGAAAGAAAAATTCTAACCTAAGTTAGGGTAGACCTATGACCTAGACGACTCCTAACTGATTAGACTGTCCACGGGAGGTTTAGTGTAGACGTTGACCACAAGCTAATCAGCCAGGAAAGGTCAAGGTTGTTGGGAGGTTTTCCGTCAGAGACGTTCCTTAATTAAGTAACCACCAACCTTCGGGCTTTCGGCCCTCAATCCCTTTTCTAGACACTGATTTTGCAAGAGTCAATTTCCAACACTTTTCCCCCTTAGGATAATCTCCTAAATGAGTCCGAGATGTCCCTAGGGCCAACGTCTACTTTTTTATTAAATTAGGCTTGGGTTAGTGAGTGCTTGGGAAAATGATTTGCGGGCTAAGGAAAGGGTGATAAAATCCCCACCTTATCTTATTTACGGGTACGCCCTTAAAATTGAATTGTGCAAGTGTACAAGAAATATAACTAGGATACACTCAAAGCATGAAAATCAAGCAAGAGATGATTCATAGTCTACATGCAATGCTTACGTACCTTGCCTCCAGCACTCTTCAATAGTAAAAGTAAATGAATTGAAAAGACACGTGCCTAGAAATGCAAATGTCTAAACAATTTTTAACGATTTCAACCAATTTTTTACTGTTGACTTATTAACAGATATAAGGTGAAGAATACAAGTATTAATTATTGCAGCAGCTGAATTTTACAGAGCTGGAGACCCTGCAGAAAGTTGGTAAGTAGTCAACTCAAGATTGCCGCAATTCTGCGGCAAAAACCCAGAATTTGCGGCAAAACTGAGGGATCCTGGTCTCTGCTTTCGAGAGCAGAGGCCCAGGTCCACTTATATGTCACTGCAATGCAAATTTTCCTATTTCTTCAACCTGTAACCTGCAACAGAGAAGAAGATTCGTTTAGTTCTTCACTTTAAAGAAAATCCGTTGCTCTCCCCGTCAACGGCGCCATTTTGATTAGACGAGAAAGGTGTATGTAAACGTGGAGGAAGAAAGTATTGTTAGCACACAATGTATATTCAAATGAAAGAGAGTTAAGGTTAAGAAACAACCTCAAGTGCTTAGATTACTCCACAAATGTATGAAAGATGATTAATATAACCTTTCCTATCTCCGTTATAGCATAGAGCTATACCGAGTCGATTCTCAGGGAGAGCTAGCGATGGAAGCGTTACGGTCCGTAGTGAAGAAAGTAAACGAAGTGTCTTCTTTGTTCTTAAAAGAATAAAACAATCATGGAAAAGAATATGAAAGAAGTGGTGGCTTCGTGCATGATGGAAAAGGAAAAGAAATCAAGAATGAAGATGAAGAAAACCATGACTAGCTAACTAACTTGCTAACTTACTAATCTCCTTGATAGTGATGCTTGCCTCATGTTGATTCATCGGCATAGATTTGTCTTGCGTGTTGACCTAATTACTTTCTCACTTGGATGACGGGGGGTTTTACCCATCGGAGAAGAGAAGACCATACAACTTGCAAGATGAAAGATAACAATCACACAAGAGTTAGAAGTTAAGCAAGATTAGTGTTAGCTAGCCATGTAGAAGAAACTAGCCACTAGCCATTACAAGTAAATGAAAGCAAAGCATGAAGTAAAGTTGCAAGGAAATAAAAGCATCAAAGTAAAGAAAGCAAGTAATACTAGAATTTGCTCAAGTAGAGTTGAAGAGAATGGATCAATCCTTGCTCCACAAGTGTCACCCTTGCTTACACAAGCTCTCTCTCTATTACAATCTCTCTCTTGCAAAGATCTAGGGAAGAAGATGAAGGAGAACTAAACCTAAAGAAAAACCTAAGAAAATACATGCAACTAATCTCTAATCTCCTTCTCTTGCTGTTCCGTCCTTGCTCGCAGGTCCAGGTGCAGTATTTATAGGCCACAGGAGAAGGATCCAGAACCCAGTTTGTTGGCGCAAAATCTGGGACTCAACTGCCTTATCCTTGCCGCAATTTGGCGGCAAAATCCCTGTTTTTGCGGCAAAACTGAATCTGTTAAGCAACAGAATTCTGTTGCAGATTCGTTACGAAGTTGTTATCCACGTGGCCTTCTAGAATCTTGAGTTGTTACGTAGAATTCTCTGGATCCTGGATTCAAATTTGGGCTTTATCTTGGGCTTGGAATTAATCTCTTTAATTATTGCTAATTAAAGTGATTATTGGGCTTTCTCTCATTTCAGTTGTGGACTTGTAAATATAGAGAGAAGATGAGTAAAAATCATATTTTTATTTGCAAAAATGCATGGGAATGATATGGTAAAATATGCAAAATTGGATCACAATCAACAACCACCATGTTTTGGAGACTTAGAGCATAGTTCTTTGGTTTGGTAACTATCTCTAAACTCCTATTTTAGTTTACATACTTTTCATATATGATATTTTTAGCATGTTCATATTTTTAGGCTTCATGAGGTATATAACTTGTTTAAATGTAGTTTTTATTAAAACTTGTGTATATACGTGTACAAATAGTGAGCAACAAATTGATTCATATATGTTTGCACTTCATTGTTCATTTATACTCACTATATGCACATGTATAGCCTAGTTTTGATGATTCTCTCATTTACACTTGTTTTGCTTATTTTCATGTCTTACTTCATGTATATGTATTTTGTATTCAAATCTAATAAATATACATGTATACCCCATGAGTCATTTGCCTTCATGCAATTTACATTATGGACTCTTTTCATGTTTGGGATATGTATGCATATTGTTAGGATTGGATAAATCATACATATACCTAGAAGTTTATTTTTTTTATGTTTTGATAAAAATAAGATTTATGCTTGTTTTGAGCTTCATTGATTATCTTCATGAATGCTAGTTACATAATTTTTGTACACTCACACTTTATTTGTTTATTCATGACATGTTTCATGATCATTTTGAGCCTTATAGATTTCGAGTGTCACTTCTTGTGTATTTAGTATATTTCATGATGACATATATATTTGGTTCATGTTTTTGAAGGATCTTTAACTAGTTTTTCAAAAATTACTTTAACTAGTTATTTATTCTTCAATTTGATAGTGTTTTCACTATAAAAATATTTTCAAATTTTATTTATGAAAACCCCTTCCAACACCGTCATGGGTGGACGGATGGGCGATTATGCCTTGTAAACCTTATTGAAAATCCTTTACCTTGTACATAAAAGGATGGTAGGTTATGAGTTATATACTTGATCTCAATTGATATTTTTTTGTATATACTCATATTTTGTTTTCTATATATGTATGTTTCATAATTTCCATAATATCAATTCCTATTGGTATTTTCATTCTCATACATATATATGATTTGTTTGTGCTTGATTAAAAATCGATTTACATATTTAAAGCACAAAGTATGTTTATGCTAAGCTTGATTAAAATCTTTATTTTTCAATTGGTTTCTCAATTGATATTTTAATAAGCTTATGCATTATTTTTAAAATTGATATTTTTATTGATATAAAAATGTGCAATAATCTTCAATTGGTATCTATTGATTGCAATTGGTATCAAAATAATTTTCAATTGGTATCAATATGATTCTATTTTTTATTAAATTCAAAATTTGTAATGGTTATTTACAATTTGGTATCTTAAAATTTAATTGATTTACAAGTGGTACCTTTAAAAATTTTATTTATATGATATCTTAAAATTTGTTTACAAGACATCTCAAAATTTGTTTTATTGAGGAAAATTCAAAATTTTGTTTTTAATATGAATTTTTGAAAATTAAAAATGTTTTGATTTGTATTGCTTATATGTAAGGGGAGCTTAACATCTCTTCTACATATAGATTCATGTTGAGTGTATCTTATATTGAGGAGTTTGATAACTCTTCTTTATACGGTACACGTGTGTAGGGGGAGCTTCACATCTCCTCTTATGCATTACATATTATGCGTTATGTGAATTAGGGCTTGTCATCCCTCTTTCATGTAATGTATATATGTAGAAAGTTAACTTAGCGTCTTCCTCTTCATGAATGTATATCGCATATATCTATTTATTGATTTGTTTGATTTCACCTCCTTGTTGATTGTTTTGTTTCTAACAAAGAGGGGGAGAACATTATTTTGTTTTTTACTTTAACCTCTTTGTTGATGATTGACAAAAAGGGGGAGAAGTATTTGGTATATATATGCATGTTTTCCTTGGTTTATTCATAAAGGGGGAGAAGGATTTATGTTTATGCATATATGTTTTGTATTGCAAATAGGAGAAAAAGAATTTGATGAGTTTTATGCTTGATTGGCATGTTTATCTCCTTGTATTTGTATACATGTTTATGAGCTTTCATTGCATATTTATTTGTTTATTGTTATGCATGAGTTGAGGAGGAGCTTCTTTGAAGCTTTACTTTAATCCATGCATATATAACTTCATGAGTTTTGTCATCATCAAAAAGGGGAAGATTGTTGGCCAAAGGCCCATCACTCTAGTTTTGATGATGATCAACTCATGTAGTTATAGTACTAATGATCATATGTTTATTTAGTCTTAGATTTGTGATCAAGATCTTAGTAGGTGCGTACCTTCAACAAAGGATTTAAAGTCAAGTTTTGGAGCTAGCACGGTTTGATTCAAGAGCTTGTGCATCAAGACCACATCAAGTACTCAAGAGGAGTCTAGCTCGTTGGATCAAGTTTGGACCAAGTCAAGAAGATGAGAAGACCTTCAAGATCAAGACTTGAGTCTAGGTTTGTTTTTATAAGATTTTGTTTTAGATTAAAATGTAAAGGATAGAATAGTTGGTGGATTGCTCAAGTATATCATATACACACACTCTCTTGATTTAAATAAGTTTTTCATAAAAGAATTTTTATTTTGGAAAAATACAAAAGAGTTTTCTTTTGAAAAATACTGGTTTGGTTTTTGAACTTCATATATATACATGTATCTTTAACCAAAACCATGTTTAGTGTTTAATGTCAAAAACATAGATATTTCACCATATATGTGTAGTGGATCATATCCATACACACCATGCTTTAAAGAGTTTAAAATATCTGTTTTTGTATTTGGAGAAGTTTTGAAAAAACTAATTTTGGAAAAATACAGTTTTCGTTTTTAGCTAAAATTTCTAAGTCACAAAAATAGTTCAAATTATTTGTAACATGTCTTGATTTTGCGCAAGCATGTTTGATTGTCAAAGTATTATCTTAAAACTATTTTTGTAGATTTTTGGGAATTTTATGGGATTTTATTTGAGCCAAAATGCCAAGTTTTCTTCTCTAAAAAAAATCTGTTTTCTGGCTTCTGCCGGTCAACCGGAACGATCGACCGAGCTTGAAATCGGTCGACCGGGTCGGTCGACCGACGTGCACAGAACGTGCACGCCAGGTCTGCTGGAGGGCCGGTCGACCGCAAAGAGCTTCTGCTCTCTGGAAAGCCCCGGTCGACCGGCAAAGAACTCTATTCTCTGTTCCAGGCAGCAGTCGACCGGGCCGGTCGACCGACGCCCCAACGGTCAGATTTCTGACCGTTGGCGGTCGACCGGGCCGGTCGACCGCCAGCCGCCTGGGCTGAAAAACTGCCCAACGGCTAGTTTTTCCTAACCCTATTTAAAGGGGCTTTTGGGGCTGTTTTACTACAAGATTTTTTAGTGGGTTTGAGCCAGTTTTTCCTAATCTATTTAGAGGTTTTCTCCACTTAGTTGAGAGCAAATATTTCAGATTAAAAGGAGAGTTTATCAAGAGTTTTCAAAGTGATTTCTTTGTGTTTTTCACCACACATTCCATCCTTGTTTTTCTCACAAATACTTGAGCTATCCATTGATATATTCATCCTATAGGAGTGTTCTTGTGAGATTGTTTTTAGGTGATCAAAGTGTTTTGATCATCAAAGACTTCTTCTTTGCTTTGAGGAGGCAGACGTGTGTGTTCGCGGTGTTTCGAGTTCGTGTGTGAACTCGGTGTTTGAGGTGCGGCCTCGACGAGCTAGTGGGCTTGCGGTGTGTTCTTGCGGGAACAAGAGAGGGACTAGAGAGTCCAAGAGCTTGTAGGTGTTGCGGCACCAAGTGATCCGATGGGATCGGTTTATAGTGGAAATCCTTCATAGTGTTGAAGGGGGGACGTAGAGCAAGTGTGCTCGAACCTCGAAACAAATCTCCCGTGTTTGCGATTGCTCTTTCTCTATCTCTTACTTGTTTATATCTTGCTTGCTTTTATTGCTTTCATCTTTATATGCTTGATATTTATTTGTGCCCATATTGTTATATGCTTGGGGTGTGTTTGCTAACACTAGTATTCAACCAAGAGAGCCAACGCGGTACCTCAACTCTTATTTAGAGGAATCTTGCGGAGTTAGTCCAGAGCCCTTCACGGGGAATCCGGCTACACTCTTGTGTTATACTTGGTATTTAATTTAAGAAGTTTTAATTTGCATTAAATAGTTTTTAATTCTGCTTTAATTGACCATTAGATTAGCCATCACCTATTTACCCCCCCTCTAGGTGATTACAATATATGTTTTGCTGTTTCTAACCGAATAGAAGGTTTTGCTATGTTATTCTCCTATCGAACTATATCTGAGTGAACCATGTGTTTCTCTTGTGAACCATTTGCAGGAACAAACTTCTCCCTAAAATAGCAATGTTGGTACTAAACTTACAAGAGTAGATTACGGTGAAGACTTCATCACTTATAAGATTTTTGAAAGTCAAGATATACTGATAAAATGGGCTAAGGCCTAACTTGTCACTTGCTTCTCCATATGACACACCAGGTAAACTAACGAGTAGTTCTCCAAAATCAGTTATTCTCTGTAGCATGCTCACAGACAACCCATCACCAGTATACCTACAAGTGTAGGAACATCGTCAAGTGTGATAGTTATTTCACCGAATAACATATGAAAAGTATTCTTCTCTGGTTGCGACCGTTCCATGGATGCAGAGATAACAACCCTATTTACCCTTCGGTAGGAAATACTTGTCAAAGCTTTGTAAATCACCTAGAAGGGGGTGAATAGGTGATGGCTATACTAAATGACAAATAATGTGAAATTAAAATTGCTTTCTAGCAACCTAACAAATATCAATATCAACAAAAAGAATACTTGCAAAAGAGTAAACTGTTGGCCCAAAGGTTACAATTCTCGGGTTATATGTTTTGATGATAACAAACCATATAAAAGCTATTTGGTACTAATAGAAGTTCAAGATTGAATTTTAGGTTGGTATAGGTATGGATGGCTCAAGCATGGGATATTAGGCTCTATCTCAATCACTGCTCAACATCAAGTTTCAGAGACGTCTGCTTGTAAACTCATCTTGTAAATAGCTTTTTTAAAGATTAGTATATATGGTTGAATCTCAAAAATACACAAACACACACCAAAATGCACGTTTTTTCTAAAGTATGATATTGGTTCTCAAAATTTCTAAAATATTTTTATCAAGTTTTGAACTTATATCTAGTACCTATGTATGTTTCCTATCTTCCAAAATCCAAACAAATATATTTCAAAATTTTACATATCTTCAAAAAGATTTTTTTTTAAAAACTGTTTTGGCCAAGGTCGGTCCACTGGGCGGTCGACGGTGCCTATTACAGGCCAGAACGGTTGACCGCATGGTCGACTGGAGTTCTGATAATTGGTGGTGTGCACGTTGTATACGTTCCTGATCGATCAGGTGGTCAACCGGTCCTGTTGCGGTCGACCGGGCGGTCGACCGGCTATAAGCAGCCAACTCTCGGTTTGGCACGGTTGACCTACCAGTCGACCGGGTGTTGACACTCTAAAAAAGACAAGATTCCTAATTGGCCTGAACATTGTCTAACTTGTTGACATCAATAAAAGACAAGCGGCAGACAAGCTGACGGCCAGTTCTTCACCCATCTTAAAGGGACATATCAACAACTTAGACTCTACTGATGTAGTGAAGCAGACAGTAAGCCAAGAAAAGCTCGTGAGAAGGCCCAGGCAGGTCCAGAGACACTAAGTTAGCTCAACACTTAATCTCGGACGAGCCCATGAGATAAGTCTTGCATAAGAAGCCAAAGCTGCTTAGCATCGCAGGAAGCTCCTTCACAGCCTCGCTGTGAGCTAACTTATAACTTCGCACAGAAATGCTCAGTCAACTCCGCAGAGAGTTAGCTTCGCTCGAAGCCCCATGCAGCTTCGTAAAAGGGTAATTGCTAGCTTCGCCATAAAGTTTATCCAGCTCTGCTGAAGAGCTTTCTTCTAACTTTGCCAGATGCTTCTCCCAGCTCTGCTGTGAGCTCAACGCGGCAGCTTCGCTGTGAATCTTCTATGGTCATCTTTGACCAATCAAATCTCCAGATGAGATCATTGTGATCGAGATCAAATTTGGCAGTTGCTTGACATAATCTCTTGACTCTCCCAATCAGGTAAGAAGATCAATGGAGATCTCTCAATTAACTGGAGAGGATCAAGGGAGTATCCCTTATTAAGAGGAGCTAATCTTTTATTGTCATCTTTGACCAATCAAATCTCCAAATAAGATCATTGTGATCGAGATCAAATTTGGTAGTTACACCCATAATTTCTCATTAAGGGGAGACAATCAAGGGAATCATAACTCCCTATTGAGCCTATAAATAGCCCACTAGTAGGCTAGGCTCAGGGGCTTGAAAAGATTCAAGTCCAAGAGGCTCGAAAAAAGGGAGAAGAGGACGGACGGACTGAGACCCCCCAAAGAGAGGACAAGAAAGCAGAAGCCAACAAGAGATCTATTCTCTTGCTTCCAAGAATTCAGAGAACTACTTCTCTAATCAGGATGCTAATACCCTAAGATCATCCTCTCTCTCAAGGAATCTCCAGAACCAGGTAAGAACGAATTCCCAAGTGGAGGCAGTTTGAGAAGTAACAAAAGGGTTCTACCAACCTTTTGTTCTCTGATTCCCCGAACCAGCGAGAAGGGAATCCAATTAGGCAGCAGTCCGATTATCTGATCGATCACATCGTCAAAGGGATAAAGTGGTCGCGCGCTGATCAGATTCCTACCGGCACACTTCCTTAGAAATCTCAAAGGAGATCTGCCTGTAATCTTCTTCTTGCAAAGAATTACTTGTAATTTAGCTCCTCAACACCCTTTTTTGTAAGTTTTTCCCTTTGTAAAATCAATAGAAAACAAGATGGCGACTCCGCTGGGGACTTCATTCTCCACTGTTGAGAATCAAGTGTCGCAATGCGATGATCAGACCTCTAGGTCTATTGCTGAAACGCTGGTCATTCGCTCTGGCCAAAAGAAGTTCAAACAACTTCTTCCTGGAGGTAGGAAAACTCCCCTATGTACGCGCAAGGAAGTTGGCATAGCCAGAGTCCCTCTGGCTAATTCTTCATAGTAGGTCTCTGTGGAGACAAGGCTCTCTACGAGCCTATTACGGTCCTCTGGCGCAACAAGGAAGCAGAACTGCAATGCAACAGTCAGAATTCTGAGTCCGTTACTGCCGAAAATTTGGTCGTTCATTTCGACCAAGAAAAATTCAAAGAACTCCTTGCCGAAGGTAGTCCAATGCTCCATGCATGAAAGCATAGAAAGGTCATAATGACCAAGGTTTCGGAGCATAAACCGGAGGCAGAATCCTCGCAACTCCTCTCAGTCTCACGCGAGGTTAGCCAGGTTCCCTGCAAACCTAAGTCCCTTCTTCCAAAGCAGATGTGGAGGCTGAAACAGAAAGCTCCATATGAAGCTTCAGTCGTAGCTACGCCACAAGTTCATCTATCCCGCGAAGACAAAGGCAAAACGCCTGCCTGCTTCTTTGACACCATTAGCCACGAAGCTAAAATGGCGACTATACCTTCGCCTAATTCAGGAGCAGCAACACCTCGCGCCAACCTTGTTCTTATGAGCGAATTTGCTGATGACATGGCAAACACAACGCTAGTACCTCAGGGTACGCGCAGAGTACTCAGCCGTCAGACTGGAACTAAAGCACCTAGCAGTGCTAATCACCTTCGCAACAAGGTAGCAAATGAAGCTCCACAATGTGCTCCGCTCCCCAGTTCATCAAGCTCTAAGCTCGCTCTTCGCAGCGGAGCTAAGGGATCGTCCCTATGTGTTGACAGCGATGCTTATGCAGCTTCAGCACCCAAGGACATTCCAAAGTTCTTAGCTGCGAAGCTAGAGCTAAAGCACTATCTAGTGCTAACTATCTTCGTAGCAAAGTAGCAGATAAAGCACCACAGCATGCTTTATCTCCCAGCTCCTCAAGCGCTAAGCTCGCTCTTCGCAGCGGAGCTAAAGGACTGTCCCCAAGTGTTGATAGCGATGCTTATGCAGCATCAACACCCAAGGGCATTCCCAAAGTTCTTAACCACGAAGCTAGGGCTAAAACACTATTTAGTGCTAATTACCTCTGCGATGATGAAAAGAACGGGCATCCTCCTATGCGCAATCCAACAGAGCCTTTGTGCTAAATCGCTTAAGCCCAGCTGGGTCTGACTTGCGAGAATTCTTGACAAGCAAATGGAAGTCGGAATCTTTTTGGATTTCTCCCTCCTGTTGTTAACAAGTGGGATGTCAGTTGGTGATAGTCCACTCAGTCCATTACCGGCTGGGACAATCTCCGCCACTCCTCCAGACTGATGATCAGTTTTTGACTGACAATCGGAATAAAATCCTGTGAAACATCGCAAAAGGAGCGTATCGCAAGGTCTGCTCTCTACATCCGTTAATATGATCAGAAGGGGACGAGAGCCACGTAGGGAGACGAGCGTCACATGCCACTCCCTCCAGTTCTCCAGATCTGAATTATAGTCTGGGCCTTGGCGAAGTCTCGGTACACAAAGAAGGTGTCTTCTGAAATACCAGATCTAGGGTCGCAATACCATACAGTTATGAGCAGCCATCCTCCTCAACTACAGTACCTCACCAGAACCAATGAGAAGATTATTTCAATGGTCTGATGAGGAGGACGAAGACAGTGGGTATGCCTCTTTAGCAACAGTCAACTCGGTACGAATGGATAGAGTATCAGTGAATATGGCTGATAACGGTAATGATGACCTCCGTCGACGGTTGGAAGCTCAAGAGCAAACCTCTAAGGCTCAGCAAGAAACCTTGGACAACATTCAAGAAATGGTTGCCCAACTCCTCATTAACCGAATAACAATGATACCGGGAGTAATGAGGAAGAACATCATAGCAATGAACAACACAAGACTGAGAAGTCAAAGAAAAATTCTTCTATGGACGCTGAAGTTCTTAAAGGCATCCAAGCTCTGATCGCGTCCCTAGCTCAGAGGGATGAACTAAAGAAAGTAGGGACAGTCCGTCCTTACCCTTTGGAATGGGATTCAGTACCATACCCACCAAAGTTCAAACCACCAACGTTACATACGTATGATAGAAAAAGCTCACCAAATTAGCACATCTACTACTTCCGGTCTCAGACCGATAATGTTATAGATAATGATGCTATCATGGCCAGACTGTTCATCGACACCTTAAAAGGGGTAGCATTTGACTGGTTCAAAGTCTCCCTCCAGGCTCTGTTAATTCCTGGATCGACCTGGAAACCTGATTTCTTTCTCGTTTCTATGAAGACGATACCGAGGTAACCATGAATAAACTTCTCTCTACTGTACAGAAGAAGGGCGAATTGGTCCGTGACTACATTGAGCGGTTCAGAAACTTGTCTTTGATGTGCCCAGCAGGGATGCCATTACCCATGCTCTTATAGACGTGTAGGCATAACTTCTTAGATCAAGTAGAAATTCGCATGGGAGCTGTCAAAGCCCATCCCTAGAAAGAACTGGTCGAGCAAGCTGAGATAGCCGAAAAGTCGGCTAAAAAGTTCGAGCCATCCACCACTAAAAGCAAGTGGGGTATGAATAAATAAGGAACACGGCGACATGGGACAATCTTCCCAAGCCAAAGGGAAAGAAACTATGTCCGTCGAATTGTCGGGGATATTCATTCGAAGACTAAGAAGAGTGACTTCAATAATCAGGAGTCTAAGTTTCCTCCGAAACAATATTCCTTCAAAGACGAACAGGTTATCGCAATATTCCATTTATTACACAAGGGGAATAAATTGAAGCTGCCAGATGTTCGACACCCTAACGAAGTGGGACGCACAAACGATCCTAATTATTGTCTCTTTCATAGGATGATTCATCATCCTACTGACAAATGCTTTATCCTCAAAGACAAGATCCAAGCTTTAGTCGAAGCCGGAGTTTTGACTCTGAAGTCAGAACAAAAGAAAGTCACTGCAAACATGGTGACCCTCAAGTTTGGCAAAACCCCAAAAGTCACAGTTCCTGATGGGACCTTTCCAATCCCTGCACCACGGCTGGAAGTAAAGCATCCTTCAGTTAAAACCCAAGAGAATAAGGGTCTTATTCCCATGACACTGGAGACAGGGAAAATCATGTGGATACACCTAGACCTTGTCCAAGACGAACAATGGGATTCGAAGAAATCTAAGTCCAAGGGAAAATCTAGCAATGTTATCTCCATCCTGCCGGATGATGGCAATCTCACATCAACTTCTCTCAGTGATTCTGAAGGAGAAAAGCACGCTTGCACAGCACAAGCCGATGTACCTCAGCCGACAGATACTCGATCCAGAAAATCATACTTAAAATAGTATGAGAAAGCTACTGATGAGACACAACAGCAGACGACGTCAGTACAAATATCCACACCGGCTTTGCTCCTGACAATGGAAAAGAGAAGCAGAAAGAAATCCGGTTCGACCATGTCCTGAAGAAGCCTTCAGGCCTAGGGCTTAACATTTGCTTTTGTTTTGACATATTAGCCCAGCTGGCTAATATCCCAGCTCGTATTACCATACATGAGCTCCTCCGTCTCTCAAAAGAGACAAGAGAAGCACTCAGAGATGCACTGGCTAACTCAGAATCATTCCTGACATATATGCCAGAAATCCCTGAAGGCGATACTCAGTCTTCTTGCCCCGATGCCATCATGTGCAATCAAAGGTACCTGCTATTACCTTCACAGTGGAGGATATGCTTCTCAAGGATAACAAGCATGATCGACCTTTGTACTACACCGGATACATCAGTTCGACATGCATTGAAAGGTACAGGTTGATCTGGGGTCTGCACTCAGCATCATCCCCAAAAGATTCCTATACTTTCTTGGCATACCACTGTATTGGTTATCTGCAACCACTACAACAATATACGATTTTAATGCAGGGAGTAATCATCCGCTTGGAAAGATTTGACTCCATTGCCGAATAGGGAGCCTGAAGTCAGAGGCAACATGCTATGTCATTGACGCTGACACGTCATACAACTTGTTATTAGGAAGACCTTAGATCCACGCCAATTGGATTGTCCTCTCCACTCTGCACCAATGGTTCAAATATGTTGAAGATGATGCAACAGTACAAACTGTCTTCGCTGAGAAGCAACCATTCAAAGGGGTGAAAAATTACTTTACTGACGCTCTCCTGTATCAAGAGATCGGTGAAACATCGAAAGAAACATTGCCTGACGACGATGATAGTGGCAATGAGGCGGATTCAGAGTCTGAAGCAGACATGCCAGCCATTTTAATCAGTGAACCGATTATAGAGTGTCTTAATAATCCCCAATGTAACACTCCTTTTGAAGATGAGGGCGAATAGGTAATTAATGACAATATTTCTTTTGATTATCCTGTGAGTGTCAAATTGCTTGAATCTAGTATGAATAGTTCTCTGCACGTGCCCTTACATAAATCAAGGGCATCAAATGCATATGTGGAATCTATAGAAGGATCCGTTTTAGTGGTTCCTCCATCCAAAGAAGGTCAATTACTAATAATATTCAGTAAAGCCTAATTGCAAAGGTCTACAGCTGCGGATTCAAGTTCAGACTCAGACACCCCATAAATTTTTCAGTATGCGCGATCAGCACACCATATGATGAGGAAAATGGGATACAACCTGAAGCATAGGAAGGGCCTGAATTTTGAAAAAGGAAGACGTAATTTTCTGCGCAACTTCATGCCAAGAGGGAAACCGACAAATTACTATGATAGCACATGCAGGGGGTTCGAATACGTTACACTTACACCGCCCGTAATGGTTCAATCCGAAGATAACAAACCAATCCCATCACACTCTGCCTCTTCTTTCGAATGGGACTCGGACGTCAGTGTGGGAATGGTGTTCAAAGAGCTCACTTTTAATATGACTTCAAGCAGCCAATTGGAGCGAGCAAAAGTTATTGATGAGGAACCATAGGCTCAGCAATTGGATCTCCAGTGGGAAAAGTGATTCGAACAACGTGAACTACCTACTGAAGATAAGGTGATCCAGGTTAACTTGGGTAGTCAAAATCACCCTAAACCCATCTTTATGAGTGAAAGCTTATCACTCGCAGAAAGAGAAGAATTGATGATACTTATAAAGGAGTATATAGGTGTCTTTGCATGGAACTATGAAGACATGCCCAGACTTGATCCACAAGTAGCCATGCATCATCTGAACATCAGACCTGACGCCAAGCCAGTCAAGCAACAGCAACGCTGGTTTCATCCGAACATTATGGAGGCTATTGAAGTCGAAGTTCATAAGCTCATTGCATGCGGCTTCATACGGGAGGAACAACATCCAGATTAGGTTTCTAATATCATTCCCATTCTCAAGAAGAATGGGAAAATATGGATCTGCATCGACTACCATGATCTCAATACAGCCTGTCCTAAAGATGAATTCCCACTGCCCATCACCGATGTCATGATTCACAATACCTGCGGATTCAAAAGGATGCCTTCATGGACGGCTTTTCAGGGTACAATCAAATTAAGATGTATCCAGGGAATGAAAAACATACTTCATTCCGGACACTGTTGGGGTATGTTGTTATACCGTGATGCCCTTCGGATTAAAGAACGCGGGAGCAACTTATCAGCGGGCAATGAATACAATCTTTCGCGACCATCTCCGAAAGATGGTAGAATGTTATATCGATGACATTGTTGTCAAAAGTCGTGATAAGAATGACCACCTTCATGACTTGAGGACGACGTTCGACATAATGCGGGCTCATCAACTGAAAATAAATCCGACAAAATCCTTCTTAGGGATTTCGAGTAGCAAATTCCTTGGATTTATTGTTACATCAAAAGAAATTCATCTTAACTCGGACAAAGTCAAAGCCATTCAGAACATGCATCCACCTAAGAATCTCAAAGAACTTAGAGGCCTGTAAGGTAGACTGGCTTATATCAGAGGATTCATCGCAAATCTCTCAGGCCGATGTCAACTGTTCACCCGACTCATGAAAAAGGGTGTTTCTTTTGTATGGGATCAAGCTTGTCAAGAAGCTTACGAAGATATCAAAAGATATCTCACAAAACCTCTAGTCTTAGTAGCTCCCACATCAGGAAAACCGTTCCTACTTTATGTGAAAGCTATGGACCATTCTCTCGGTGCTCTGATTGCCCAAAAAGACGATAATGGTCACGAACAAGTTATTTATTATCTGAGCAGGACTCTGATAGGGGCGGAATCTCGCTATAATCCTATTGAGAAGGAATGCTTAGCTCTTGTCTTTGCTGTTCAGAAGACACGATATTATTTGGTCAGCCAAACCATACATGTCATTTCCAGAGTGAACCCTTTGCGTCTTCTCATGATGAAACCAGGATCATTAATTCAAGATTAGCTAAGTGGACGCTTCTTTTGTCTCAGTATGACATGCTCTTTGTCCCTCAGAAGGTGGATAAAGGCCAGACACTTGTAGAGTTCTTGGCTGTTCATCCAGTTCTGAAAAACTCAAAATTTCATGAAGACATTCCAGATGAAGTCTTTGAATCTAATATAATTTCAGAGGATGAAGTTTGGCAGATGTTCTTTGATAGAGCATCACGAATAGGCCCTAAAGGCAAGATCATTGCCGGTCTGGGGTTGTGTTTATCTCTCCACAAAATCAAGTCCTTCCTAGAGCATTTTCTCTGACGGAATCATGCTCCAATAATGTGGCAGAATACAATGCTCTACTTATTGGCCTTCAGCTCACTCATGAAATGGGGGTACACTACCTTGAAGCTTATGGCGATTCAAAACTGATTGTCAATCAGGTTAAAGGCGAATATGATGTTCGTCACGAAGATTTGGTATCTTATTATCACACGGTCATCAAAATGGCTAATCTGTTTGATGGCTTTTACATCGGTCACGTTTCTCGATCCCAGAACACTAGGGCCGATGCTCTGGCTGCATTAGCAACAATGCTAGCCTTGCCAGTCGACACCGAGTATCACCTTGCAGTGGCGACTCAACACCTTGTCTGCTCTAAAAAAGATGTTGAGAACCAGAGAGGTCTATAATATCTCGACGGATCTTGAACCGAGAGATTGGCGATTTCTCCTCATCGACTATACTTTGCATAGTTTACTACCGGACTAAAGAAGCATCATCCATCAGACGAAGGTCTCCCCATTTTTACTATGATCCTATAGTAAAGACACTTTACCGTCGCTCGTATGACGGTATCCTCCTATGTTGCCTTTCCAATTTAGAAGCATAGAAAGTGATTAAAGAAGCACACGATGGCATATGCGGAACTCATCAGCCAGGTCAAAAACTTAAAGACTGATTGCACAGGCTTGGATATTATTGGCCAACCATGATAGCCGATGCCATCCAATATGCATGAAGGTGTAAAGCCTGCCAAATCCATGCAGACTTCATACATCAGCCCTCAGAGTTGCTCCATCCAACCATTGCTTCATGGCCATTTGAAGCGTGGGGAATCGATGTCATAGGGCCAATCAGCCCTTCTTCGACAAAAGGACATCAGTTTATCCTAGCGATAACTGATTACTTTTTAAAGTGGGCAGAAGCTTTACCACTAGTTGAAGTTAAAACTTCTAACGTGGTTAATTTCATCAAACACCATGTCATCCATCGATTTGGCATCCCTAGGCGGATCATCCATGATAACGGTCCCTAATTCGTGAGTCAGGTGTTCTACCGATTTTGCGATAAGTACCGGATTCAGAATGTGGCATCAACTGCTTATAATCCTACCGTTAATGGCTTGGTGGAAGCATTCAACAAGACAATCATTAAGCTACTCAAAAAGTTCGTTTCGTCAAATAAGCGAGACTAGAATGAGAAGCTTAGTGAATGTCTTTGGGCCTACCGAACCACGGTTCGGACCCCCACAGGCAATACGCCTTTTTCCCTGGTGTACGGATGTGAAGCGGTCATACCATTAGAAATCCAGATGCCATCTTTGCGAATCGCTTTAATGACTAAGATGACAATGGAGGATAATGATCGGTTGCATCTTTAAGAGCTCGAAGCCCTAGATGAGAAGCGGTTACAAGCTCGGCAACACATTGAGTTGTATCAAGCTCGGATCTTAAAAGCCTTCAATAAGAAGGTCAAGCAAAGAGTATTCCAGAAAGGAAATTTGGTTTTAGCCGTCAGACGATCGATGATCATTACGCACAAAATCAAAGGCAAAATTCAGCCCAAATGGGAAGGACTTTTTGTAATATAAACAGTCTATTCAAACGGGGCATATCGCCTTATGACTTCAGATGGTGATTTACTCATGACTCTGATCAACAGCAGGTTCTTAAAAAAATATTATTCATGACATGATCCTTTTCATGATCAAGTTAACATTACACCTCTGATCAAGACCTTCAAATCCAAGATATGCAGAAGGAGCGCTCCTCTCTTTCTCTTAACGAGATCATACAACCATAAACCAGTATAGGGCTGATCGTACACTGGTTGTCTCAAAGAAGAATCAAGGTTACAAATACAGCAACCACACAATCCAACACCTCTAACGGTTAAGGATAGAGGAAAATATTTGCCTTTAAGCCCAACATAAGTCCTCGACAACTCATTATGCTGAGGGGAATAGCATGGCTAGCCCGACTCAAACGGTAGTTGATAAAGGCGTACCAAATCCGTTGACAGCTGAGGATTTGCTAAAAATTCTAAGGGACCTGCTCCTATTTGATTTCGCAGTTAAGGATAGAGGAAAATGTTGGCCTTTAAGCCCAATATAAGTCCTCGACAACTCATCATGCTGAGGGGAATAACATGGCTAGCCCGACTCATATAGTAGTTATTAAAGGCGTACCAAATCCGTTGACAGCTGAGGATTTGCTAAAAATCTTAAGGGACCTGTTCTCATTTGATTCCCTCTCCAAAATTACTTACCAATTCCCATCCATGGAATGGTGAGACCACATATAAAGGTATTCATATCCCTTGCAAAATGATGAGTCTAACCTATCATGTTAACACTAAACCTCTGGTAGCAAGACTATAATCTACTCCCCAATGGATAAAATCAATATCCTTAGTGAATAAACCCCACTTGTCATTCTCTTCAGCAGGACGACAGGTCTACTCGAATTACTGTTATGTTCAAGTACCTCTAACAGTAAATGAGTCCTTGTCAAGTTAACATCATACCTTTGACAAATTGCTTTACAAATCCCTACGGAGTTCTTTTTGTCACGTAAACGATCATCTCTGACATGTAATCTCTTATGGGATTCATTTTCTAACTCCCCAACGAGTTTCCGGTAGACTCCCCTCAAAGTCTATTATTTCTCTTTTTAGTCCTCAGTGGACTTTTCTGGTTGTTACGTTAACAATATACCTCTGACAATTTCTTCCAAATAACATCCGAAGGAGATATCAATTTCCCCATGGAGTTAATGATTAAATCTTATTTCCCCAGTGGAATTATTTCTTTTGCCGTCATGTCCACCTTGTCACCTCTAAACGGTAGAAATTTTGAGCTTGGTGGCTTCTCAATCGGTACGTCCTTGCGACCTCTGAACCGACAGATAGCCAAGTTTTATTTTTCAGTCCAGTAGGGACTATTTCTTTGTCATCATGTCCAGTTCGTCATCTCTGAATGACAATTTTGAGCTTGGTGGCTTCTCAATCGGTTACGTCCCAGCGATCTCTGAACCGACAGATAGCCAAGTCTCATCTTTCAGTCAAGTAGGGACTATTTCTTTGTCATCATGTCCAATTCGTCACCTCTGAATGACAAAATTTCGAGCTTGGTGGTTTCTCAATCGGTTACGTCCCTGCGACCTCTGAACCGACAGATAGCCAGGTCTTACCTTTCAGTCCAGTAGGGATTATTCCTTTGTCATCATGTCTAGTGCGTCACCTCTGAATGACAGAATTTCGTGCTGGTGGCTTCTCAATCGGTTACATCCTTGTTACCTCTGAACTGACAGATAGCCAAGTCTCATCTTTCAGTCCAGTAGGGACTATCTCTTTGTCATCATGTCCAGTTCGTCACCTCTGAATGACAAAATTTCGAGCTTGGTGGCTTCTCAATCGGTTGCGTCCCTGAGACCTTTGAACTGACAGATAGCCAAGTCTCACCTTTCAGTCCAGTAGGGACTATTCTTTGTCATCATGTCTAATTCGTCACCTCTGAATGACAAAATTTCAAGCTTGGTGGCTTCTCAATCGGTTACGTCCTTGTTATCTCTGAACCAACAGATAGCCAATCTCACCTTTCAGTCCAGTAGGGACTATTCCTTTGTCATCATGTCCAGTTCGTCACCTTTGAATGACAAAATTTTGAGCTTGATGGCTTCTCAATCGGTTACGTCCTTGTTACCTCTAAACCGACAGATAGCCAAGTCTCATCTTTCAGTCCAGTAGGGACTATTCCTTTGTCATCATGCCCAGTTCATCACCTCTGAATGACAAAATTTTGAGCTTGGTGGCTTCTCAATCGGTTACATCCCTGCGACCTCTGAACCGACAGATAGCCAAGTCTCACCTTTTAGTCCAGTAAGGATTATTTATTTTAATGCGTGACTAACACTATCAATTTATTGCCGCTGATTAGATTAGTTATACCATTATTCCGCTTCCTTTTGAGGATTGTAACAACAACTTGAAAATAAGGATTGAAAATTCAGAAAAATAAAACAAGTTGAAAATACAATAGAGGAATCAAATAAAATTACTTTTTATTAATTTCAAAAGAGGTATACATGGATACATGGATTACAAGCTATGAGGGTGCTTAAAAGGATTTGATCCATTCTTCAAGAGTGACCAGCCTATTCTTCCTCTCCTCAGCAGCCCTGGTAAGTGCCTGCGACCTCAACTCGGCCTCATTAAAGCTCGCTGTCTGGGCCAGGCGAGCCTCGATTTCAGCCAAAGTTGCTCTCTGTGCTAGCTCCTGCTGCAGGACTTCGTCATTCTGAGCCTTAAGCTGCTCTAGCCGAGCAATCTCATCAAGACGCACCGTTCAGCCTTAAACAAGAGAAGATTAGCCTTCTTGATCATTTCCTTGGCCTTTTCAATCTTATGCTCAGCGTCAAGAAAGGCGCTAGTAGAAGCATCTATAGTATCCCTGAGTTCTACTCTCTTCATCTCCAAGGATTTCAAGTCGGAGGAAATTGACTTAGCTGCTTCTTGAGCGGCGAGATGGGCTTCATGCATTTGAGCAGCAAGGTGCGCAAGCTGTTCATTAACTGAAGATTCCAGATCTGAATGGCTAAGATAGCGCCATTCGTCCACATCCCTCTTAAGCTTGTCCACCAGAAGCTCCAATGTGGCTGCCTGGTCGTTCCCTCTAAAGTCTCGGATAATATCAATACTTCGGGAGAGAACCACCTTTAAAGCAGAGAATGAGGTAGTCGAGCCCTTCAAGACCAAAGCAACGGATCACTTTAAGCCCTTATAAAAGCTGTCGACTAACTCAACCACGAATTCATTCTCAGCCTCACTACGCCGGTGAACGAGCAGCCTCTGAAGACAAAGCTTCCATCAGTTTCACTGACATAATTGTGGAAGGAATAGTAGAAGCATTGGCTGGAGCAATTTGAGGGATCGCCGGTGATCTCAGAGGAGTCCTCATTGAAACCAGTACACTAGCCACAACCGAAGTAGAGCTAGTGACTATTTCTGGGAGAGCTGGCTCAACTACCAGTGTTGGAGAAGTAGGACTGGTAATCACCTTTAGCTCCACGCTTGGCAAGATAGGCGGCACTGGCAAAACCAATGGCATCTCACTTACTGATATAGTTGAAAGTAAGGTTGGTTCCGCGACTACTGTTCCCTCAATCCCCTTTCCTCTGGCCGGTTCGGGCTGATAAGAGGGTAGGTCGTGATACAAAACACCTAACTCAGCAGCATCCACCGCGGTCGAAGTACTTGTTTCACCCCTGAGACCCTCAAGGAGACTGGTTGGTCCCCTTGAAGTCGATGTGCCCAAGGGCGGGGCACCTGTGGTTAAACTTTGATTATGCAAGGCGTAATAAATATCACGAGAAAAATTACTCATGAAAGAGCAAAATGTTACCAAAAGATGGTATCGCCTCAACTGCCTTGGCCGTAGTCTCTCTCTAAAATCCCTCGACAATGACTTCAGTCCTCTCAGGCTCCATGGGAAACTTTTTGGCAGAATCAACATGGACGGTCGGCCCACCTTCACTCGCCAAACCCTCTGTGGTCCACCCAAAAGAGCTGGAAGCTATGGGACTTCCTTTTGAGGTCCCAGCACCAGAAGGACCTACATCGGCCGCATCACCCCTAGATTCTTCCGAGACGACAAAATAGCTAGTCTCATTACCTTCTCTATAAGTGAACAGGAGATCATAATGCTTCCCCTATTCTCCTGCGACCTCGACTCTCGGGTCTCTCACCACCTCGGTTCCTGAGTCATGAAGTAAACAATGAGCTGTATGGAATATATAAGAGTGTGTTGCAAGAACGGAGCTGATCTTACTCGAGTCCGGGACAGCTTTATCAACGGTCTGCCTAGGAGCCGACAGCTTAATGACTAATGGAGCAGGAAGAGGAGGTACTGCAGATGATTCGCCCTCTGCAATAACAGTAGGAGCGTAGCGACGAGGCTTCTTCACTACCCTCTTCCTACGAGATCCGCCTTGCCGCTTTCGTTTGAAGTGGACATCGGGATCTTCTTCCTCTAAATCCTCCACCTCTACATCTTTCATGGGGGCTGTGCCTACCCTGCCAGAAGCAGCTGCTGGAGCCTCAACACCTGTATCTCCTTCAAAACGGGGACTTCCTGCGTCCGAAGCCTTGCTATCATCAACAACAATGAATTCCCCGAGGCCGGGCACGCGGACCCTCTTACCCTCGCTTCTCTCTGTGACCTTCCGCTTCAACCATTGAGAGATCAACTTCACACCAAAGGAATTAATAGAAAACCCAGTTGGTGTGGAGTTCAAAGTACTATACCACTGGCAGATCCCACGGTCGTCAGAAGGTTCGGGGTCCTCAGCGGCATGCACAGCCGCGCCTCAATACAGCCAGCAATATAAAACCGCTAGGCACGAGCTCCATCGATGAGGCTCCCCATGAAGGCCAGACTGCTGTTCGGATTACCTACATACAGTTGGTCATACCCAAACTGACGAGCAAACCAACTCGGAACATAGGGCTCCAGGCAACATGTGTCCCTGCTTCTATACAACAAGTGGGATGGCCGGGTGCTAACCAGCCATTCGAAGACTCTCCGACTTAACGACGTCTGTCTTTCCCCTACATCCTTGAATTCTTTACCATAGCCTGCATCACGAATGTAGGGAAAGCACCGAAAAAGGTTGTAGACGTCATGATGGCACAGCAGTTTGCTAACCGCAGCCACATAAGTCCGTGACCACGAACACCCCTCGAATCGACGGAGAAGCGCCATTCGAACACCTTCTGGGGGCTCCTCACCGGCTTGGATGATAGAGGGGCAGTGAAGGGAGAACCATGCCATCAAATAAGTATATGGCAAACCAATTTTGGGTTTGGTCCGTCGCGAGGCAAGATAGTCCCCTTTTCCCGCTTCGTCGTTGGTGGCCTACAGAAAGCCTCCGTCAATGCACGAAAGCCTCTTTGAATAAAGCACACCATTGCCAGAAGAAGTCCAAGAGAACGACCATGGACTAGATGAACCGGTAATAAGGCAGTTGGATGAATGATTTCGCTAGACGGAGATGGAACCTTGCATCTCTTCAGCCAAACCGATAAAAAGTCGGCCAAAAGTGCCTTCCGAGATAGCAGTCGACGAGCCTGATGATGGAAACTCTGGAGAATATCACCTTTCTCGTAAGGTCCATCTTCTTCTTCCAAAATCAATTCCCCTTGAGAGTGCTCTTGCATCCTGCGAAAGATGGTCTTCATCTGCAACTCCACAGTGAGCCGCTTCGGGAGTACCTTCCAGGTCTGATCGACGGGGAAACTAGCACTCAAAAGTGTGTTTTATGTAAAATCGATGAAAAGCTCGAATGTGCTAATGTACCATCGATACTTCCGTTATAGCATTGGCTTAACGGGTCGAATCCACAGGGAAGGGAGGCGATAGAAGCATTAACAGTCTCTATTCACGTCAGTTGTTAACACTTCTTCTTTGTTGAAAGAATGAAAAAGAATGAAAAAGAAAAGAAATGAAATCCAGAATGTGGTAGGCGAGGAGAGCGATGAAAACGGTGATGTAAAAACAAAAGTGAAGTTCTTTGGAAATCAAATAGAAAAAGAGATGGAACAAGGTTGAACTAAGAAGGATGGTAAAAACACCGATAGAAAAATGAGAAAAGAGTTTGGAAAACGATTTCTAAATCAAGCTAAAAGAAAACTCATGGCTACTAACTACTAAATGCTCCACTAACTATGCTAACCTCTTCGAGATAGTTGCCTCACATTTTGATCCTTGGCCATCACAATCCTTGGCTCCAAGAGACGGTACAAAGCATGGCTCATGGATGGTTCATCACATTCAAAACATTGCATCAAGAACAAGATAATACAAGCATCACTCACTACACTACTAGCATGAAATAAAAGAGCATGAAATAAAAGAGAGTTAGCTTGGTTAGCAAGTTAGCAAGTTAGCAAGTTAGATGTTAGAACCCATCATCTTTGGCCATCAATGGCTCTTGCAAGAACAAGGCCTTGTAGAGGCAACCCGATTCATGTAGATTATCAAGTAAGTGGTTAGATGGTTAGTGGTTAGTAGTTAGATTGCCATGAGAAGAAAAACTAGCAAGAAATCATGTAGAAGGTAAAGGAGATTACATTGGAAGAGAAAGGAGACATATTTACATAGAGTGTCACTCTCTATTACATCAATCCCTTGCTTTCTCTCTCTAGAAATCACTCAGCCCTACTACAATGATCTAAAAAGAAATGAAAATACAAGAAATAAAGAACACTCACCTACACTACTCCTAAAATCTGCACCTACTCCTAAAAACGAAGACTGCTCTCGGTTTGGCCCTCTACAGGTCTATTTATAGGCGAAAGAACTCTCCAGAAGACGAGACGGGGCCACGCGTCAAAAATCGACGCGTGGCTCCACTGGAATGCCGCGGATCCGCAAGGATTGCCGCGGATCCGCGGCAATTCCACAGAGTTGGGTCTCTTGATTTTGTCAGGCGCTCCCTCTGGCTGCGAGAATTGTCAGGGTATATCCCGTTTCTGGTATTTGCACCCGAATATTCGTCTGACAAGCGCAGGAGTTTAGGTTCAATGCATCTTCTAGAGAATCCTTTGCTTGGCCTCCAAGTAATGCGGTATTAATTACCCTTAATTGGGTCTAATTAAGCTCTTATTCCATCTTTGCCCTTGGACTTTGGATCTACCTGCAATAAAGACCAAAACACGATTTAGATCGACAATTTATTCATAAAGCGGTGAGAGAATGCGACATAATAATGCAGAATTGTAGACTAATCACACCCCCACACTTATTCTTTTGCTCATCCCGAGCAAAACAAGAAAAGAAAAACTATACTACAAGGGTTATTACACCACTTTCGCAGGTGACGCGATTGCACTGAGTGTGTGCAACAAGCCGTTTAAACCTCTAGGTTACCCTAGAGGAGAAGTGTTGTCTCCTGAGGGTTTTCAGCGGATTGCACCCACAAAATCCATAAAGAAAGAAGACAAATGTTAGTATTTTAAAAACGCATTTTAAAAAGAGAGACAAGTTTTCAAAATATTTTTGCAAAAATATAAGTGATCTAAGGTCATAAGTCCACCACCAATCAATCTTCCTTAAACTTAGTCTCTATGCAAGATCTTGTCTTCAATTAAGGTAAGAATTCAAAATGGATTGAATATTTTATCTTTCATAAAACCTAGATAATATGCACTTTGTGATAGTGAAGATTTCTGGGATTTTAACTCTAACCATCAAGCCATTTATATATATTTTATATATTTTTTCTTTTTTCTTCCCTTAGTTTTCTTAGGCTTTCTAGTTCACCCATGTAGCGAGCCTATAACCGATGACTCCCAAACCAGACGGTTTTAGGGCACCAGATGAAAAAAACATCCCTAGGGTTTAAGGACTCAAGTAAACAAGGCCACAAAACTAAGGGGGATTATTTGCTTCTTTTGCCCACCGTTAGGCGTGAATAATCATGCTTCTTGAGGCATAATTATCCAGCTTAATAAGTGATGTTTTATTCAAAAAAAAATTTATTTATTTTATGACATTTTAGGTCTTTGTTTCCATCCCAAAAATTGTGTAAGTGTGAAGTGCATACGATCTAAGGCAAAAAAATTCAAGATAAAATTATCTCTCCAATTTATCTTACTTAGCCTATAATTTTAAACAAGATCCATTATTTCAACTAGGTTTAAGATGTCATAATTAAGGCTTTCTTAATTCTAAGTTCATCTTAATTTTCTTAAAAATAGATGAAAACTTTGTCTCTTATTTCAAAAAGTTTTTAAAGAAAGAGAAAATTCCTATACAAAAGGGAAGATTTCTAAAAGAAGTGTAAAAGAAAGAAATCTAAAAAACTCTAAGTTAGTAAACCCTCCCCCACACTTATCTCATGCATTGTCCTCAATGCATCGTGATGTATGTATGCATGAAACAAATAGAGAGGGAAGGAAAAAATTTACCTCAAGGTGGTGGTTCCGGTGGCGGTCTGATTGGTCCACGAAAAGCGGCCCAATCATTCTTGCGTGGAGTCCGGAGGAACCCACCAGAAATCTCAAGAATACAACCCACTAGAAAGATGTATATATGCATGATTTTTATTAAAAATTTACCCCATCTAATTTCCAAATTTTCAAAATAATTTCGGAGTCAAATTTATCAACACCCTTGTCCCAGAATGGTGTACAAAAAGATGGAATGATTGATTTGGACTCAGGAAGTACATGAACTAATATCGACTCAGAAAAATGACTCAAGTCAAGTAAAGGTTCGGGAGTCGAGATCGGTTCAGGAAGTGGGTCCAAATCAAGAAGATGAAGCTCAAGTCCACATTCATTTTCCCATGATGGAATGTGACTTTCTAAGAGTGGTGATTCAAGTTCAGGAATGACAGGTATGGGAATCAAAACAGACTCTAAAATGTTGCTCAAATTGGGTAACATAACAGGAGTCAATAATGATTCAGGAATTTGAACTGGATCACAAATTTGAGGATCAAAGTCATATTCCTCATTAAGTTCAATTCCACAAAAATGAGAACTTACCAATTTATCAAATGGACTTTCAAAAGTATGAAATTGGTCAAGTTCAATATGATCATCATAAGAGATTGGTGATTCAATTTCACAATGAACTGGCACTGGATCCAATACTGACTCGGGAAAAGGAGTGAAATCAGGTGAAGATACCGGAGTCATAATTGAATCAGGAAGTAGAATTGAATCACTAATTTGAGGTTCATGATCATATTCATGCTCAAGTTCAATTTCAGGAAAAGGATAACTTGCCAAAATGTCAATGGATTTAAAGTTTGGACAAGTTCAGGTGGGTGTACTGAAATTGAATCTTGATTTCCAAAATGACAAGAGTCTTGGGTCATATCAATAGAGTTTGGCATAGTTGAATTGGTCAAAGGTTGATAAGATAGAGTTTCCTCATTCCTAAAAATGTTAACCAATTGACTCAATTGTTCTTCCACCTTATTGATAGACTCGGCATGTGATTTTTGATATTGTAATAAAGACTCCTGCAAGATATCCAAACTCTTGTCTAGATATGATGTATCTCCAAGTGGTTGCTCTAGAATGGGAGTGTAGGAATCTTGGTTTTAAAATTTTGTGAATAATGTGAGTCAAAAATGTGTGGAGATTGAAGCTTGGACTCACACAAGAGTTCTTTACTCGTTTCCAAGGCAAATGGTTGTTCATTATGAGGAGGTGGAACTGAGTAAGACTCTTGAAAATACTGTGGAATTGGAGAGGCCAATGTTTCTTGAAGTTGTTGCTCGGCCCTTTGTAGATTGGCTTCTAAACTATTTAGTAACTCAGATTTTTCTTCAATTGGTGGTTCAGAAAAAGGAGTATAAGAAGAAAAATCGGGGAATGAATATTGTGGATAAGGTGAAAATGATGGACAAGGTGGACGTGGGGCACAAGGAGGTTAAAAATTTGGCTCGGAGGACTTGAATCCCCATTGACTCTGTGAAGAGTTGAAATTATTTTGAAATTATAGTTATAAGAATGTGGGTATGGGTTGTATTGATTCGGACAAGGCAACCCGGTGTATGTGGTTGGTGCATATTGTAAAACGTCGGGTTGGAATTATCCGAATAAAATGGAGTCGGTGTGAAATATGGATTCATGTTCGGATTGGAAGAATTATTTTGTTGAATGCCATTTCACAAAAAAAAATCACAAACAAAAAGAAAAAATCAAATAACAAACAAAAAGAAAAGAAAATCAAAACCAAGCCAATAGGAGGGTTGACCTAGACCTAGATGTAGATGTCCCTAGGGGCCAACGTCTACTCAAATTTTATTAGGGCTTGGGTTGTGTGAGTGGGGAGATGATTTTTGGGCTAAGGAAGGGTAATTAAATCCCCACCTTATCTTGTTTGGGTTTTTCCCTTAAGTTCAATTTGTGCAAGTGTGCAATATAGACAAGAATATAACACAAAGCGATAAATCACCCACGTATTTGTCCTATGCTATATGCAATGTCATATGTACATCTCCATCCAGATCACAACAACAGAACAAAATACAGTATATTGGAATTGAATTGACACGTGCCTAAATGCAAATATCTAAACCATTTTAAAAGCATCCAAATACCGTATTTTAGTTCTTTTATTTATTATGGTGTGTATGCAATCAAAGCAAGAAAGATAGCAGCACAAATTCACTAGCTATTACAATTCACACATCCTTGAACAACAAAATTTACAATGTTCACAAAATTGCCGCGGTTTCGCGGCAAATGTCGCTGTTCCGCGGCTTTTCTTTAGAATCTGGGGCCCTGCTTTCAAGAGCAGGGGGATGCAAAGCTAGGGTCTATTCTGCAATGTTAAGCACCTGTAAATATTGCCCTGCACACCAAAACAGAGAAGACAATGTTAACAAAAACGTGAAAACAAAACCATTCCCTTCCCCGGCAACGGCGCCAAAAATTTGATCGACGGGGAAACTAGCACTCAAAGTGTGTTTTATATAAAATCGATGAAAAGCTCGAATGTGCTAATGTACCCTCGATACTTCCGTTATAGCATTGGCTTAACGGGTCGAATCCACAGGGAAGGAAGGTGATAGAAGCATTAACAGTCTCTATTCACGTCAGTTGTTAACACTTCTTCTTTGTTGAAAGAATGAAAAGAATGAAAAAGAAAAGAAAATGAAATCCAGAATGTGGTAGGCGAGGGAGCGATGAAAACGGCGATGTAAAAACAAAAGTGAAGTGCTTTGGAAATCAAAATAGAAAAAGAGATGGAACAAGGTTGAACTAAGAAGGATGGTAAAAGCACCGATAGAAAAATGAGAAAAGAGTTTGGAAAATGATTTCTAAATCAAGCTAAAAGAAAACTCATGGCTACTAACTACTAAATGCTCCACTAACCATGCTAACCTCTTCGAGATAGTTGCCTCACATTTTGATCCTTGGCCATCACAATCCTTGGCTCCAAGAGACGGTACAAAGCATGGCTCATGGATGGTTCATCACATTCAAAACATTGCATCAAGAACAAGCTAATACAAGCATCACTCACTACACTACTAGCATGAAATAAAAGAGCATGAAATAAAAGAGAGTTAGCTTGGTTAGCAAGTTAGCAAGTTAGCAAGTTAGATGTTAGAACCCATCATCTTTGGCCATCAATGGCTCTTGCAAGAACAAGGCCTTGTAAAGGCAACCCGATTCATGTGGATTATCAAGTAAGTGGTTAGATGGTTAGTGGTTAGTAGTTAGATTGCCATGAGAAGAAAAACTAGCAAGAAATCATGTAGAAGGTGAAGGAGATTACATTGGAAGAGAAAGGAGGCATCTTTACATAGAGTGTCACTCTCTATTACATCAATCCCTTGCTTTCTCTCTAGAAATCACTCAGCCCTACTACAATGATCTAAAAAGAAATGAAAATACAAGAAATGAAGAACACTCACCTACACTACTCCTAAAATTTGCACCTACTCCTAAAAATGAAGACTGCTCTCGGTTTGGCCCTCTGCAGGTCTATTTATAGGCGAAAGAACTCTCCAGAAGACGAGACGGGGCCACGCGTCAAAAATCGACGCGTGGCTCCACTGGAATGCCGCGGATCCGCAAGTATTGCCGCGGATCCGCGGCAATTCCACAGAGTTAGGTCTCTGGATTTTGTCAGTCGCTCCCTCTGGCTGCGAGAATTGTCAGGGTATATCCCATTTCTGGTATTTGCACCCGAATATTCGTCTGACAAGCGCAGGAGTCTAGGTTCAATGCATCTTCTAGAGAATCCTTTGCTTGGCCTCCAAGTAATGCGGGATTAATTACCCTTAATTGGGTCTAATTAAGCTCTTATTCCATCTTTGCCCTTGGACTTTGGATCTACCTGCAATAAAGACCAAAACACGATTTAGATCGACAATTTATTCATAAAGCGGGGTCAGGGAACAAATAATTTCCCCAGCTCTTCAAACTGCATGAAGCTCCCTTATGGCTCTCACGCATGCTTGAGAAAATGTAAAGGTGGCACATCAACTCCCGGTAAGTCTCAAATAAGGTGGGCTCCTGCTTCTCCAGAAGTGTCAATTCTGCCTCGCACGGGAAATATTCTTCATATAGGAGAGACCCCAAAGGCAGAGTAGAGACTTCCCACATCTCATGCAAAGCCATGCCTAATTCGCCAATAGGGGTGAAGAAGGTCCCTGTAGCTGGGCAGTACAACTTAAAGATGACATAGAAGTTCGCTACGCTCATCTGAATGCCGTAACAGGTCGCCCTGACAGCCTCGTAGAGTCCCAACATCTCCAGATCTTCTTCAAAATGGGCAAGGACATATAAAGTCAAGTCCCTCCACCATGCCTTGGGGGGATGGATCCACCTAGGGGTCCTAAAATCAGTAGCTGGATAATTACCATGAGCGTTAAAGAACTGATTTCCAAAAGCTGAGCCACCGCGGGATTTTCTCTCACTGGGATGTCCAGAAGTACGTTCCGAGGGTGAAGACCCAGTATGCAGCGAGGAGGACCCGCCCTTGTATAACCGGGAGATGGAGTTATCAACTTTCCCACGTGAATGGAATCGGTAGTCCGCGTCACTTGCCACTGCATCTTTTGAGCCCTCGTCATACATTGAAAGAAGGACAAGGGAAAGTGGCGCTTGCTAGATGGGAGATAATACTTCTCGTCATCTAGTTTGAAAATCCACTGCCCATCTCCGGCTAGCAGCTGGTGATCATTGTCTGGCGCTGCATCTCCAAACATGAAGCCGGCTTTCTGATAGATTTTTCGGTCAGAATCTTCAAGAGGAGCAGTAGTTAAAATGCTCCTCATGGTGCGCTGATCCCTGGCATGAATAAGTTCATCCCGACCGGGAGCGCTCCGCTCGCTGAATAGTGAAGCCTGCCCTTGGAACTGCAGGCTAACATTGTCGTCTAAACCTCTGGCCGTTCCAAAAAGACTGTTCAGAGGATCGGGAGTATAGTGCACTGCAGAGACAAGACGAAACTAAATTAGTTCAGTTGGCGAGAGAAAGCCAAATCCAGAAAAATTTTAAGGCATAACTTCGGCCCCCCAAGCGAGACAGGCCTAGCTTTGGCTCGCCCCGAAGCTCAGCTTTGCAGCTGCAACTTAACTCCGCACTCCACATGAAGGCAGAATGCAGAAAAATATCTAAGTATTAGCTTCGCTTTGGAAGCTTGACCTCGGACAACAGAACGCAACAAAACCCTAGGGGCTAACTTCATCAGAAAGGTACTGTTACCTAAAAATTATTTTAAGGGCATTAAGGTCCTTTTCAGCTGCGCTCTGAGTGTTAGCTTCGCATCCAATCATTCGACAGGATGTGAACCGCCTAACGGTTAGCTTCGCATAGAAGCTTGGAGAAGAAAACTTTCAGTTCTTAGATTCCCAATCGAGAAATCAAGGGAAATTAAGGGACTTGAACTCCCTGAGATCACTGGATCACAATGAATCATTCTAGATTCATCATGGAATAGCCAGAAATTGGCTTTAGAAAAAGAGATGAAATCTCTGAATAAGAGGGAAAGATCCCTACCACGATAGGTCGTACGATGACCAGAGGAGGAGAAGGTCCCTCGTCGTAGAGGTTGCTATCTCTTTTCCTGCTCGTCTTTTGGGAGCCATCGGAGAACTGAAGAAGTTCTTGAATTTCCAAACGAAGAAGAAAGAAGAAGAAGAGATTTGGAGTTCTCTGAAAATTCAAAGAAAAGTGGTTCCTTCTCTTTCAGCCTAATCGGGCTTTTATAGGCTGATGATTGCCTAAATTTTTCCTCCTCGAGAGAAGCGCAGGCAGTCATTTCAAATTAATTTGAAACGGTGCCTAAATCGCCTTCCTGAGAAGCGTTACTTCAGCCCCGCTAAGGGCTAACTCCGCCATGAGTTCAGCGTCGACTTCGCGCGACGCTTGAATAACTTCGCTGAGAAACGTACCTTAGCTCCGCTAAAAGCACATCTCTAACTTCGCGAAAATTCTGTGCTAGCTTCGCCAGAAACTCGCTCCTGACTTACTTAGAAATCTGTCTTTAGCTCCGCTGGAAGCTTAGCTCTGCTAAGAGTTTTCATTTCCTCCTAAGGAAAAGGCTTACCTAAAGCTGGTCCACTCCAGGTGCTCTCGGATAAAAAAGGAGAGAAACAAAGCAGATAAGCAGAAAATAAACATTTTTATTGATTCAAAAGGGAAGATACATTGACACTACATCAAGGTGGCCTTTCGTACAACCGAATCATTGTTCTAAGGGCATACAAGTTGTCCTATCTACTTCCAAGGTGATAAGCCAAACCAACTAGATACGAAAGGCCTTCCTCCTGCATAAGGCCATAATCCTTCGCTTAATGGCAGATTTTTCCATCAAGAAGCTAGATTTTCTTTGATGAAAATTGGTAAAGGACTGGTTGCCACCAGAAAGTCGAATCTTCTTTGATTAAAATTGGCAAAGGAAGGATCCGAGACCTTACAGGTGACGCCCGCTTTCCCAAAGTAGATCATCTCGGATAAGCGACTACCATCCCCTTCCCGAAGTGGATCATCTTGGATAAGCAACTGCCACCTCTTCTTGGAACACGCATCAGCTGCTCCAGTATGTTCCTCCTTCTTAGGATTAAAGTTTCAACTGGAAGATCAAGAGGCAAGTTTCTGGTCTCTTTCATTAAGATAAAAGACTAGCGGGTACAGTTCACTACAATGCAAACTGGAGACAGGTTAGGATTAAATGAAAGAGAAATTGCAAAGACGAAATGCTAAGTCAAATTCTTGGGGCGAAGCAACTTATATCTGATCCAGTGGTGCTTCAGTTAAGCAGAGGATAGCCTCGCTTACATAGTGATGATGAACTAGCTCAGCATAAGCCAAGTCTTAACTCCGCCTAAGGTAGTTAGGTTGAAGAAGCCTAAAAAAGGACCAAGTCCTAGCCTCGCCTATATGGTGAAGCCAGACTGGTCTAGAGGACACAGTCTTAGCCCCACCTATATGGCAAGACTGGCTCACCTCGAAGAGACTAAGTCCGAATTCTTGCTTATGTGGCAGATTTAACAAATAGATTCAATAGATCAAGACAGGAACTCTGTATGAAAAAGTCTTTTCCTGATCAAGCAAAAATAATAGCTTCGCCGAGAAGCTGGAAAATAGGGCTGAAACCCTTCTCTGCAAGTCAGCCAAATGCAAAGATTCAAGGAATTTTATCCCTAAGATAGCTGATAAAGCTAAGGGAGATGAAACCCCTGAAAGTCTCTGGATGACCGAGACTCCCAGCTCTTGGCCGGTTAGTGACCAGGATGGGTGCCCCCATTATTTTAGAGATCTGAGTCTCCTTTCCTGGGCAACGAGGGGATGTCATGGACACACTTTTCAGAAAGAGAAAAGTATATTTCGCTGAAGAGGACTTCAAGTACCCTATTTATAGGCCTCATGGCCTGACCACGCCGCTGACGCTTCAAGCATAGGAGCGCAGGCGAAATTAAAGCATTTAAATGGTTAGCCTCGAGAAAGGGAATAGCCTCCCTTGTTAAATACAAGAGAAGTTATTCTAATCTCGGAAAAGGGAGCAGTCCCTCTTGTGACTAGCCACAATGCAGTTAGCCTCAGGAAAGGAACGTCGTTCCAAACACCGAGTTAATGTGAAGCTATCCACACGTGATTACTCACATATGTTGCATTTACATTGTCACCTTACCATGCTTTTTAGCTAATAAATCCTATTAATAAGTTTCTTTTTCTTTGCCAAATGTAGGCCCAAGTGCTCAAAGAAAGAAAAGAGAAACAAGCCCAAAAGCCCACCAAATTCTGAATTAATTCAGAATAAATTCGAAATGAAGAAATCAAGGGTAAATCTTGGCATATCAAGAGGTTGAGAAGAATCCTCCCTGAAGCGAGCGATTGAAGCCACACAATTAAAGGCTGTTTTGTTAACAGTTGGAGCAGAAACAAGAAAACCAGCAGAAGATACGGGCTACACACCAACCAGTGATCTCCCCCTTTTGGTGTGGCCACCTGGCCACACCAGGGCCGCAGAAACGCGGCCCAATTTGCGTTTTCGTGGCTTGTTAGTGGTTGTTGGGGGAGCGTTTGCTCCCCCAATCTTCTCGGGATCCCTGATTGAGGCCAAACCTGCATAAAAAATATGAGATTATAGAACTTAAGAAAGAAGATGTGCAAGTGCTCAATTCTTCCGCTATAGCAAGTGGCTATGCGGGTCGTGATCCACAAGGAGGGTTTGCGATGGAAGCTTTACGGTTCTTTATTGAAATCATTAAGAATAAAAGCGAAGGTTCTTCTCTGTTTTTAAGTTAAGAAAAAGAAAAAGAAAGTTAAAGGTTAAAGTTAAGAAGAAAGCGAGAGATGAAGAAGTTGGAAAATTCAGGAAACAAAAGAAAGCGATTATGTACAATGAAGTGTAAATGATAGAGTTGGAAGATGTAGTGATTTAATTTACAGAAAGGAAAAAGAAAATAAAACAATTATTTACCTTCTTTTCACCAAAAGCTTACCTTGAGTTCTTAGCTTCAATGTTACCTTGAATTGGAGGCAGTTAGCGCATAGCCCATAAGAGTCGAGTGTTGGTCTCTTCCACATTACATCATCAAGATACGCAAGCATGAAATGATACAGAGAGACTCACAATTCCATCGTCATGAGCTATCGGTGGCACTCTCAAAGGCAAGGCTCTTTCGATGCTTTTAGACTCACTTGGAAGACAATTGTACCAAAAAGAAAGGTAAAATAGAAAAGAAGAAGAGAACTAAAAAGAACATACAAGGAAATAGCATTGATTTGATTTCATAACAATCGAAGAAAAGAAATAAAACCTTACACCAATTGTCACTTTTAGCTCAAGCTTCAGTCTTGTTCTTCGATGAAAGTTGATCTCCTCAGAATTACATAAATGAAAACTAAATTACATGAAAAAGAAAAGTAAAAACCTAAACTAAGAAATGAAAAACTAGGCTAAATCCTAATCTGCCTTGACGTCCATTTTCAGTGCACATAATGGCCTTTTATAGGCAGAAAACCCAACCACCAAGATCCCGGGGAGGTCGGGGGAGTTCACGCTCCCCCTAACTCCCCAGGATTGCCGCGGAAACGAGGCCCAAGCCGCGTTTTCGCGGCCAGGGTGTGGCCAGATGGCCACACCCTGTTGGTGGGTCTCTCCGGGGGTTTCTTCTGGCTTTATCCTTTGTTGGTTTTGTCGTTTGAGCTCCGGATTCTGACGAAATGGCCTTGGATTCTTGGCTTTACCCGATCGATTCTGAGAGGATTCTTCTCAACCGGTTTCAACCTCTTGATTTTGCCCTGATTTTATGTGCACGAATTAACTCTGATTTAATTCAGAATTCTGGTGGGCTTTTGGGCTCATTTCTCTTCATCTCCTTAGGGATTGGGCCTGCAAATAAATTAAACAAATAATTAGGACAATGCAGGCTTTTATTCTAAAATAAGTATGGAAATGTGACATTAAATATGCAACATTAGCAACCAATCACACCCCCATACCTATCTTTTGCTCGTCCTCGAGCAAAACAACTAAATTATACTAAGGATTATTAGACCACTTTCGCAGGTCACGCGATTGCACTGAGCATGTGCAACAAGCCGTTAAACCCCTAGGTTTCCCCTAGAGGACGAGTGTTGTCTCGTGAGGGTTTTCAGCGGATTACACCCACAAAATCCATAAAGAAAGGGAAATAAAGAGTTAGTATTTTCGAAAAGCATTTTGAAAGAGAAAAATATTTGAAATATGATTGTAAGATCTAAGCAATCTATAAGTTATAGGAAAGCCGAATTTTTCATTCCTAAACTTAGTCTCTATTCGAAAATTTGTTATCAATCAAAGTAAGGAGTCAAATTGTGCTTTTCATCTAGTCTATTACTTTACCCTAAGTCATATGCACCTTGTGAATGTGAAAATTTTGACTAAGGGTTCATTAACTTTAACTCTTATGCCTTATTTATTTTTATATATATACTTTTTTTTGTGGTATTATTCCTTAGTTTTATTAGGCTTTCTAATCTGCCCATGTAACGAGCCTTTAATCGATGACTCCCAGACCAAACGGTCTTAGGGCACCAGGTGAGAAAACACCCCCAAGGACTTAAGGACTCGAGCAAATAAGGCCACAAAACTAAGAATTTTATTATATGAACCTCTTTTAGGCGTGAATACTTATGCTTTATTAGGCACAAATACCCAGCTTAATCAGAGGATTTTTCTTTTCAAACTTATCTAATCATCTTTTGCATAAATACTAAGGCTTGCTTAGGCCAAAGCACCTAGCTAATCAATAAGTAGACTTGTTTTTTTTTTTTTTCAAACTCATCTAATTATCTTTTGCATAAATACTAAGGCTTTCTTAGGCCAAAGCACCTAGCTAATCAATAATTAGATTTGTTTATATATATATATTTTTTATAAGGCATAAGAATCTTTGTTTTGAACCCTAAGTGTGTAAGTGTATGAAGTGTGCATATTTCATCAAGGTAAAGATCAAGACTAAATTACTTTGACAAATTATCTTCCTAACTCTATAAATCAAACAAATAATCTTATTTTGACCAAGTATAAGAAATCCTAATTTGGATTTTCCTATTCCTTAAAATTAACTTAATTTCTTACAAAAATAAGTCAAAATATTGTTTCTATTTTTCAAAAAGTTTTTAAAAGTAAAGAAAAAATGTTAATTTTTTTTTATACTTTAAAGAAAAAGAAAAGTTATGTTAGACCCTCCCCCACACCTATCTCATGCATTGTCCTCAATGTATGAATTAATGCATAGATGCATGAAAAAGAAGAAAGGGAAGGAAAAAGGTTACCTTAAGGTGGTGGTTCCGGTGGTGGTCTGATTGGTCCACGAAACGCGGCCCAATCCACTTTTCTTGGGTCTCGGAGGAACCCACCAGAAATATCTTTAATATAACCCATTAAAAAGATTTGTCCATAAAGAATTTTTATTAAGTATTTAACCCCATCTAATTTTCATATTCCATAATTGATTTCGGAGTCAAATTTGTCAACCACCTCGTCCCAGAAAGGAGTATGAAATGATAGAATGATTGACTTGGACTCAGGAAGTACAGGAACTAATACCGACTCAGGAAGGTAACTTAAGTCAAGTAAAGGTTCAAGAGTCGAAATAGGTTCAGAAATTGGGTCCAAGTCAAGAAGTTGAAACTCCAGTCCACATGTATTTTCTAACAATGGAATGTGACCTAATATGGGTGATTCCAGTTCAGGAATGATATGTGGAGGAATCAAAACTGACTCTAAAATATTACTCAAGTTTGGCAACAAAATGGGAGTCAAGATTGATTCAGAAAGTTGAACTGGATCACAGATTTGAGAATCTAGGTCACATATCTCATTGAGTTCAATATCAAAAAATGGAGAACTTGCCAATTTGTCAATAGGATCTTCGAAAGTGTAAAGTTGGTCAAGTTCAATATGATCCTTAAAGATGGGTGATTCAATTTCATTATGAATTGGGATAGGATCCAATGTCGACTCCGGGAAAAGATTGAAGTCAGGTAAAGATACCAGAGTCATTATTGAATCAGGAAGAAGAATTGAATCACTAAGTTGGGGTTCAAGATCATATTCATTTTCAAGTTCGATTTCAGGAAAAGGATAACTCGCCAAATTATCAATTTCATTTGGAGTTTGGGCAAGTTTAAATGGTTGTGCTGAAATGGAATCTTGATTTCCAAAACTACATGACTCTTCGGCTCTAACAGAATAGTTAGTGACATCAGGACGGTGGGAACATAGAGATTCGACCATCATATCTATGTCACGATTACGAGTGTTTTGAGCCTGAGTCATGGCTTCAAGCATCTTTTCATAGTTGATAGGTTCATTGTTTTGATGAAAAGATGAAGAATTGTCTTGAAAGTGGTAGTGAAATTGTGAGTCCATCAGATTTTGGGATTTGTGTTTGGACTCACGCATACTCATTTCCAAATTGATGGTTTCCTATTTTGGATGGGTGGAACTGAGTATGAATCTTGAAAATATTGTGGACTAAGTGGAGAAGGAGGACAAGGTGGTTTGAAATTATGCTCAGGGGAGGTGAATCCCCACTGACTCGGTGAAGAGTTAAAATCGTTATGGAAATTATAGTCATACGATGGGGGGCATGGGTCATATTGATTCGGATAAGACCAATCCGGCACACTAGGTTGGTCAAAGTTATGATATGCCGGGTTGGTAATATCCGAAAAAGAATTTGATGTGTAATATGGATTATTATTGAAGTTAGAAAAGTTGTTATTATAGGCCATATCACACAATGGAACACAAACAAAAAAGAAAGAAAAACAAACAAATGAACAAACAAAAAAGAAAAAATTCTAACATAAGTTAGGGTAGGCTTAGGACCTAGACGACTCCTAACTGGTTAGACTGTCCACGGGAGGTCTAATGTAGACTTTAACCACAAGCTAATCAGCCAGGTCAGGGCAAGGTTGGTGGGAGGTTTTCCGTCAAAGACGTTCCTTAATTAAATAACCACCAACCTTCGGGCTGTCGGCCCTCAATCCCTTTCCTAGACACTGATTTTGCAGGAGTTAGATTCCAACATTTTTTCCCCTTAGGATAATCTCCTAATTGAGTCCGAGATGTCCCTAGGGCCAACGTCTACTCAATTTTAGTTAGGCTTGGGTTAGTGAGTGCTTGGAATGTGATTTTTGGGCTAAGGAAGGGTGATTAAATCCCCACCTTATTTTGTTAATGGGTTAGTGCCCTTAAGATCAATTTGTGCAAGTGTACAAGATATGTAAGATTCACTCAAAGCGATATAAATCAACCAAGAAGTGAGTCCTATGCTAAATGCAATGCATACGTACCTTGCTCCAGCACTCTTCAACAGTAAAAATAAATGAATTGAAAAGACAAGTGCCTAAAATGCAAACGTCTAATCAATTTTTAACTTTTGCAACAAACGTTTTACTGTTGATTATTAGCAGGCTTATGTGATGGCATATAAGAAAAAAATAATTGCAGCAAAGTAGAATTTGCAAACTAAGCAGCCCTGCAAAAAGCTGTTAGTAGTCAGCTCTTCATTGCCGTGGAACCGCGGCTTTTGCCGTGGAAACGCGGCAATTCAGAGGGCAATGGGTCTCTGCCCCAAGGCCACTTATATGTTACTGCAACTTTAATTTCCTGCTTTGCTTGCCCTGTAACCTGCAACAGAGAAGAAAATTCGTTTAGTTCTAAAAAATTTGCAATAAAAATTCAGATTTCAATAAAAACCGTTTTACCCTCCCCGGCAACGGCGCCAAAATTGATTGAGGCCAAACCTGCACAAAAAATACGAGATTATAGAACTTAAGAAAGAAGATGTGCAAGTGCTCAATTCTTCCGCTATAGCAAGTGGCTATGCGGGTCGTGATCCACAAGGAGGGTTTGCGATGGAAGCTTTATGGTTCTTTATTGAAATCGTTAAGAATAAAAGCGAAGGTTCTTCTCTGTTTTTAAGTTAAGAAAAAGAAAAAGAAAGTTAAAGGTTAAAGTTAAGAAGAAAGCGAGAGATGAAGAAGTTGAAAAATTCAGGAAATAAAAGAAAGCGATTATGTACAATGAAGTGTAAATGATAGAGTTGGAAGATGTAGTGATTTAATTTACAGAAATGAAAAAGAAAAGAAAACAAATATTTACCTTCTTTTCACCAAAAGCTTACCTTGAGTTCTTAGCTTCAATGTTACCTTGAATTGGAGGCAGTTAGCGCATAGCCCATAAGAGTCGAGTGTTGGTCTCTTCCACATTACATCATCAAGATACGCAAGCATGAAATGATACAGAGAGACTCACAATTCCATCGTCATGAGCTATCGGTGGCACTCGCAAAGGCAAGGCTCTTTCGATGCTTTTAGACTCACTTGGAAGACAATTGTACCAAAAAGAAAGGTAAAATAGAAAAGAAGAAGAGAACTAAAAAGAACATACAAGGAAATAGCATTGATTTGATTTCATAACAATCGAAGAAAAGAAATAAAACCTTACACCAATTGTCACTTTTAGCTCAAGCTTCAGTCTTGTTCTTCGATGAAAGTTGATCTCCTCAGAATTACATAAATGAAAACTAAATTACATGAAAAAGAAAAGCAAAAACCTAAACTAAGAAATGAAAAACTAGGCTAAATTCTAATCTGCCTTGACGTCCATTTTTAGTGCACATAATGGCCTTTTATAGGCAGAAAACCCAACCACCAAGATCCCGGGGAGGTCGGGGGAGTTCACGCTCCCCCTAACTCCCCAGGATTGCCGCGAAAACGCAGCCCAAGCCGCGTTTCCGCGGCCAGGGTGTGGCCAGATGGCCACACCCTGTTGGTGGGTCTCTCCGGGGGTTTTTTCTGGCTTTATCCTTTGTTGGTTTTGTCGTTTGAGCTCCGGATTCTGACGAAATGGCCTTGGATTCTTAGCTTTACCCGATCGATTCTGAGAGGATTCTTCTCACCGGTTTCAACTTCTTGATTTTGCCCTGATTTTATGTGTACGAATTAACTCTGATTTAATTCAGAATTCTGGTGGGCTTTTGGGCTCATTTCTCTTCATCTCCTTAGGGATTGGGCCTGCAAATAAATTAAACAAATAATTAGGACAATGCAGGCTTTTATTCTAAAATAAGTATGGAAATGTGACATTAAATATGCAACATTAGCAACCAATCAATCCCCCTCGTTTGGCTTTTGGCTATAAATATGGGTTTCAGCAAAGAAAATATAGAGAAGACTAGGATTAAGTTTTGTGTTTATTTTCTTAGGATTTAGGCTCTTTGTTAGCTAGCACAAAAGTTATAATCTTGTTATTTACTTTGTAGTCCAGTATCAAAACTTGTGAGAGAGAGGAATTGAGTGCTTGTGCTTGAAGAATGAAGTGACATCAATACAAAAGTCGAGCCAAGTTTTCTTCCACTTGCAGTACGGTATGGTTTGCATTATGTCTATGTTTTCTTCATCATTTTCTATGGATAACTAAACGGTTTTCTGGGCTCGCTATCACAACTCTCTCTTATTCTTCTTCTCTTCTGTTTTTAAAGAAAAAGACCCAATGAATCAAATGCATGCCTCACTTAAAAGTCTTCCTTTTTGAAAGTGTTCTTGAAGGCACATGAGGATGGTTTGGATTGTTGAATTCTCACTTCTTTCATGAACATCTCTTGAATTATTTTTACTTCATTCTTGCTTCTTCGCGCTTGATGTTTTAACATTCAATTCTAACGATTTCTTGAAGAAAAGACTCAACTCTTTTAACCATCTTATGTGCTTTACTTAAAGCTTTCTAAAATTAACTTTAAGTTTTGCAAATGATCACTTTGAGGCACTTGATATTTTAATAGAGAATGAACAATTGAGTAGTGAGATAGTGAGCCCAGATTTGCTTCATTATTAAAAACAACAAAACAATTCTCAAACTTTCTAAATCACCTTCTCCAAAACCTTTTCTAAAAGTTGTAATTTCTCTTTTAATCATATTTTTCTTTCCATTCTCTTTACCATAAAAACAAAACAAACACAATTCTTTATTTTAAGCAATTCACCGAAACTCTTCCATCGCATTCCTCCTCATGGACACGACCCGTTAGCCACCAGCTACACGGTAAACTCTTAAACTCTTTGATTGTTCTTTCTTTTAGCAATCAATTTTTGGCGTCGTTGTCGGGGAGGGAACGGTGTAGTTGTTTTTTAACAAGTTTTGTGTGTTGTTTCAGGGACTTGAAGATCAAGATCTAGCATTCAAGATTTGTAAGAGAAGACTTGCAAATTCTGTGCCCCTACTCTCGAAAGTAGGAAATAGAGTTTCAAGAAATTGCTTTGCAAAATCTGAAAAATTTCATTGGACTACTAAAAACTCTTTTTGGCAGGACATATTGCTCGCAAAAATTTCAGTTTTTATATGTCATATTTGTGCTATTTCTGCTATCCAACATCCCTGTTTTAAGTCAACAGTAAAACATTTGTTGAAAAGTTAAAAAATTGATTAGACATTTGCATTTTAGGCACGAGTCTTTTCAATTCATTTACTTTACTGTTGAAGAGTGCTGGAGCAAGGTACGTACGCATTGCATTCAGAATAGGACTCATTTCTTGGTTGATTTATATCACTTTGAGTGAATCTTATTTATCTTGTACACTTGCACAAATTGATTTTAAGGGTAACACCCAATAACAAGATAAGGTGGGGATTTAATCACCCTTCCTTGGCCCAAAAATCAGACTCCAAGCACTCACAAATCTAAGCCTAAGTAAAATCTGATAGACGTTGGCTTTAGGGACATCTCGAACTCACTAGGAGATTATCCTAAAGAGGAAAGGTGCTGGAAATTGACTCCTACCAAATTAGTGTCTAGGAAGGGGATTGTGGGCCGAAAGCCCGAAGATTGGTGGTTACTTAATTAAGGAACGTCTTTGACGGAAAACCTCCAACCAATCTTGCCCTGACCTGGCTGATTAGCTTGTGGTCAAAGTCTACATTCTACCTCTTATGGACAATCAACCAGTTAGGAGTTGTCTAGGTCGAGGTTACCTTAGACTAGGCTTGGTTGAGTTCTATTGTTGATTGTTGGTTGAACTTGTATGTATTTGTGATTGTGTTTGTGTATGCAAGTGTGGTCGAGAGACCCTAATTCATCTAGGTTGACTAGAAACACATAACCACCCAAGTTTGAATTAAGACCAGATCCGGTAATGGCTCAATCAACATCACTGCAGGATAGGTTCTACCCGATTAGGACCTCACTTCCATCATGCATTCTACTTCCATCGGTTGGTGAATACAATTTTGAGCTCAAGCCTCAATTCATCAACACACTCCCCAAGTTTCATGGCCTAGAGTCCGAAGATGCCTACATCTTCATAAGAGAATTTGAGGAAGTATGTCTAATGATGAAAATCTCACACCTTGTAGACGATGCTATTAGGTTGAGATTTATCCCTTTCGCACTTAAGGACCTAGCAAAGAAGTGGCTCTACAGCTTAGCGGTCGGTTCTATCACATCCTGGGATGGTTTCATCAAGGTCTTCTTGAAGAAATTCTATCCAATCCATAAACCGCTCTCATTAGGAAGACGATCATGTAATTCAAGTAAGAACCTAGCGAACCGTTCTGGAGGTATTTTGAACGCTTTAAAGACCTCCTTGTCCAATGTCCACATCATGGAATAGAAAAATGGCGACAATGCTAAATTCTTTATGACGATTTAGACTATTTCATCAAAACCCTCTTAGAAAGTATGTGCCAAGGGGTTTCTTGTAGAAAGATGAAGAAGAAGGATGGGATTTATATGAAAATCTAGCTGAGAAGACCATCCAATGGGAATCTATTAGTGAGACCTCTAGGAATCCTAACTCCATCTCTTCAAAAGGAGGTCTCCATTCTATCGAATCGTCCATCGCTAATGAGGCTAAGTTAGCTAACCTGGTTAGAAGACTGGAAGCTCTAGAAACGAAAGAACCAAGTCCAATCAATCAAGTCAGCCCGAACTAATTTCCAACCCCGAGCTGCACTTACTGTCAAGCCATGAATCATGTGTTCGAGGAGTGCCCTGTATTTCAGGCTCAGCAACCCTACCATGAACCAATGAATGCGACCTTTTTAAGGCCGAACAACAATTCTTAGGCACCAACGTATAATCCCGGCTGGAGAAATCGCCCTAATTTCTCATGGAGCCAAAATAACTCTGACCATTCACGATCAAATCATGCTAGCCACTTCCATCATGGTAATAATTCTTCCAATCATCAACCGATTTCTCCAATTTCCATAATAATTCTCCCAACCATCCATCAAACTTTCCGAATTATCAGCAGAACTTTCCCAACCAAGCTCCACAATCCTCCTTCCAAAATCCTCAATTAGAAAGGAGAATGACTGATTTTGAAAGAAACATGGAGAGATATATGAAAAACCAAGATTCTCTCATGCAAACTATCCAGAGGTTAGAGGTTCAAATGAGTCAACTAGCCACTCCACAAAATGAGAGACAAAAGGGTACCCTGCCTGGTCAGCCAGTCACAAATCCGAGGAATTCTCAATAAGCTCATTTGGCTGAGGATCATTCATTTAATCAATGTAATGTTGTGCATACAATGAGGTCAGGAAAGAGAGTTGATAACCAAGTGTCAACACCAACCAATCCCATTCAGCATAACCACAATCAAGCTTCCACTTCATCTAATCCAATTTCTTCCAATTCTGACGAATCTGAAAAAGACAAGTCAGCCAGCCAGGTGCACCAGCCTATAGTACCATTTCCTAATAGGCTGAAAAACAACAAGCAAAATCCTCACATAGACAAGATAATCAAGATATTTAACCAAGTGAAGATAAATGTGCCACTTCTTGATGCCATCCAACAAGTTCCTTCCCATGCCAAGTTTCTTAAGGACATGTGCACCAAGAAGAGAAAGACTAATGTTCCAAAAAATGTCTTCTTAGCCACTAACATTAGTGAGCTATTATCAGTTCCTATCCCTGTCAAGTACAAGGATCCAGGTAATCCCACCAATGCCTGCACAATAGGACAAGCCGAGATTAGTCGTGCACTTTTTGACTTGGGGGCAAGTATCAACTTGCTTCCATTCTCTGTTTATCAACAACTCGGGTTGGGCGATCTTAGTCCAACTCGAGTCACCATCCAACTGGCTGATCATTCTGTTAAAGTTCCAAAAGGGGAGATTAATGATGTCCTGATCCGGGTAGGAGAGTTCATTTACCCTGTCATTTTATAGTTCTGGAGACACAACCTGTATCCAACTCTAATCATAGGGCTCAAACTCCTGTTATCCTAGGGCGACCATTCCTTACTATTGCTAATGCCATCATCAATTGTAGGAATGGGTCTATGAGATTAACCTTTGGAGACATGAGTAGAGAAGTCAATGTCTTCAATCTAGGAAAACAATCCCGCGATATCGAGGACCAAACATTTGAAGTCAACCTAATTGAGAACTTGACAAGTGAACATGGGGAAGAAATGGAATTAGAAACAGAGTGTGAATTTGGGTTAGAGTCTGACGACTTAATCTTGATCAGGTTGTAGATTCTGCTGTGAATTGGGTCTCAAACCTATTTCACCAACATTAGAGCCAACAGATTTGACTAGTCCTACCAGTGAGCCTTCCTCTTCCTTAGAATTGAAAGCCCTACCTGCGCATCTCAAGTACGCCTATCTAGGCGAACAAGAGACCTTTCCTATCATCATTGCCTCCCACCTAAATGACAAGGAAGAAAAAGATTTGAAATCAATTCTAAGAAAACATAGGGAAGCCATTGGGTGGACTATGACTAATATCAAGGGATTAAGTCCAACCATCGTTCAATATCGCATTCATCTCAATGAAGACGCCACACCTAAAATAGACCCGCAGCGTAGGTTAAACCCTATAATACAAGAGGTTGTTCATGCTGAAATCATAAAACTCTTAGACAATAGGATAATTTATCCCATTTCTGATAGCCAATGGGTCAGTCCTTTCCACGCGGTTCCGAAGAAATCCGGTTTCACCGTAGTGGAAAACGAGAACAAAGAGTTGGTTCAAACTCGACTTCCCATGAAGATCCGAGTTTGCATCGACTATAGAAAACTGAATGCTACAACTCGTAAGGACCATTTCCCACTTCCCTTCATTGATCAAATGCTTGAACGTTTGGCGGGTCACGAGTATTACTGTTTCTTGGACGGTTACTCGGGCTATAACCAGATCCCTATCGCTCCCGAGGACCAAGAAAAGACTACGTTTATATGTCCGTTTGGGACATTTGCTTATCGTCGAATGCCCTTCAGCTTATGCAATGCCCCAGCAACATTTCAACGTTACATGTTGAGTCTTTTCTCTGATATGGTTGAACGATTCTTAGAGATCTTTATGGATGATTTCTCCATCTACGGAGATTCATTCACTCAATATCTCCACCATCTAGAACTCGTCCTCGAACGTTGTGCTGAGAAAAATCTAACACTGAATTGGGAGACATGCCACTTCATGGTAAAACATGGAATTGTCTTGGGTCATGAAATCTCCAAGAAAGGAATTGAAGTGGATAGAGCCAAAATCGAGGTTATTGCTAAGCTTCCCATGCCCAAATGCGTTAAGGACATTAGATCCTTCCTAGGACACGCTGGTTTCTACCGAAGATTTATCAAGGATTTTAGCAAAATTGCTAGGCCCTTGACTAATCTGTTAGCTAAGGATGTGTCATTCACTTTCGATGCTGAATGCATAGATTCTTGGGAGAAGCTTAAGAGAGAGCTTATTTCTGCACCAATCATATCTGCACCGGATTGGTCTAAGCCGTTTGAGATCATGTACGATGCTTCTGATTTTGCCATAGACGCTGTCCTAGGACAACACATTGATAACAAGCAGCATGTGATCTACTACTCTAGTAGGACTCTCAACGATGCTCAACTGAACTACACTACGACTGAGAAGGAATTCTTTGCAGTAGTGTTTGCCTTAAAGAAGTTTCCTCCCTATCTACTAGGGTCCAAAACCACCATTTTCACCGATCATTCTGCGCTTAGGTACCTCATGATGAAGAAGGATGCCAAGGCCCGACTCATTCGTTGGATCCTCCTTCTTCAAGAATTCGATCTTGAGATTCGAGATAAGAAAGGCGTAAAAAATATTGTTGCTGACCACCTCTCCTGGATTCCTAATTCTCCATGCAACGAATTACCCATAAATGAGGATTTTTCTGATGAACATCTCTTAGCTATCTCTAGGGAACCTTGGTTTGCTGATATAGTGAATTACTTAGTCACAAACCAAACTCCGTCTCATTGGTCCAAAAATGATGTTTACTGGTTCTTATCCCAAGTCCGGCATTTCTTTTGGGAGAAATCGTATCTTTTCAAGTACTGTTCTGACCAAATTATTAGGAGATGCATTCCCGATGAGGAGGTTAAGAGTGTTCTATCTTTCTATCACGAACTTGCATGCGGTGGACACTTTGGTCCCCGCAAGACTGCTGAATGTTGGAACTTGTTTTGATGAAGACTTTGTAAAGCATTTCATTTGGAGCTCTAAACACAAGACTAATCAAGAGTTCGTCATGATCAAGACTTCCAAAGAGAGTTGATATGATGTGTTTTGTAAATATAAAATAGCATGTCAAAAGCCTTGATGCACACACACATATCATAGACCTATAGTCGACTTATAGTCTCTTATAGTCGACTAATCACTTGTGTAGTCGACTTGACCCAACTCCTAGTCGACTAATCCTGTGTCTCAATTTAGACCCAACTCTCTGTTTGTCCATTAGTCGACTTGATAGATAACATAGTCGACTAATAGACCTGTAGTCGACTAACCCTATTCCCATAGTCGACTAATCACTGGCCTAATCGACTTATAAAGTAGTTGCAGTCGACTTGGTTCAGTTATCCAGAAACCGTCACTTGAGCTTATCTTGACCTAGTCGACTAATACTGATTTGTCACATACATTGCATTTATGTTGTCACTTTACCACACTTGTTTGCTAATAAATGATATTAATAAGTGTCTTTTTTCTTTGCTAAATGTAGGCCCAAATGCTCAAAGGAATAAAAGAAGAACAAGCCCAAAAGCCCACTTTATTCTGAATTAATTCAGAATAAATTCGAAGTGAAGAAATCTGGGCTATATCTTGGCATATCAAGGGGTTGAGAAAAACTCTCCTTGAATCGAGGAATCGAAGCTAGAAAATCAAAAGCCGATTCAGTCAGCGGTTGAAGAAGCAACAAGAAAACCAGCAGGAGATACGAGCCCCACTTCAAACCAGGAGCCACCCCCCTCTTGATGTGGCCACCTGGCCACACTAATGCCGCAAAAACGCGGCAAAAGCCGCGTTTTTGCGGCAATCCTGGGGAGTTAGGGGAGCGTTTGCTCCCCCGACCTCCCCGGGATCTTGGTGTTGGGTTTTCTGCCTATAAAAGGCCATATTGTGCACTGAAAATGGACGTTAATGCAGATTAGGATTTTAGACTAGTTTTTCCATTTCTTAGTTTAGGTTTTTGTTTTTCTTTTTCATGTAATTGTAATTTTCATTTATGTAAATAAGAGGAGATCAGACTTTCATCGAAGAACAAGAATGAAGCTAGAGCTGGAGTGACACTGGTGTAAGGTTTTATTTCTTTTCTTCGATTGTTATGAAATCAAATCAATGCTATTTCCTTGTATGTTCTTTTTAGTTCTCTTCTTCTTTTCTATTTTACCTTTCTTTTTGGTACAACTGCCTTCTAAGTGAGTCTAGAAGCATCGAAAGAGCCTTGCCATTGCGAGTGCCATCGATAGCTCATGACGATGGAGTAGAGTCTCTCTCTGTATCATTTCATTCTTGAAGTAGTCTTGATGATGTAATGTGGATGAAGACCAACACTCAAATCTTATGGGCTATGCGCTGAATGCCTCCACTTCAAGGTAAAATCGTCGCTGCAGACTCAAGGTAAGCTTTTGACGAAGAGAAGGTAAGCAATTGTTTTTATTTCTTTTCTTTTATTTCTGTAAATTAAATCACAAACACAATACTCTTCTAAATCATCCTTTTCACTTCCTTGTCGCTTTCTTTCGCCGTTTTCTGATTTTTCCACCTTCTTACCTCTCGCTTTCTTCTAACTTTAACTATAACTTTCTTTTCATTTTCTTAACTTTAAAAACAGAGAAGAACTTTCTTTTGTTTTCTTAACGATTTCAATAAAGACACGTAAAGCTTCCATCGCTAACCCTCCTTGTGGATCACGACCCGCATAGCCACTTGCTATAGCGGAAGAATTGAGCACTTGCACATTCCTTTCTTAAGTTCTATAATCTCGTATTTTTTGTGCAGGTTTAGCCTCAATCAAATACCCATTTCTAATCGACTAACCTTGGAAATTTGCCTAGTATAGTCGACTAACTCAAAAGTCGACTATAGGCAGTTTCTGACTGTTGGACAGTTTTCTATTATCTGGTCTTTTGTGCAACGTTTTCCAATGTTTCAATCATTTGAATTGCACCTGTAACTACCCTTACTTACCCTAGTGTGTAGTTATATAAAGGGTGGTTAATCCTAAGCCAAATACCAATCCTAATCTTCAGTTTTCTAAATCAAAATTCTGTCAAAACTGAAAACTGATTTCCACTTCAGTTCTTCACCAATTCAAATTCCTTTGTGAAATTCTCTGAAGTTTTTCTCCTATACTAGACCTTATCCACGTTCATACACAATACCAAGGCTTATAGAAAAGTGTTGTAATACTCAAAGCAATCATTGTACACGGGTGTCTTCTTGGTGTAGAAGCAGTTGTACAAGGTGGAGTTTGTTCTCTTGGTGTAAAGAGAAGGTGTACACATTTGGCAAGGGGATTTGTCAAGTGGTGTGCATAGTTGTGATTTTGGGTGTACAAAATCAAGGATAAAGGAAAATCTCAAGCGGGTGGCTTGGGGACTGGATGTAGGTCACGAGGACCGAACCAGGATAAATCTCTCGTGTTTGCGTTTGTCTAACTTTTCTGAGATTTGATTTCCTTTATTGCAAGTTTATTTATTTGTTTAACTTAATTCTTCTTTGTTTAGTATTTGTGTTGACTTTGTAGTTTAGATCCATAAGTGCCAATAGAGAAAGTTTCGCATTTGGCATCATCTCGAGACCAACATTTGGTATCAGAGCAGGAACTACATTTGGTATCAGAGCCGGAACTACATTTGGTATCAGAGCAGGTTCAAGGCAACAACCATACGAGGATGGCAACGGAGTTCCCTTCGTCACAATTCAAGGAAGGACATTCTACACAATGTCCACCGCTATTTGACGGATCCAACTACAATTATTTGAAGTGTAGAATGAAGATCTACTTGCAATCGCTCAACTACAAACTTTGGAACATCGTAGAAGTATCGTACACCAAGCCAACAACCAACTACAACGCTTGGAGTGAGGATCAAAAGAACAATGCGAACCTTGACGCCAAAGCGATGAATGCCTTGTTCTGTGCATTAACCAAAGAAGAGTTCAACAGAGTGTCAACAGCCACTTCTACACATCAAATATGGCATACTCTTCAGGTAACACACGAAGGCACAAATAAAGTTAAGGAATCTAAAATATCTGTTCTTGTCCACAAGTTTGAATTATTCAAAATGGAGGAGAATGAAACCATATCCGAAATGGTTACAAGATTCACCGACATTACCATTAATTAGCATCCCTTGGAAAGGACTACACCCAAGTTGAAAGAGTTCGTAAGATCCTTCGTGCACTCATACTAGAATGGGAGAAGAAGACAACCGCAATTGAAGAGGCGAATGATCTCTCAACTATGACATTAGAAAACCTAATCGGTAATCTAATGACATATGAAGTGCAGTTAGAAGAAGAAAGAAAGGACGAACGACGACACCACTCAAAGAAGAAAGAACTTGCCTTCCATGCATCCTCCGACACGGACGATTCAAATGACGATGAAGAAGAGATAGCAATGATTTCAAAGAAATTCAGGAGATTTCTAAAGCAAGGTAAATTCAAATGCTTTAATTGCAATAAACCAGGTCATATGAAGATGGATTGCCCAATGCTCAAAATAAAGGTAAAATCAAGAGCAAAAAGTTCAGAAAGAAGAAAAACTATGAAGCCTCATGAGAGAACAGTGATTCCTCATCTTCTGACGAAGAAGAATCCACTGAACGTGTCAACCTATGTTACATGGCCATAGAAGATGATGAGGTATCATTTACTGAACTTTCTGATGCATTTCATGAATTGTTTAATGATCTAAAGAATGAAAAACTAAAAAATAAATTTTATCAAAGAAAATTAAAACTTTTAAATGAAAAAATTCATGTTATTTTTACAAGTATCTTCTATAAATTCTCAACAAGATGAGTTTGAAAAAGTCATATCATCTTTGAAAAATGATAATGAGAAGTTTATAAAGAGAACATTTTTCTTAAAAAGGAAACTGAATCTTTGAATAAAAGGATTTCTATTTTAGATAAAGATATTTTAGTTTTCAAAAAGAAATATGAAGATATTTTGCAAAATGTGACTAAGTTCAATTAAGGAAAGAAAAGTTGAATGATTTATTATCTTTTCGGAAGTTGTCACATAATAATTATGGTATTGGATATATTCAAAATTCTTCATATTGTAGTAATCCATATAGTTCTTTTGTAAAAGAAAGTCTAAGAAAAAAGTTTATATGGATTCCTAAGAATTTAAGTATTCATGATAAAAATACCTATATTGCATCATACATTCATGATATATGTGATTCATGCAATTATGTGTATACTAACAGGTGGAAACCAAATTCTAAATGGATTTGGACTCCTAAAGGTTAATATGTTCTTTTATGTTTGGTACCATCTAACGTTTATCTTGCAGGTACCATATAAAAGTTGATAAGAACATATATATATATATATATATAATATATATATATATATATATATAATATATATTTAATGATATATTTGTTGCAGGGAGAGAACAAAGTATTCTATATTTGTTATAACCCAATTTCTGCAGGGGAGGAAAATATAACCTATTTTTTGCAGGGGGAGTATATGTGCACACAACTGTCATCATCAAAAAGGGAGAGAATGTTGGAACTTTTTTTGATGTAGACTTTGTTAAGCATTTCATTTGGAGCTCTAACATAAGACTAATCAAGAGTTCGTCATGATCAAGACTTCCCAAAGAGAGTTGATATGATGTGTTTTGTAAATATAAAATAGCATGTCAAAAGTCTTGATGTACACACACATATCATAGACCTATAGTCGACTTATAGTCTCTTATAGTCGACTAATCACTTGTGTAGTCGACTTGACCCACTCCTAGTCGACTAATCCTGTGTCTCAATTTAGACCCAACTCTCTGTTTGTCCATTAGTCGACTTGACAGACAACATAGTCGACTATAGACCTTGTAGTCGACTAACCCTATTCCCATAGTCGACTAATCACTGGCCTAGTCGACTTATAAAGTAGTTGCAGTCGACTTGGTTCAGTTATCCAGAAACCGTCACTTGAGCTTATCTTGACCTAGTCAACTAATACCCATTTCTAGTCGACTAACCTTTGAAAATTTGCCTAGTATAGTCGACTAACTCAAAAGGCAAGTCGACTATAGGCAGTTTCTGACTGTTGAACAGTTTCTGTTATCTGGTCTTTTGTGCAACGTTTTTCAACGTTTCAATCATTTGAATTGCACCTGTAACTACCCTTACTTACCCTAGTGTGCAGCTATATAAAGGGTGGTTAATCCTAAGGCCAAATACCAATCCTAATCTTCAGTTTTCTAAATCAAAATTCTGCCAAACCTGAAAACTGATTTCCACTTCAGTTCTTCACCAAATTCAATTCCTTTCTGAAGTTCTCTGAAGTGTTTCTCCTATACTAGACCTTGTCCACGTTCATACACAATACCAGGCTTATAGGAAAGTGTTGTAATATTCAAAGCAATCATTGTACACGGGTGTCTTCTTGTGTAGAAGTAGTTATACAAGGTGGAGTTTGTTCTCTTGGTGTAGAGAGAAGGTGTACACATTTGGAAAAGGGGATTTGTCAAGTGGTGTGCATGGTTGTGATTTTGGGTGTACAAAATCAAGGATAAAGGAAATCTCAAGCGGGTAGCTTGGGGACTGGATGTAGGTCACGAGGACCGAACTAAGATAAATCTCTCGTGTTAGCGTTTGTCTAAACTTTTCTGAGATTTGATTTCCTTTATTGTAAGTTTATTTATTTGTTTAACTTAATTCTTCTTTGTTTAGTATTTGTGTTGACTTTGTAGTTTAGATCCATAAGTGCCAACAGAGATTCCGCATCAAGGATGCTTATGAATTTTGCAAGACGTAATGGTAGGAAGGATTTCAACCGACATATGATGCCCCTAAACCCAATTCAAGAAATAGAACTCTTTGATGTTTAGGCATCGACTTTATGGGTCCATTTCCTAATTCATTTGGGAACCAATACATATTAGTTGCTGTGGATTATGTGTCCAAGTGGGTAGAAGCCATTCCTTGTAAAACTAATGATAACAAAGTTGTCATAAAGTTTTTGTAAGAGAACATTTTTTCCCGCTTCGGAACCCCTCGTGCTTTCATCAGTGATAATGGCACTCACTTTTGCGATAGATCTTTTGAAGCTCTTATGCGAAAGTATACCATAACTCACAAGTTGTCCACACCTTATCATCCTCAATCCAGTGGGCAAGTTGAGGTTTCAAATAGACAAGTTAAGCTTATATTGGAGAAAACTGTGAACTAAAATCGGAAAGATTGGTCCATCAAACTTGTAGATGCTCTATGGGCCTACAGGACCGCTTTCAAGACGATTCTAGGAATGTCTCCCTATAGGTTAGTCTATGGCAAACCTTGTCACTTGCTGATCAGCATGATTTTGTCACATTTTCATACCCATATTTATCTATCATTTTGTTTATAATAATGCTACTAGGGTATTTTTAGTCTATTTTGCAGACAAAGTTATTAGGAGAAGACTGGACCACAAAAGACTCTTTCTAGACCGTAAAGTGCATTAAAATGAGTTGAAGGCGAGATAGGAGGCTTACATTGCTGGGATCAACGTCTAAAACTGGGATCAAGAAATTTACGATCAACTCGGAAGAGTTCGAGGCCAATTGAAAAAAAAACGCAATTTTGCAGAAGTCGGGGGCTTAAATGCAAAATGGACAGAGATGTAAAAGTGCAAAATTAATTTAATAATTCTCCTTGTAATTTTGTAACTGTTTTGAACTTTTATATGTAAAATAATCAAAACCCTAAGCCTATAAATAGCCAAGGCTAGGGTTTTGAGGGGGGTTTTCTTTGTAATCTCAATTTTTAGGAAGTCTTTGACGGCTACAATTTCATTTATTTTTTTTTTCCTGTCTCTCGGTCACGCATCAAAGAAGTTTCCCTTCAAATCTCTCTCCCAGGCGTTGCATAGAAGGCAGGCCTGCCTTTGC
>JAVJIF010005726.1:0-271194 GCA_038442645.1 Agave tequilana | reverse complement strand
AAATCTTCTAAAAATTCACAAAAATAGTTTTAGTATAATACATTGATATACAAACTTGTGTGAAAAATTTCAACACAAATTTCAAACTTTTTGAACCATTTTTGTGACTTACAAATTTTGCTGAAAACCAAAACTGTATTTTCTAAAACTTGAATTTTTCAAATGGAAATCCGATTTTCCTAAAACTCATCCAAATACAAAAATATGATATTTAAACAACTTTTAGGCATGTAGTATATGGATATACTCCAATATACATATAAAGATATATATCAATGTTTTGATATTAAATCCGAAAATATGTTTTGTTAAAAACACAAAACTCCAAACACATGAATAAGCATATCAAAATAAGTTTGTCTAAGATATGAAGCGTACATGTATATAGAACAAATCTAATTTACATTAAATAATGTAAACTTGTTTTGAATCTATCTATTCACGAAAATCAAGATCGGTTAAACCAAAACGAAAACCAAAACATGAAAACTTAAACAATTGTGTGTGTTGTGAACTTGAGCATATCACACTATCTAGTCTTTACAAATGGATCTAAAATATAAACTAAACTAAGTACTGAAGTCTTCTTGACGAACTCCGTCTTTAAGCTGACTCGATCCAAACCTGATCCACCGAGCTTGACTCCAACGAGTGCTATATATAATCTTGATGTTCAGGCTCTTGAATCACCATGTGAGAAGCTCCAAAATACCTTTATTGAAGCTAATCACCTACTAATATCTTGATTAAGGATCTGAAACTAAACATCACAAGATTATTAGTAAACATAACTTTATGAGTTAATCATCATCAAAACTAAAGTGGAAAGTCTCTGGGCCAACAATTAGACCAAAGGGGCTTTAGGACATGTTTGGAAATCTTGTTATCTGGCTGAACTCGAGCCTTGGACAGAAATTTAGTTATATGCCATCTTTTCCCACCATGTTAAATAAAAAAGTTTTTTGCCACCTTCTTACAGGAATCTTTAGTTATATGCCATCTTGTTAACAGGAACCTTTTCCCCTCCTTTAGTTAAACATTTTTATTTAAATATCATGTATTGCAAATTCTGAGACTTTAGGGTGATGGTGCTTTACGAATCTCTCAGTAAGCGAGATTGGTTGAGATAGTTTTAACATGAGAGTGGAGACCAACAAGCCTACCGGTGGAGGATAATGGGATCACAGAGCAACAAGTGCTAAGTTAGGCCCAAATGAACTTGGTTGAGGCAGCTGTTAGTTTACTTGAGGAGATGGCCCTTAGAGAGAATAGAACAAAAACATCGATGAGCCGATACCAAAGATTTGAGATGAAGGCTTTGTTCTTGTTGTATACTGTTCAGAGAGTGTGCTAGGGAAGTAGTTTGCTGGGTCTTTTGCCCTGAGAAGATTTAGTTCATGTAAAACAGAAAAAGTATTTGCACCAAGGGATCTCATAATTTGAGGGAAGGTGTGGGCTAAAATAAAGTTTGAGGGAGCAGATTAGGAAGCAGCATAATTCATGGAGAGGGAGGGGGGAGGGCTAGGAATGGTAGTGTAGTTGTGTATTGTCTACAGTTGCCTTTTTTATCCCTCAAAAGTTTATTTTCTTAATATTATTCATCTTACCTTATTTTTATCTTAGTTCTCTTTTTGAACTTCATGCATCTCCCTCATGGAAGTGGTTGTAAGGAACAAGTTACCACTCATTCTTCTTCCTCAATATGTGAGCTTATTACTAAAATAGTTGATGCATGAAAGTGCGGCAGTCTGTCTAGCAGTTCAGTTCTGAAATTCAGTAGTAGCTTATGCCATCTTCCATCTGTTTACATGCATGTTCCTTATATCAAATACCAATGTTTGTCTGATACGGGATTATATATCTTCTCGTTTTGGCTAGTTCAGTTGTAGCTATTCTACTTGGTGATTGCAATTTGCATAACAAATTATAATTCGTCAGCGAGGTCAACTTGATCAGAGGATAAATCTGGTTGTTAGTGTCTGTCTGAAGCCTGAAGCAGGTAACTCCCTCCAATCCTCCCTTGCTCCATTGGCCAGATTGTCCTATGAGAGTGTACAAACTGTTCTATCTGTCTAGATAGCTCAGCAAGTATTGGCGCTGGTATGATTAGGACAATGTTATTAATTACTGTTGTTTATTTCCTTACTGGTCCTTGTGCTTTAAAATAGTTTCTTTATTATTGTACTAGGATCTTCGTCTATTATTATCAACTAGATTTTTGGCAACTTTCTATGCACGTGCGACGAAAGTAGGATTGGTGCAAAATAGAATTTCTTCAGTTTTGTTGTGACTCTAGGGAACTCTAATCTTGAATTGAGAAGGAAGAAACTTTTAGTCTTCTTCCTGCTTGCTTGAGATAAGTATCGTGTTTTCTCTCTAATGAATGATGTTTCTTTTATTTATTTATTTTGAGATGGGAAGCCCAGTAAATCCTAATAAATTTTTTTTTTAAATTTCAAACTTCTTTTAGATTTTAAGCTTGGTTACAGTTAGATTTTGTTTGAACGTGAGACAAATGTGAATCACTAACAAATTTAGCATTCTAGCCAAAAGAGCTGTGGTTATAACAGTAAGATATGTTTCCCTCAAATGTAAGGGATCCATGTTGGCTCTTTTGCTCAATATTGCTTGCATCTCAGTTTCTATCGAGTATTTATGTCAGTCCTTTCTCTGGCAGTGATGCCGTCTCTGTCCTTGCATATTTTCTGATTGATAGTTAGCTGTAAACTTTGATCAATTCTTCTGTGATGCAGCAGAGCTTTCGCATAGAAATTCAGAAGACCAGATGGCAGTGTCCCTTTCTCATTCTTCCTTCTTCCAGTTTGCTTTGCTTGTCACATTACAGGCCATCGAAGAAGATCAGGTTCTTTTTTCCACACTGTCATTTTCAGTGACTGAGGCAATACAAGACTTCCAGGTTTGTTCAGCAAACCCATCGATGAAATAATCCTATCTTCTTGTTCATGTCTCGCTTGGGGTTTTTGAAAGCTCTTGAACACGTAATCATATAGAATCTATCCTTTTCTTTGCTATTTGCATGCATCGAAATGTAGAGACTTTAAGTTGGTTGGATAGTTATATTGGTGCAAACAAAGTATTTTTCTCTTTACATGGACTCAGCACCAATGTCAGTTTATTGTGTGGGGGGATCGTTGTCAAGTATACCTCAGTTTTGGTTCTTTGCTTTCTACAGATGACTGCCAATTCTCTGTAGCTGTATTCACATTTGGCGATATCAAAATTTCGAGATTTTGTGATGCATTTTGATTTTTCCGTATTGGTACTGGAAGACTTCGTATCGATCTACTACAAGTGAGGATTTTTTTTTTTTCCATTCTGTATATTGCTTTTGTGTGTACAAGCGAAACTGATGCTCAAATAATATACACAATTTAGTTTCTGGATTGTTGGGAGGATTTACAAGCGGTTAGACATGTGCTTGTGCAATGTAGTTTATCTGCATGCTTTTGACTCAAGGGTGAGTTATCTGACCAGGGATGGCTAACGGGACGAATCGGGTTGATTCGTCCCGTGAGCTAACGAATCCGTTACGAGACGGGTTGAACCTGTCTCGAAACGAATTCAAAGGAGACGAATCAAGTAATCGGGGAACGAATCGGGTCTCTTGACCGATTCGTTACCCGGATTCGCCGAGACGGGTCCAACCCGTCTCGGATTTTATTATTATTTTATTTTTGAAAATTTCATACCACAATAAACAATTTTTTGAGCTGTTGAGGGCTAAAAAAAAATAAAGTCTGAAACTAATTTTTCCGTCTCACATATATAGTGATATAGGACTTTTAAAACTAAAATAAGAAAGAGCGGGGGTTGAGGAAAATTTCCCCCGATCTGATTCGTCCCGTGATTGTTTAAACGGGACGGGTCAATTCGAGTCGACCCACAACTCACCCTGTGCGACTCAAACGGGTCGCACGGGGCGGGCCAGACCGAAACGGGTCGACCTGCCCCATTAGCCATCCCTATATCTGGCATTGTTCCTCCTTGACTTTTTAAGTTGTTTTCTTTTTATTTGGTGGATGAGACCGGGTCGATCGACAGGACTTTTCAGGCGGCAGGCTAGCCGTCCACTTGTCAGCTGGTCTGGGATTGTCCACTTGTCAGTTGGTCCGTGACCGCGCTATTATTATTATTATTTATAATCATCATCATCATCGTTATCATGATTAGAAGAAGCAATGTTCGCATCAGGGTTTCCTTTTATTGATAAAACAATGGGAGGGCACACCCTGGGTCCATACCACTTTAGGCAAATACGTGGACATGGGAATTTTGCCACCAATAAAATTTATCAGGATAAAAAAAAAAAAAAAATCCAAAATCAATAATAGGAAAAGGCCAGAAATAAGAAAGAAAAAGAAGAAAAGAAATAAAAATGGTTGCGGCCTGTGTTCTGCCACGTGCAACGGTCACTTGCGTGTGGCCCCACCTGCGGTGACGTGGCGGCGCTCTCGGTCCGCGGTCCGCACGCGACCACGTCACGTGGGCAGGGCCCAACAGTCCATAGTTTTTTTGGGCCACAAACAGAGGGAGATCCAGTGGCCTGGCCCGCAACTACTACTTTTTGGTTTGAGCCTAACCATTACAATCCTTCTTATTTTATAATTGAGTATTTTGTTGCTAACAGTTCCTTTTTTTCTTTCTTTCTTTCTCTTTTTTTCTTTTTTTCATTATTATTCCTGGCAAACACAATTGTATAAAAGCCCAGAAAATTTGCAAAATCCAACTTTTGAACCTCTAATTTTCATTGTGAATGTAATCTTCAAGGGCTTTTTTTTTTTAAAAAATTATTTTCCCTCAAATATTTGGTTTGAGTAGCTTTGAATTTTTAGTCTAAAGGTGCTAATTGCCCGCGTGTTTTAAGATCTCCTCTCTTTGTGGGCCCCACGTGAGGAACCGGTGCGGGCCCAAGCCCAGCCCACAGTAATTTTAAAATAAAATAAAAACCGTCTTCAACCTCCTAGGTCGTCAGCTCTCTCTCTCTCTTCCCCCCGCTCCCCACAGTAAAATTCCGCGAAAAAGAGAAAAAATAAATGTCAAAATAAGAAACAAAAATGGAATCTCGTTCAAAACCATCTCTCAAATTTCGTTTTCAAATTCAAATGAATTAGTTCCTCAAAAAAGTTCCCTTCTTGGCGAGAAATTTCCATCAAAACTTTACTGTTGGGGTCTCCTGTTGTTTCTCTGTAGAACTTTTTGGTGTGGGAAGGGGAACAGAAGCAGATGGTATTCACGTGTCGATGCCCACCACCTCATTGAGCCCGTTGGCAAGTCTCTCTCTCTCTCTCTCTCTCTCTCTCTCTCTCTCTCTCTTCTCTTCGTACTTCCTTAATCCATTCATTACTGTCTCCCTCCTGTTATCTCCGGCTCCAATTTATATTTATATTAAAAAACCCTCTGCCCACTCTACTGTTTGATACTAATTTAGATTATAAACAAACCAGGCAACTTGTGCTGTGGATAACGCATAAAGGTGGCTGCTTTTCATTGTTTATGCTAATAATTCAGTCAAATCAGTCAGTCAGTTCTGTGGAGATGTGATGTGGGCTGTCTCGGGTTTGTTGGGGTTTCCCATTTCAATGCCTTCTTGAAAAATTTGTTGGGTTTTAGGATGGGTTTCTTTTAGGGTTACAATAGATGCTTCTAGGTGCGTCCAGTCTCTTTCCCTTTGTGGGTTTTGCCGATATATAGGAATCTCATTCATGTTCATTCATTCATGGGGCCACTCTTCGCATCCTGCAGTCCCTTTCTCTTTCTCTCTTCTCTGCTGCGCTCAGATCATTATTATTGTTGTTAGCAAAGGTATGAAAATTCTCTCTCTCTCTCTCTCTCTCTCTCCCTCTCTCTCTCTTCGCTTGGAAAATGATGGTCTCATGAATTCTTCTATTTGTTTCAATTTTCATTGAAAACTGTAGATTCCCACTTGGGTTTGCTTTAGTTTTGATAGTAAACTGAAATTGAATTGAATTGGCTTGAATTCTTGCCGAGTGTTGATTCTATATATGTGTGTGTGTCTGTGTCTGTCCAAAAGGGATATTCTTAGGTAGTTCTTTAATGTACAGTTGGAGAAGAATGAGTCTGAGAGATCGGTGACTCTTTTAAATTTGAAGAAGAAGAAGAAGAAGAAGAATTAGAAGAAGGGATTTTAAGGGTGAGAAATGTCATCCAGATCCAACCAGGCCACCGGTTCTCGGAGCAGCTCTGTCCGGTCGAGACACAGCGACCGGGTGGTTGCTCAGACCTCCTTGGATGCCAGGCTTCATGCCAACTTTGAGGAATCTGATCAGCCTTTCAATTATTCCACCTCGGTCGGTGCTACCGCCAACTGGTCGAGTGGCGGTGCCGATAGCAGCGAGCTCCCCTCCTCCTCGGTCTCGGCATACCTCCAACAAATGCAGAGGGGAAGTACATCCAGCCATTCGGGTGCTTGCTGGCCATTGAGGACCAAACTTTCACCATCATTGCCTTCAGTGAGAATGCCACCGAGATGCTTGACCTTGCCCCTCATGCCGTCCCCAGCATTGATCAGCACGAGGCTCTCTCAATTGGTACAGATGTCCGTTCCCTCTTCCGGTCACCAAGCGCTGTGGCCTTGCAGAAAGCCGCTAGCTTTGGGGATGTTAATCTCCTGAACCCCATTCTAGTACATTGCAGGAGTTCCGGGAAACCATTCTATGCAATTATGCATCGTATTGATGTTGGACTGGTCATCGACTTGGAGCCTGTTAACCCTGCTGATGTACCTGTAACTGCTGCCGGAGCATTGAAATCCTACAAACTTGCTGCCAAGGCGATTTCCAGATTGCAATCTTTGCCTAGTGGGAACATCTCCCTTTTGTGTGATGTTTTGGTCCGGGAAGTCAGCGACCTTACAGGTTATGATCGGGTAATGGCTTACAAGTTCCATGAAGATGACCATGGAGAAGTTATAGCCGAGTGTAGGAGGTCGGATTTGGAGCCTTACATCGGTCTGCATTATCCGGCTACTGACATCCCCCAGGCTTCGAGGTTCCTGTTCATGAAGAATAAGGTCAGGATGATATGTGACTGCTCAGCTCTTCCGGTTAAAGTTATCCAAGACAAGAAATTGCCCCAGCCTCTAAGTCTCGGTGGATCAACTCTGAGGGCTGCTCATGGATGTCATGTCCAGTATATGGCTAATATGGGTTCTGTTGCCTCTCTTGTGATGTCAGTCACAATTAATGAGGATGATGATGAACCGGGCAGCGATCAGAGGGGAAGGAAGCTTTGGGGATTGGTGGTTTGTCATCATACTACTCCCAGGTTTGTCCCCTTCCCACTTAGATATGCCTGCGAATTCCTGCTTCAAGTTTTCGGAATTCAGCTGAAAAAAGAGGTAGAGTTAGCAGCTCAGGCAAGGGAGAAGCATATCCTTCGAACTCAGACCATTCTTTGTGATATGCTACTACGAGATGCACCTATTGGTATATTTACACAGTCTCCTAATGTTATGGATATCATTAAGTGTGATGGTGCTGCTCTTTATTACAAGGACCAGTTTTGGCTTCTGGGGACAACACCCACTGAGGCACAGATCAGAGAAATTTCTGCCTGGCTTATTGAGTGCCATGATGGTAGTACAGGCTTAAGTACCGACAGTTTATTGGAAGCAGGGTATCCGGAAGCTTCGGCCCTTGGCGATGTGGTATGTGGGATGGCTGCAATTAAGATTACCGACAAAGACTTCATCTTTTGGTTCCGTTCACACGCAGCAAAGGAGATTAAGTGGGGTGGTGCAAAACACGAGCCTGCTGGTAGAGATGCTGAAGGGCGGAAATTGCACCCGCGATCTTCTTTCAGGGCCTTCTTGGAGGTGGTGAAGTGGAGAAGTCTTCCCTGGGAAGACATAGAAATGGATTCAATTCATTCGTTACAGCTCATATTACGGAGTTCTCTTCAATATGAGATTGTGGAGGGCCAATCCAAGACCTTAGTGAATTCAACAACTGATGATGTGAAGAAGATTGAAGGGCTGGATGAGCTGCGTACAGTTACTAATGAAATGGTTCGTCTTATTGAAACAGCGACGGTGCCCATTTTTGCTGTTGATTCCTTGGGGAATATGAATGGATGGAATACTAAAGCTGCAGAATTGACAGGTTTATCTGTGGAAGATGCTATTGGGCTGCCACTAATTGATCTTGTAAATGATGACTCAGTTGATGTGGCTAAAAGGGTTCTGCGCTTTGCGATGCAAGGTGATAGTGTTCTTTCTTATTTATATTCAATGAAAGTTAGCATATTCATGGCCTATATTTTATTTTTATTCATTATCCCACAATATAATCCAGGAATGTGTTTAAATTTGGTATTTGGATTGTGTCTTGTTGATGATTGAGAATCCTTGGAGCAAGTCTTGTCCTCTCTAGAATATTTCCAAGTCGGATGATCTTATACATGGTTTCAAATATCAGTCGATTCTGAAATTTAGCATATCATATCGGGTTTTGACCCAATACGATATAATATCCGCTTATATTGGGACGAATATTGTCGATATGGCCAGTATTACTATATTGACAACTAATATTGACGATATTCATACTAAAAAAAATTGGCCAATACCGATACTAATACCAATATTTAAACTTTAAACTTCATGGCCAATAAGGTACCTGCCAACAACCTACTTTTAGTGGCCAACACCTCTCTTCCTGGTATTTGCTTCGAGTGGGAGGGTTGCTCGCTAGTTGATAAACTTTTACGAGATCTACTCTCGACTTGCATGGCCAATAAGGCTGGTTTTCCTAGCTGCTAACTCACCTAGCCTCCGTATCCATTCCTGCTAATATTTGCCTTAGACTAGAAGGATGAAAACGGACAGGGGACACGGGTATGACACGAACATGGAACCGAAATACGACAATTTCTTAAAAAGTAGGACACGGTGACACATCGGCATGACACTAGAATATGTATATAAATAATAATAATAGTGCATAAGTATATATGCATAGTCACAAAAGTTCATATACATGGTTCAATGGGTTCAATGTGTCTGATTTCTTATATTGAAGCATATTTAAGGTTATTTTAGTTTTATACAAGTTAATATTTTGATGACATTTTCAGGGTTACTAAAGTATAGTCTTTGGTACGTGGGTGAAAGTAAATACAACAACAACAACTAAGCCATTTGTCCCAAGTATTTTGGGTAAGCTACATGAACCAAAAGAGAATTATGCCGGATCGGGCACATGGATCAGCTTTCTCCACTCATTCCTATCGAGCATGTGAGTGAAAGTAAATAACTATCTTAAATTTGCAATGTGAAAAAGGTGTTAAGAAACATGTGTCCAAGAAGTGCCTAAGAGGTGTCCTAAATTTAAAAAAAAAAAATTATATGATTGAGAATAAGTTCGAGAAGTATTGTTCAGGGTAGTGTCTGTGTCCGACACGGTACCGCATGTCAAATTGACTGAAAATTGTGTTAGTCCATCCTAGGAGCCTTCTCGAGTTAGAGCTATGATCCCTAGCCGGCCCCATTGTCGTGAATAAATATGTTTAAATAATGATGAATAATGATATCATCTCATGATTTCTTGAGTCATTATACACATGCAGACCCTGATTATATGCATTTTGTTTCTTGTATTTTCATCACAGGAAAAGAAGAGAAAAATGTTGAAATCAAACTCAAAACATTCGGTCATCAAGAAGGCAATGGGCCAGTCATCTTGATTGTTAATGCCTGCTGCAGTCGTGACATGAAGGATAATGTAGTGGGGGTTTGCTTTGTTGGACAAGATGTGACAGGCCAAAAAATTATAATGGATAAGTACACTCGTATTCAAGGTGATTACAATGCAGTTGTAAAGAACCCAAATGCACTAATCCCTCCTATATTTATGATTGATGAACATGGCTGCTGCATTGAATGGAATCCAGCCATGCAAAAGCTGTCTGGTTTGAAGAGGGAGGATGCTATCAGTAAAATGCTTGTTGGCGAGGTATTTGACCTGCATGGTATTGGGTGTCAGGTCAAAGACCAGGACACCTTAACCAAACTCAGAATTCTGTTGAATGGTGTGATTGCAGGCCATGATGCAGACAAATTGTTATTTGGATTCTTTGATCAAAATGGTAAGTTTGTTGAAGCATTACTTTCAGCAAACAAGAGGACTGGTCTTGAGGGTAGGATCACTGGAGTGCTGTGCTTTTTGCATGTGGCCAGTCCAGAGCTTCAACATGCTTTGCAGGTGCAGAGAAGGGCTGAACAAACTGCCAATAACAGCCTTAAGGAACTAGCTCATGTACGCCAGGAAATCAGGAACCCGCTTCACGGGATTGTATTCACTCAAAATTTGATGTTGGCTTCTGAATTAACCCAGGAGCAAAAGAGACTTATTCAGACTAGTACCCTGTGTCAGGAACAGCTAACAAAGATCTTAGATGACAGAGACCTCGAGAGCATCGAGCAGAGGTATGAATCTTTGTTTTATTTCATAGGACATGTGTCTATCATTCATTCTTAAGATATTTTTCTGTTCTTGAAAATTTAAATATTGTTGTGACTTGGAAATAATTCATTACATTATAACTACACCCTATATGGATATGGTGATTCAGTATGATATAATACTGACATGATGACAATCATGAAAATTAGGATACGACATAGTGGGGACACCAACAAATAATTATATTTAACACGAACACACACGCACGTCCATTTAAATATTCAAAATAAGCATAAGAGGATTTAGAACCACATATTATAAGAATTGTAATAGGACAATATAATAAGAAATGTGCTAGTAAGTTAACACATATAAGATTCTTTTAGTCATCGCTTGTCTTAAATATTTCTCAACTTGAGGATCTGATAAAGAAGCTCCCAATGTGTCTAAGGGGTGCCCAAGAAGGGTTGTGTCGCCACTAAGGCCTGGGTCATATGGTAAAATGGTTGGGTTCGGAAATAGAATGTTACAGGTTCAAGACCGAGCTGTGGCCTTTGTTGGAGAGAAGAAAAAAAGAAGTTTCGTGTCGAAAAATGTCTTGTCCAGTTTGTACATGATGTTCAAGGTTCCATGATTGAAGTCTGTTCTGCATATTCTGTTATTAATGACCCTGTTATATAACTTAAATAAACTTGGATGACGATCTCTTTGATGTGTTTCACTAGATCCATCTATTCTGTCATGGGATGCTCATTGAGTCAAATTTTCTTCACCTTTAAATCTGCATTTTCTAATTCTATGTGCTTACCTTCCTTTGCCTCTCTCTCTCTCTCTCTCTCTCTCCCTCTCCCCCCCCCTCCCCCTTCTTCCTTTTGCACATTTGACCTGTAACTTGCATGAAAACAAAAATAATTTTAATCATAACCAATCTTTTGTTGACACGAACCCGGTCAGACCCAGGTCGTGTCTGTGTCGGGCACAAAAACGTGCCCAACACGGCCCCGATACGTGTGGGACACGGTTCGCCCATGTCTGACACGAACCGCCTGTGTCCGGGCAGCGGATCGGGTTTAACCCTGTCCGAACACGCGCCGAACACGTAATGGGTCGGGCCAGGTCGGGTTAAAAAAACCCGCTTCGTTTATTATATAACCCCTCCATCTCTCTCTCTTTATCTTTCTGTTTCTCTCTCGCTCTCTATCGCGGACCTCTCTCTCGCGCGGTGGTTGCGGAGACGACGATGGAGACGACGACGACGCACAGGTAAGCTTTGATTTTGATTTTGATTTTGATTTTAGGTTTTTTAGGGTTTTCAATTTGGGGTTTTCAAATTTTTTTTACAGACCCGATCTCCGATCTCACTCCGATCTTCTCCGTTCTACGATCTCCGATCTCCGATCTTCTCCGATCTCCGAGTTTCTCCGATTCTCAGGTAAATTCCACCTGTTATCTTTCTCGGATCTCTCTCTATCTGTCTCCTCTCTCCTCTGCTTCTCCATCTCTCTTTGTATCTCTATCGGTCTCTCAGTCTCTTTCTCTCAGTCTCTTATCTCTCTCACTCTCTCAGTCTCTCTTTTATCTTTCTCTGTCTCTTTCTGTTTCTCTCAGTCTCTCCCCCTCAGTCTCTCTCTGTCAGTCTCTCTCTCGATCTCTTTCTGTCTCTCTCTCTCTCAGTCTCTCTTTGTATCTCTCTTTCTCTCGGTCTGAGATAGAGGAGAGACTGTGAGAGAGAGTGAGTGAGAGGCAGAGAGAGACTGAGAGAGATACAGAGAGAGTGAGAGGCAGAGAGAGAGAGTGAGAGGCTGAGAGAGCGAGAGGCAATATGAATTATTGTGTGTTGTTGAGTTTAATTTATGCAATTTAGTTTAATTTATTGTGATATTGTTGTGTGTTGTGTATTGAAATTAGATAGAGCAATATGAATTGATGATTGATGTAAGATTGTGTTGAAATTTGAGTTTAATTGATTTAAGATTTTGATTTTATTGTGTGTTGTGTTTAGAAATTAGAGCAATATGACCTCGATAGAAGGTTCTTCAAGTGTTTCGGTGGATGATTATGTACCTCTTTAGAAATTTGTCACTAAATTGGAAAAAAAATGGAAGGGGGAGGAAATTGAAAGTGAAAATGTAGTATTGCCTTAAATCATTCAATAGATCTTAGTCTAGAGTCAGGGCCCATCTCATGCGGATAATCTAACAAGGAATAAAAATGTGTGTAACGGTTAAACCCCATAATATAAGAGATATGACAAAGGAGATGGAGCAAGCATAAATGAGATTGAAGGCTTCTATGCTCAAGGACATAACATTACCAACACCTTCAACGTCAAGTGTGGTCGGTGAAAGTGCAAGTGGTCCAAGTGTACCGAAGAAGAGAAGAGGGATCAACACCGTTGATCAAGCATTCAATAAAGAGGTAAGGGATGAATTAGATTGTATTATTGCGAGGATGTTCTATACGGGTGGATTGTCATTTAATTTGACAAGGAATTCATGGTATGCCAAGGCATTTAAATTTGTCGCAAACAGTGTTCTAAATGGCGGCCACGACGGCTACATCGACCGGGAAAATTTATCGGGGATCGGGATATATCGGGGACATATCAGAGATATTTTCAAAAATCGGATGTCAAAATTGGACTGTAAATATATATTTCTTTTCTTAAATTGCATCTCAATAAGACAATATATACATAAAATATATAAAGCTATATAAAACATCATACTTATATGTTTATGATATACTTAACTCGATAACTTGCATTAAGCTTATAAATGCATAATCACTATCTAAGTGTAGAATCTTCACAAATGTCACATTATCACATCGCTCGAATTACCCAAATACCTAACCTAGAAATTGAGTGTAAAACGCTATATCGGGTCCAAAATCGCCGAAATTGCGGCTGATATATCGGGTCTATACCGATTTATCGGCGATTTTGGGTGAAAATCGCTATATCGGTTTGGATGTGCCAAATCATTGCGGCTAGGTGCCGTAAACGCAATATCAGCACAATATTGGGGTTATATCGGGATATTTAGAACACTGGTCGCAAACAATCCAATCGCCAGCTACAAAACTCCCGGCTACAACTCTTTGAGGATCACTCTCTTTCAACATTTAAAATCTCACGTAGAGGGGTTGATGGAGCCTATCAAGGCCACATGGAAGCAAAAAGGGGGTCTCTCTTTGTAGTGATGGGTAAGCGGTTGCGCAAAGAAGACCTCTCATTAATTCATGGCAGTCACTGAAAATGGCCTGATGTTCTTGAACTTCGTAAATGCCGAGGAAGAAGTGAAAAACTGACATTATATTGTGGAGAAACTTGAAGATTACATTAAAGAAGTTGGTCCTCAAAATGTCATCCAAATCATAACTGATTACGCTTCTGCATGTAAGACCGCTGGTGCTATTGTGGAGAGCAAGTTTCCTCACATCTTTTGAACTTCTGTGTAGTGCACACTCTGAATCTTGCACTTAAGAATATTTTTGCGGCTAAAAATGCTCTAGTTTATGCTCGATGTAGTTGGATCACAGAGGTCTCAAATGATGTCTTGATTATGAAGAATTTTATCATGAACCATTTCATGAGGCTTGCCATGTTCAATGACTATTCCAAGATGAAGTTTCTTGTGATGGCGGATATTAGATTTACTTCTTGGATTATCATGTTGAAGAGGTTTAAAGTCATCAAAAGAAACCTCCAAAAATTGGTCCTTAGTGATCGATGGAACATGTATAGGGATGATGATGTGGGACAAGCACAATTTGTTAAAGAGCAAGTCCTATATGATTTGTGGTGGAACAAGATAAACTACATCATTATCTTCACCAAGCCAATTTATGACATGATAAGGGTCACCGATACCGACAAGCCATCTCTTCATTTGGTGTCTGACATGTGGGATACAACAATCGAAAAGGTTAAAAGTGTTATTTATCGGTACGAAGAGAAAAGAAAAATGAGCAATCACTTTTTTATGATGTACATCAAATCTTGGAGGAGCGATGGAATAAGAGTAATACGCCACTTTAATATTTGGCACTCTTAGAATCCAAGGTAATATCTAAGTTAATGAATTATTTCGTTGTCTTTAATGTGGTTATTTTTTAATGCGGTTATTATTTATGTTATTAGGTATTATTATGATGTTTGGCTTAATGAGAATATAAGTCGACAAGCTCTTTATCAAGATGAAAAGATTTCTTCTGAGAGAAGCAAGTGTTTGAAGAGATACTATCTCAACCCCGAAGAAAGACGGGCGATGAGCATGAAATATACTTGATTTTCAGGCACTTTTGGTGTTTTTGCCGATCCAAATTCTCTTCGTGATAGAGGATTTGTGGATCCGAAGTGTTGGTGGATTCTTTATGGTTCATTATCTCTTAATTTACAAGATTGGCCTTAAAACTTCTAGGCCAACTATGTTCTTCCTCTTGTTGTGAAAGGAATTGGAGTACATACTCTTTATTCACTACTTAAAGAGGAACAAATTAACCCCGACATGGGTGGAAGATCTAATGTATGTACATAATAATCTTTGTTTGCTTTCTTGAAATTTAGAAGAATATGATGAAGAGGAAACAAAGATGTGGGATACTGGCGACGATGGCTTTAACTCATTTCAGGGTGCTAGTGTTCTAGATTTCGCTACTCTTTCTCTTGATGAATCCATGATGGAGGTTGTGTTATTTGCGGATGATGGAGAAGAAGATAATGAGGAAGTCATTGGACTAATTTTGACTTCATCTTGAGATATAATGGCGGTTGTAATTTTGTTTTGAACTTGTGATATAAGTGGTTGTAATTTTGTTATAAACTTGTGGTATTTTATAGATTGTGCACGTGTTGATTGGTATTTTAGTTAGTTTATTGATCACTTGATTTATATTTTATAAATTTATTTATATATAATAATAATAAAATATTCCTTGTCGTGTCCCCGTATCCTCTTCTTTTTCTTGTCGTGTCGTGTGTCGTGTCCAACACCCGTGTACGTGCTTCATAGGTTATGACGTCTTTTTTCTTTTTTAATGAATTAAATATGTGGCAGATAGTTCTTTCTTATTTGAGGTCAAGATGCGGTCAACTATTTGAGTAGACACATATATATAGAAGAGACTTGTGTCATTCCGGAAGGATTCGAGGCTAAATCCTTCCCAGTCAAATACAACCCTACGACATCTGAGTGCAAGATATACTCCGTTGAAATTGATATACATTATTTCAAGTAACTAAAAATCAAAAATCATGTATTTTGATTACTTTTTGCCCATCCATCAAGTATACGCAAAATAGATGGCCGAAAATAGCTTATTGCTTCGATCTATGTCTTTAGACATTCACATTCTCGATTCGACCATTTCATCATGGTCTAAACACTTAAAAACCCTCACACACCAATTTTTATTAGATTTCAAATATTCTACATTGTTAAACTAACCAACTAACTATTTTGGCCGTCAATTTTGCGCCTACTTGATGGAAGGGAAAAAAGTATTCAAATACATGATTTTTTGCTTTTAGTTACTTGAAATAATGCAGACTAACTTCAACGGAGTAGATCTTGCACTTGAATGTCGTGGGGTTGCATTTGAGTGGGAAGGATCTGGCCTCGAATCCTGCCGGAATGACACGTCTCTCTCTCTCATATATACCATATACTAAAAATCATGTATTTTGAATACTTTTTTCCCATCCATCAAGTAGGCGCAAAATAGATGGCTAAAAATAGCATATTGCTTAGATTTACTGATGAGGACATGGCATCAGTACGCCCGAAGAGGAGATTCGATCACGTGTATCAGCGCAGAAGGCGTCGAGCTGCTTCTATTTGGATTTAGCTGGAGTCTGTATTTTCAGGTAGTCTGTATTTGCTTTTAGTATTATTCATCTTGTTTATTTTCAGTGTTTTAGTACCACATCGGTTGCGTGAGAACACTCTAGTTATTGTAAGCCTATTTAATTGGTTTTGATTGAAATAAATAGATATTGCACTCTTAATTAATGAATTGTTGGATTTTCTCTTTGAAAATTTAATTATGAAATTGGAGTGTGAAACCCATTTCAGATAGAATTTTGTGGAAGCCAAATCCTCGTTATCCCTTATCTTTAATCTATTTATCTCCAATTAGAAATCCCAACCATTTCAAGTTCCAATCTAGTTACAACTTCAAATTCCTCACAATTCCAACTTCCCATCCAATCACAATACCTGCAGTCCAATCCCATTACAAAAATTATCCAATCCAAATACAAATTATTTTGCAACTCACAATCCCTATCCAACTACATACCAAGTAATAGAGATCTACCACTTCTCCATAGTGTGAACACAAAGAACCCAAAAACAGTGCCGCGCCCAACCCTTTCTCTCCTGTTCTGCAAACAGTCCACAACAGGAAAAAAAGGAAAACAGCAAGGAGCTCTGCCGCCCCAGCCCCTTCCTCTCCTGCGTAAGTGGGTCATCCCACTCCCAATTGCAAGGATTTAACTCTTTCCAAAGCCCAATCTTCCCCTTTGAAAATTCAGCAGCAAGGGAATCATCTCCCTCCCCTACCTCAATCATCCTGCAAGCGGCAAAAAAGAATATCAAGTCAACAATCAAATCTGAAGGGAATACATCAACACGAAGACAGTAATTCAACATGGAAAAGTTTTGTTCGCAAAGTCAACAATAACTACAGCAACGGGAACCCGAGAATGTGGCTTCTCGGTAGGTAACTTTTAGTTTCAGTACATCATTTATTGTTGAGTTACATCGGTACGTTTATCTCTAGCATATTATCATGATTTCTCTGATGTCTACAAATATTCGTGAGCATGTGTGAATCTGATTGTTCTTGTGTTCTGCTATCTTGATATCGTGAGTTAGATTTTTCCTGATTAGCTAAGGGTTGACGTTTGGTTTGTAACCAAAATTAGAATTTTCTACATTGCGAGTATAATAGTTTTTGTTTAAAACCATCTTGCCATACAATTAGTTTTAAGTTTATTTCTACCGAAGATTGTAGCTGATAGTGAAACTAGTAAGTTTAATTTTATCACTGATTTTTAACATCACCTGCATACTGTTTCACATCATTTGGTATCAGAGCATGGTTTAGGTAGAAAATTTGCATTAGCATATAGTTAGGGATCTCATTTATTTTTGCATAAATTAAAAAAATTATTCTACTTGTATTCATCTAGATCTTGTTAGTGCATGCCCACCCGTAGTGGACACCCCTATTTGCTAGGAGAGTCTAGTGAGTTTGGCATAACAACTATGGATCTCCAACAACTCGTCGATGCAATCGCTGCCATACAAGCCCAACTAGTCAACCTGACCCAAACAGCAGTCCCGACTAGAATAGGTTAGGTAGAGTTGAAACTCGTCTCGAAAATCACAATGAACACGAAGGAGAACGTAATCGAGTGGTACCATACCATGGACGTGGTGAGCGAGACCCTGATAGTCAACTTCTAAAAAGTATCAAGATCGATGTCCCAACATTCAATGGACGTCATGATCCATAGCTTTTTCTGGATTGGACTCAACTTGACAAGTACTTTACGTGGTACGATCTCACTGAGCCCAGAAAAGTTAAGTTTGCAGCGATGAAGTTTAACCAGTTAAGCTAGCCAGGATTGGACTAACTTGGTGAACATGCGTGCTGCTCGTGACCAAGAACCAATCAATACCTGGAGAAGAATGAAAGATGAACTTAAAGGAAAGTATGTGCCGCCATCGTTCAGCGTCCGTCTTATGGACAAGTGGCACCGATACACTCAATGCAATAAATCGGCACAAGAGTACGTGGAGAAGTTTGATGAGTTTCTCATCAGATGCAACACCATTAACACTGAAGGGCAAGCTCAAATCATGTCTAGGTTTAGAGCCGGACTTAGGGACGACTTGCGAACTGAACTTTTGGCTCGTGAAATCACCGAGCTCGAAAAGGCCTACGCGTTAGTCCAGGATTTAGATGTGTCCAAGTCTAATTCTGTTTCTAAGAATTAGGTACAAACAACTAAGCTCAACTCAGATTCGTACCCCAACTGTTTTCAAAGTCAAACTTCCTCCCACAAGGTAGATACTAAAGGTAAGAGTATCAAGAACAAAGACAAAGGCACTGATAGAGAGTTTTCTAAGCTGGCTCCCACAATTAAATGTTACAAGTGCCAGGGATATGGGCATGTAGTTGCCAATTGCCCAACTCCAGTCAAAATTACCTTAGTCAATGGGGAACCTGAAGTAATATCAGAATCAGAATCAGAGGAATTTATTTTTCACGGAGAAGAAGAAGAGTCTGATATGGACGATGATACCACATGTGATAGCATTGGTCTTAACTGCATTCAACCAACGACGTCGATTCATTTATGCGTCGTCAGATGTGCCTTATCTCAACCCAAGGAGAAGGATGACTGGAGACGAACCACCATGTTTCACATTATTATGAAAATTGGCGGTAGGAGCTGTAAGATAATTATAGACAGTGGAAGTATTAATGTTGTGTCATCTACAGTAATTGCCAAAATTGGCGTGAAGGTTGTACCCTATCCGCATCCGTATAGAGTAACATGGATTAACTCTTCAGCACTGGAAGTCAAGCAGAGATGTCTTGTCCCAATTGACTTCGGTCTCTATAAGGACAAATTTTGGTGCGATGTTGTATATATGAATGTGGGTCACGTTATCCTTGGACGACCATGGCTATCGACAAGGATGTTACCATTTACGGTCGGTAGAACATGTGTCAATCTAACACAAAGGAAAGAAGATCAAGTTGTTACCTCGTGAGCCTAAGGCTGAATCATCTGAACCAAAGCCTACCACAGTGAAGAAAACTAACAGTATCAGCTTGATTACTATAAAAGATTTCAGTCAAGATGTAGAAAAAGGAGCTCCCCTCGTGATCCTCGCGACCAAGGAAATTAATAAGGAATCCAACACCGCGACCCCTCCTGAAGTCACACCAGTGATTGCGGAGTTCACTGATGTGTTTCCTGAAGACCTCCCGGACAAGCTTCCACGCATGCATGATATACAACACGCTATTGATCTAGTCCCAGGAGCTAGTATTCCCAACTTGCCCCACCATAGGATGAACCCCACCGAGCATGCCAAACTCAAGAGTCAAGTTGACGAATTGATGAGAAAAGATTTCATCCAACAGAGCATGAGTCCTTGTGCGGTGCCCGCCCTCCTAACGCCCAAAAAGATGGACCTTGGTGTATGTGTGTGGATAGTCGTGCCATCAACAAGATAACAGTTAAATACCATTTCCCCATTCCTAGACTGGACAATATGTTGGATATGATGTCTGGTGCCACTATTTTCTCCAAAATTGATCTCAAAGTGGTTATCACTAAATTCGCATCCGTCCCGAAAATGAATGGAAAACCGCCTTCAAATGAAGGATGGGTTGTATGAGTGGATGGTCATGACTTTTGGATTGACCAATGCTCCGAGTACTTTCATGAGAGTGATGACGCAAGTACTACATCCATTTATGGGCAAATTCTTAGTAGTGTACTTTGATGATATCCTCATCTACAACCAATCTCGTAAGCAACATCTCGACCATCTACGTCAAGTTTGTTCTGTATTGAGGAAGGAAGAGTTGTACGCTAATCCTAAGAAGTGCACCTTTTTCTCTTCACAAGTTAATTCCTCAGATTTGTAGTATCTGCTGATGGAATTTCTGCGAATTCTGAGAAGATGAGAGCCATTGAGGAATGACCCGAGCATAAGACGATTCGTGATGTAAGAAGTTTTTACGGACTTGCTACCTTCTATCGTTGATTCATTAAAGGATTTAGCACTGTCATGACTCCAATAACCGACTGTTTGAAGAAGGGAGAGTTCAACTGCTCTCATGCTGCCACGAAGGCATTTGTTGAGATCAAGAAGAGAATGGTCAGCGCTCCTGTTATGTATCTCCCTGATTTTTCTAAAATCTTTGAGGTAGCGTGTGACACATCAGGAATTGGAATAGGCGAAGTCCTCGCTCAAGAAGGCCATCCAGTTGCTTACTTCAGTGAGAAACTGAAAGATGCCCGACAATGATATTCCACTTATGATAAGGAATTCTATGCGGTGATTCAGGCACTACGCTATTGGCGACATTACCTTTTGCTGCATGAGTTCGTTCTCTTCTCTGATCATGAGGCTGTAAAGTACATCTACTTTCAAAAGAAGCTGAAAACGCGACATGGGCGATGGATTGAGTTCCTTCAAGACTATACGTTCACTCTACGCCACAAAGTGGGAGTAGAAAACAAAGCTGTTGATGCCCTCAGCTGCTGTATTTTCATTTTGACCAAGATGTTCATAGTGGTAAGCGACTTTGAGAAGATAAAAGCTGAATACGAGGCGTGTCCCGATTTTTGCGACATATATGCCATATTGATAGATGGATCGACTCAAGAATTGGATGGTTACACCCTCCATGATGGGTATCTCTTTCTAGGCCGAAAGTTATGCATCCCAAGATCTTCCTTAGAGAATTTCTTGTGTGGGAATTGCATATTGGTGGTCTAGCTGGGCATTTCGAGAATGGGAAGGCCATAGAAACCGTTGAGTATCGGTTCTATTGGCCAGGGTTGAAACGTGACGTTGCCAAACATGTTGGAAGGTGTCACACTTGTCAACTCGCAAAGCAATAGAAACAGAACACCAGTTTGTACACTCCACTTCCAGTCCCAAATTGCCCATGGCAGGATGTTAGTATGGACTTTGTGTTAGGACTCCCAAAAACTCTTAGAAAGCATGATTCGTCCTAGTTGTCGTGGACCGCTTTTCTAAAATGGCCTGTTTCCTGCCTTGCTCTCGTACTTCTGACGCCTCTAGAGTGGCCAAATTTTTTTCGATGGCATCGTTAAACTGCACGATCTGCTTAAGACCATTGTGTCCAATAGAGATGTTAAATTCACTAGTTATTTTTGGAAGACCCTTTGGCAAATGTTAGGGACGAAATTGAAATTCTTTACTGCTTTTCACCCTCAGACCGATGACCAAATCGAGGTTGTAAATAGAAGTTTAGGAAATTTACTACGTACCCTTGTTGGCGAACATATTAGAAGTTGGGATCTAAAGTTGTCTATTATCGAGTTTGCATATAATTCATCAGTTAATAGGACAAGTAAAAATTTACATGAAATAGTATATGGTTTTAGGCCTAAGCAGCCCATTGATCTCATTCCCATGGTTGACCATTATAGAGCCTCTGAGTCTGCATCCTTCTTTAACACACATATGCATGAGTTGTACAAAGTCATTATTATAAAATCGAACAAAGCAACTTTGACTACAAGCTGCGAGCTGATGTTAGGAGAAAATTTAAACCTTTTGATATTGGCGACCTTGTGATGGTCCGGATTCGTCCGGAACGGTTTCCTCTGGGGACTGTTAAGAAATTATATGCTCGTATTGCTGGATCATTCAAAATCTTAATGAAACTTAACGACAATGCTTATGTTATTGATCTTCTTGAAAATTTTAGAATTAATCCTAATTTCAATATTGAGGATCTAATAGAATATAAGGGTCCAAATTTTAATCCTAGCAACACATTGGTTGATGAGCCTACCCCTGAGCCATTTTCTGAGGGACCCCCACTTCCCCCACTTCCAGATATCATAATTAATACATCAGAGAATATTAATAAAATTCTAGATGATGAAATTATTGAAAGTACACCTAGAGGGGGTGAACAGGTGTACTGCTAATCTAATGAACTAAATGCGAAAATTAAAACTTAATTGCAACAACACTTAATGCAACCAACGAGTGTAGCCGAATTCTGGTGAAAGGCTCTGAACTAACTCCTCTTGATTCCTCTGAATAAGAGTTGAGGCGCTATATGAAGCTCTCGAGGTTAAGCACAAGTGAGGCACACACAAAAACACAAGCATATAAATGATATGACAATATAATACAATGCTCAAAGTAAAAGAGAGAGAGAGAGTTAGAGTTAATGGATCAAACGCAAACACACGAATATGTTTCGAGGTTCGAGCACACAGCTATACGTCCCCGCCTTCACACAGAAGGATTTTCATTAACTTGTCCACACAGAACTCCCACACAGGGAACCTCCACTGAGGATTTGGGGCAATACAACCGGGAGTACACAACTCCTCTCTCAACCGAATACAACCTCTCACAGAGGCAATGCACAACCAACACAAACACCACCTCACACAAGAGGGTAGACACTTAGCCAATACAAATCAATCACCTCACACTTGAGGGATTCCAACACAAACTCCACCTCTCACTAGAGGGAGCCAACCACTACTCCAAAACCAGCCTCTACACAAGAGGGATATCACAAATAAGGAGGGTTTACAACTTAGTGATCAAAAGACCACAAATCAATTCTTTTTCTCACAAAACAAAGATTCTATAGAGAGGATAGAATGATAAGCTCAAGTGTGAGAAAACAAAGTGGTTTGAACAAAAAAAATCACTTAGGAAAATCTCAAATAGATATAGAATATTTAGACCAAAAACAAATTCCCAAAAGACTATTTTCTTTAAATTAAAAACATATTTAAAACAAATGAAGATTGATCTTTTAAAACATAAAAACTCTTTTGAAAAACAAGTATTAAAACACTTAAGAAGATTAGAATTTCTCTCTCTAAAAACTGGTTACAAAATAGCCCACAAAACCCAAATATATAGGCTAGAAAAGAAACTAGCCGTTGGGAGCTGACTAGGCCCAGATTGGCCTTCCGGTCGACCGGCCAACGGTCAAAAATTTGACCGTTGGGCCTGCCGGTCGACCGCCCGGTCGACCGTGCCAATCCAGAGAGCAATTGCTCTCTGGCAGGTCGACCGCTCGGTCGACCGTGCGAAGCCTCACGGTCGACCGCCCCTACCCGAGAGTGGGGTACTTGCAGTCGGTCGACCGCTGGTCGACCGGCCCAAGTAGCTGGTCAGCGTGCACATTCTTGTGCACGTCGGTCGACGGGTCCGGTCGACCAGCCCGGTCGACCGCCAGAGCCTGGCAGGGCATCTTAAGGGATTGAAAAACTTGGTTTTTAATTCTCAAATAAATCCTATAAATTCTCTAAAATCCACAAAAATAGTTTCAGTATAATACTTTGAAAATCAAACATGTTTGAGTAAAATCAAGACATGTTACAAAAAAGTTGAACTATTTTTGTAACTTAGAAATTTTGCCGAAAACCAAAAACGGTATTTTCTAAAACTTGGATTTTTCAAATGAAAATCTGATTTTTCCAAAATTCATTCAAATACAAAAATGTGATATTAAACAACATTGAGGCATATAGCATATGGATATAAATCAAATATACATGAAATATATATATATCACTGTTTTTGACAATAATTTCAAAAACAAGTTTTGTTAAAATACAAAACCTAAATACATGAATAGGTTATCAAACTAAGTTTGTTTAAATAGTTGAAGCATAGATGTATATAGAACAAATCTAATATACATTAAACCATGTAAACTTGTTGATTCTATCTTTTCATGAAAACCAAGATCAGTTAAATCAAAAACCGAAAACCAAAACATGAAACTTAAACAAGTGTGTGTTGTGAACTTGAGCATATCACACTATCTAGTCTTTACAAATGGATCTAAAATATTAAACTAAACACTATACCGAAGTTTTCTTGTAGAGCTCCGTCTCCAAGTCGACCCGATCCAAACGTGATCCACTGAGCTTGACTCCAACGAGTGCTAGATATGACTTTGACGCTCTGGCTCTTAAATCACCATGAAAAGCTCCAAAACACCTTTGTTGAAGCTAATCACCTACTAATATCTTGGTGAAATATCTGAAACTAAACATCACAAGATTATTAGTAAACATAACTACATGAGTTAATCATCATCAAAACTAGAGTAGAAGGCCTCTGGGCCAACAATCTCCCCCTTTTTGATGATGACAAAACTTATGGAGTTATATATGCATGGATTAAAGTTAAGCTTCAAAGAAGTTCCCCCTTAACTCATGCATAGTAATAAACATAAGATATTCAATGAAGCACATGATATTAAACAAATGCATGCATCAACTAGGAGAGAGAAACATGCATAAATTAAACATATGTTTCAAAAACCTTCTCCCCTTTTTGTTTAAACTCTCAAAATCATTTTTCTCATATACATAAACTCAATATATGCAAAAACACAAATATGCATATATAAACTCAAAATCTTTCTCCCCTTTTTGTCAATCATCAACAAAGGGGTCAAAGAAAACAATATTCTCCCCCTTTTTGTCTTAAACAAAAAAAAATATAAATAAGGGGTGAAATCAAAACAAACTTTATGATACCAATTGTAAGAAAAAAAATATATCAATTGAGTGCATCATGATATCAATAAAATATACCAATTGAAAGTACATAATGTGGTACATAAAACAAATATTTTTAATATAAATTTAAATACCAATTGATACCAATTGTAAGTGAATACCAATTGTAAGTAAACTTATAGGAAATCGTGATTCCAATTTTTAAAGATTATTACCAATTGAAAGTAATTTTCATTAAAAACATATGATACCAAAAAAATAATCAATATCCCTTTTTTTAATCATTTTTAACATAAAGTGTGGGAGTAAAATAACAAAAGCAATTGAAAGGTGAAATATAAATTTTCTCCCCCTTTATGAAAAAACTAAATAAAATGATGCATAAGCTTGTATATGATACCAATTGAAACATAATCAATTAAAATAAAATAGTCATTGAAGAAATCAAGTTAGCATAGCTAAAGTTTGTGCTCAAAGATATAGAGATATAGTAAGCACAAAAAAATATATATGTATGGAAAATTAAATACCAATCGAAATTGATACTATTTGAAGTTGAAAGCATACATATATAAAAACATATATGAGTATACAAAAAGAATGTCAATAGTGATGCCAATTGAAAAAATCCAATGATACCAATTGAAAATAAAATAAGATCAAGTGTATAACTCATATTTCCAACCACCCATTTCATGCACATGTTTAAAAGGATTTTCAATAATAAGCATACAAGGCATGGTCGCCCAACCAACCGCCCTTAAATGGGTAGGGTTTTCAAAAATAAGTTTGAAAATATAGTATGTTTTGTTGGCCCAAAGGCCCATCACCCTAGTTTTGATGATGATCAACTCATGAAGTTATGTTTACTAATGATCTTGTGTTTAAATAGTGACAGATTCATTATCAAGATCTTAGTAGGTGCATAGCTCAACAAAGGATAAAATGTCAAGATTTGGAGCTAGCACGGTGTGATCCAAGGAGCTTTTGGATCAAGCTTGGACCAAGTCAAGAAGATGAGAAGCCTTCAAGAGAAGACTTCAAGAAGATGAAGACTTGTGTTTAGGTATAAGATTTTGTTTTTGTTTTAGAGTAAAATGTAAAGGATAGATAGTTGGTGGATTGCTCAAGTATATATCACACACACACTCTTGATAGAATTGTTTTCATAAAAGAATTTTTTGTTTTAGAAAAGAATTTTAACCAAAAACCAAAATAGTATTTCAAGTGATTTTTGGTATTTCAAATATACATGTGTTTTTAACCAAAACCATTTTCGAACTCTCGGGTTTTCTCGGTCGACCGGGCGGCCGACCGTTCTGCTGATCTGCTCGACATTCTCTTAGTTTTCTAGTCATAACTTTTGATTCTTATATTCAATTAACATGATTTAAATTGCATTTTAAAGATGACTTTCAGAGCTACATTTAATATTCAATAATCATTTTCTGATTTAAATGTTAAGAATGTCAAATATTGGGTTGAAGTCTGTTCTTGTTCTAAAAACAGTTTACAGTTTCTGATTTGATATCTTTTAGTATTTTATTGATAACTTTCAATTCTGAATTGATATTGATTTGATTTAAGTTGCATTAGAAAGAAGACTTCAATATCTACAACTTCATCCTATATACTTATTCCCAAATTCGAACGTTTTTGACCTCAAAACTGTGCTCCAAGTTAACCCATTGCACAGAGGTCGGTCGACCGAGAGGGTCGACCGGAACCAAGGGCAGGTCGACCGCAAGGGTCGACCGACGTGCATAGAACCGTGCACGTCTGTCAGTTCAGTGGGCGGGTCGACCGGGCGGGTCGACCGGAACTGAGAGCAGTGCTCTCTGTTCTTCTGGGTCGACTGGAGGCTCCAACGGTCGGATTTTTGACCGTTACGGGTCGACCGGCCGGGTCGACCGGCAGGCCTGACAGACCCCAACGGCTATATTTTTCTGGCCTATAAATTTGGGGGTTTGGTCATTGTTTTGAGCCAAGATTTGGAGAAGTTTTTAGAGCCAGTTTTTCCCACTCTTTTCAGAAGTTTTTCTCCACAAAATAGAGAGCAAATATTTCCTATCTAAAGGGAAGATTTTAACAAGAGTGTTTAAAGTGATTTCTTGAGTTTTTCACCATAGTTCTTTCCTTACTTTCTCACAATCACTTGAGCTATCCATTGCCTTATCTATCCATAGGATTGTGTTGCGAGAGTTTGTAATTGGTGATCAAAGTGTTGTAGATCACCAAAGATTTCATCTTTGTACTTTGAGGTGACGGACAAGTGTGCTCGTGGTGGTTTAGAGTTCTTGTGTGAACTCGGTGGTTTGAGGTGCAGCCTCGGCGAGCTAGTGAGCTTGCGTGTGTACGGGACTAGGGAGTCCGAGGGCTTGTAGGTGTTGCGGCACCGAGGAGAGATCCATTGGGATCTTGCATAGTGGAAATCCTTCGTGTGTCGAAGGCGGGGATGTAGAGCAAGTGTGCTCGAACCTCGAAACATACCCTTGTGTTTGCGATTGCTCACTCTCTCTCTCTCTCTTTGTCTCTTTTATATCTTGCATGTGTTTATTGTTCATCTTTATATGCTAGATATACATTGTGTGCTTGATTGATATACTTGCGTGGGATTGTTGCTAACACTTGTATTCAACCAAGAGAGCCAACGCGGCACCTCAACCCATTCAAGGGGAATCTAGAGGAGTTTGTCCAGAGCCCTTCACGGGGAATTCGGCAACACTCTTGTGTTATACATAGTGTTTAGTGTAAAAGTTTAATTAGGTCATAATTTCTTTTTGCTTCCGTATTATTTGCATCATTTGGCATTAAGTGATCATTAGATTAGCCATCACCTATTCACCCCCTCTAGGTGAACCCTTCAATTGGTATCAGAGCTTGGTACTCTGATTTTGGTCTAACAACCTAGAGTAAAAGATCTTTATTTTTAGGCTAATCACAATATTTTGTACACACACCATGGACTTCATGTCACCACCCATGTTTGACATTGTTAACATCCATATATGGAAGGTGAAGATGTCCTTGTACCTCAAAGCCTTAGGTATTCATGTTTATCTTGCCACAACTAATAATGCATATTGTTTAAATGGTAAGAATATTGAGGCTAATGCAAAAGCCCTAAGTACTTTAAGATCTAGCCTAGATGATGTTTATCTATCTAGGGTTGCTAATCTTGATTTGGCTTTTGTAGTTTGGAACACCCTCCTCTCCCTTGACGAAAAAGATCAATACTATGCGGGGAGCGATTCGGACGTTGAAAGCGACACCTCCAACGTGTGCTACATGGTCCAAGGGGATAACCCCCTTGAGGTAACTACCGAATCCGAGGTAGAAGATGATAATATGTCATATGATGAGCTTAGCACTTTTGTCAACTATTGCTTGAAAATATGACATGATTAAAAAGGAAAATAAAAATTTGAAAAAGAATATTGCTTGCATGCATAAAGAACATGACTCATTTAGAAGTATCATTGCATGCTTAGAAATAGAAAATAACAATTTGAAAAAGAATTTTGATTGCATGCTAAAGAGAACGATTCTTTTAAAACTAAAATTGCATGTTTAGAAAAGAAAAGGAAGATTTGAAAAATGAGAATGTTTCCTTATTTTCAAAATTGAATGATTTGTGTGAAGGAAACAATACTTTGAAAGATAAAATTGATTTGGTGGAAAAACAAAGGAAGTTGTTTTTCAAGAAAATAAATCTTTGAAAAGAAAAATTTGTGAAAAAGAAAAAGATTTTGTTTCACAAAAGAAAAAGAAAAATGATTCTTTATCTCATCATGCTTTTCATGCCACACTAATGAGATTAAAGATTTGAAAAATAAAATGGATGGTTTGAGTTCAACTTTGAACTCTTGTGCTTTCAATCATTCTAGGTTGGAGTCAATGTTTTCAAAGAAACAAACTCCACACATTCATGCACATCATAACCATGCATTTGCTTATGTTGCACAACATGATCACACTCCTACACATAAGCATACTAAGGTGTACGTATGTACACATTGTGGCCGCAAAGGCCATTTAGCAAAATTTTGTTATGACAAGTTGCATCATTTTAATTTTGCTAATAAAAATGTTTGGGTTCCTTACAAGACTAACCCCAAAGGACCCAAGAAAATATGGGTACCAAAATCCCCACCTTTTGCTTTTGATGTAGGTGAGGGCTCTCACAAGACGTGAGAGGATTGGTGCCTTGGTGGTGGTTGCACGTGGACTAGATGGACATATTTTTGATGCACCGCTATCAAGGAGGTTTTGGTGGGAAAGACCACCATGTTTGGAGCTTTGGAGTTAGTAACAATCTCTAAACTCCCTTTTTATTCATGTTCATGCTTGTTCATTCATATTGTTTTGAGCATGTTCATGTTTTATGTATTTTTGTGCTTCATGTGGTAAAATCTTGTTTAGATGTAGTATTTGTCAAAACTTAGATTTATACATGTAGAAGTAGTGAGCCACATTTGATTCATATACGTTTGCACTTCATTGTTCACTTGTACTCACTATATGCACATGTATAGCCTAGTTTTGATGATTCTTTCATTTATACATGTTTTGCCAATTTTCATGTTTTTACTTCATGTATATGTATTTTTAATTCAGATCTAATAAATATACATGTATACCCGTGAGTCTCTTGCCTTCATGCAAATACATTTGATAGACTCTTTTATGTTTGGGATATGTATGTGTATTGTTAGGATTGGATAAATCATACATATACCTAAAAGTTTGTTTGTTTTATTGAAAAATAAATTTTCATGTTTTATAAAATGTTATTCATCTTATTGAGCTTCAATGACGTTTTTCATGATAATGCTACTTACATGACTTTTGAACACTCACACTTTATTTATTTTGTCATGACTCCGATTCATGAACACTTTTATGAGCTTAATCGATCTTGAGTGTAAAACTTTGTGTATTTAGTCTTGATTCATGAAAAATATATGATTTGATGATTTTGAAGGATCTTTAACTAGTTTTTTAAAAATTATTTTAACTAGTTAATTGTTCTTCATTTGGTAGAGTTTTTCAAATAAAGCTTATTTTTCAAATCTATCTTTGAAAACCCCTACCATTTATGGGAGGATGGATGGGCGATTATGCCTTGTATGCTTCATTGAAAATCTTCTATCTTGAGCATATGAAGGGTGGTAGGTTATGAGATATACACTTGATCTTATTGTTATGTCAATTGGTATCATTGAATTCTTTCAATTGGTATCTAAATTGATAATTTTGTATATACTCATATTTTATTTTCTTATATATGTATGTATAAATTTCAATTGGTATACTCATTTCATACATATATATGAGTTTCATGTGCTTAACTTTCAATTGGTTCACACTTTTAAAAAGCACAAAGTTTATGATGAAAAATAAAAATTTTAGATTCTATTGATATCAAAATGCTTCAACTTCATATTTGTTAAACTTCAATTGATATCAATATGTTTTATAATAATGATTATTTTCAATTTGGTATCTTAAAATTTGTTTGTTTTACAAGAGCTCTGATACCTTCAAAATTTGTTTTATTAAGAAAAATTCAAAATTTTGTTTAAGAAAAATTTTAAAAAAATTTTTTTTGTTGATTTGTATTAACCCCTTATTGATCTCTTTGTTTATGACAAAAAGGGGAGAAAAATTTGTTTGATTTGATTTTACTTTGAACCCTTTGTTGATGATTGACAAAAAGGGGAGAAGTATTTGAGTTTATATGCATGTTTTCATTGCTTAAAGGGGAGAAGTATTTGTCTTCCTTGTTATTTATGCATATAAGTTTTGTTTTGCAAATAGGAGAAAAAGATTTACTTTGTTTCATCTCCATCATTTGCATACTTGCTTATGAGCTTCATTGCATATATTTATTATTTTGTGTTATGCATGAGTTAAGGGGGAGCTTCGTTGAAGCTTTACTTTAATCCATGCATATATAACTCCATGAGTTTTGTCATCATCAAAAAGGGGGAGATTGTTGGCCAAAGGCCCATCACCCTAGTTTTGATGATGATCAACTCATGAAGTTATGTTTACTAATGATCTTGTGTTTAAATAGTGACAGATTCATTATCAAGATCTTAGTAGGTGCATAGCTCAACAAAGGATAAAATGTCAAGATTTGGAGCTAGCACGGTGTGATCCAAGGAGCTTTTGGATCAAGCTTGGACCAAGTCAAGAAGATGAGAAGCCTTCAAGAGAAGACTTCAAGAAGATGAAGACTTGTGTCTAGGTATAAGATTTTGTTTTGTTTTAGAGTAAAATGTAAAGGATAGATAGTTGGTGGATTGCTCAAGTATATATCACACACACTCTTGATAGAATTGTTTTCATAAAAGAATTTTTTGTTTTAGAAAAGAATTTTAACCAAAAACCAAAATAGTATTTCAAGTGATTTTTGGTATTTCAAATATACATGTGTTTTTAACCAAAACCATTTTAGAACTCTCAGGTTTTCTCGGTCGACCGGGCGGCCGACCGTTCTGCTGATCTGCTCGACATTCTCTTAGTTTTCTAGTCATAACTTTTGATTCTTATATTCAATTAACATGATTTAAATTGCATTTTAAAGATGACTTTCAGAGCTACTTCTAATATTTAATAATCATTTTCTGATTTAAATGTTAAGAATGTCAAATATTGGGTTGAAGTCTGTTCTTGTTCTAAAAACAGTTTACAGTTTCTGATTTGATACCTTTTAGTATTTTATTGATAACTTTCAATTCTGAATTGATATTGATTTGATTTAAGTTGCATTAGAAAGAAGACTTCAATATCTACAACTTCATCCTATATACTTATTCCCAAATTCGAACATTTTTGACCTCAAAACTGTGCTCCAAGTTAACCCATTGCACAGAGGTCGGTCGACCGGGAGGGTCGACCGGAACCAAGGGCAGGTCGACCGCAAGGGTTGACCGACGTGCACAGAACCGTGCACGTCTGTCAGTTCAGTGGGCGGGTCGACCGGGCGGGTCGACGGGCGGGTCGACTGGGCGGGTCGACCGGAACTGAGAGCAGTGCTCTCTGTTCTTCTGGGTCGACCGGGCGGGTCGACCGGAGGCTCCAACGGTCGGATTTTTGACCGTTACGGGTCGACCGGCCGGGTCGACCGGCAGGCCTGACAGACCCCAACGGCTATATTTTTCTGGCCTATAAATTTAGGGGTTTGGTCATTGTTTTGAGCCAAGATTTGGAGAAGTTTTTAGAGCCAGTTTTTCCCACTCTTTTCAGAAGTTTTCTCCACAAAATAGAGAGCAAATATTTCCTATCTAAAGGGAAGATTTTAACAAGAGTGTTTAAAGTGATTTCTTGAGTTTTTCACCATAGTTCTTTCCTTGCTTTCTCACAATCACTTGAGCTATCCATTGCCTTATCTATCCATAGGATTGTGTTGTGAGAGTTTGTAATTGGTGATCAAAGTGTTGTAGATCACAAAAGATTTCATCTTTGTACTTTGAGGAGACGGGCAAGTGTGCACGTGGTGATTTAGAGTTCTTGTGTGAACTCGGTGGTTTGAGGTGCGGCCTCGGCGAGCTAGTGAGCTTGCGTGTGTACGGGACTAGGGAGTCCGAGGGCTTGTAGGTGTTGCGGCACCGAGGAGAGATCCATTGGGATCTTGCATAGTGGAAATCCTTCGTATGTCGAAGGCGGGGATGTAGAGCAAGTGTGCTCGAACCTCGAAACATACCCTTGTGTTTGCGATTGCTCTCTCTCTCTCTCTCTTTGTCTCTTTTATATCTTGCATGTGTTTATTGTTCATCTTTATATGCTAGATATACATTGTGTGCTTGATTGATATACTTGCGTGGGATTGTTGCTAACACTTGTATTCAACCAAGAGAGCCAACGTGGCACCTCAACCCATTCAAGGGGAATCTAGAGGAGTTTGTCCAGAGCCCTTCACGGGGAATTCGGCAACACTCTTGTGTTATACATAGTGTTTAGTGTAAAAGTTTTAATTAGGTCATAATTGCTTTTTGCTTCTGCATTATTTGCATCATTTGGCATTAAGTGACCATTAGATTAGCCATCACCTATTCACCCCCTCTAGGTGAACTTTACATGTTTGAAAAGCTCTACTATAATGAAGAATACGAACTAGTTTTAAGAAAAATTTGAAAACTAGTACGAAATCCTTCAAGTAAGGAATAAAATAAAAATATATTCCATGAAAGTTATGTAAATCACATGATCACTAAACACTCGAAATCTATAAAGCACAAATTATACTCATGAAAATAAAATCATGAGAAAACATCAACTACAGTGAGTGTACAAGTGTTATGTGAAACACATAATCATTAAAATAGTCAATTTAGCTCAATAAGAAATTTCTTAAAACATGAAAATCATCAAAACGATTTAATTTTCAAGGCATATGTATGTCTTGTACAAATCAAAGAATACATACATATCTAAATATAACGAGTTCACAAAAGTATATGCATGAAGACAAGTGGCTCAAAGGATGTATGTGTATAACTAATAGTTTAGACAAAATAGACATATACATGAAGCTAAACATATAAACATGAAAAACATGTACAATATGGGAATACAAGTCAAAATGTATGAATCATCAAAACTAGGCTATACTAGCACATTTAATAAGTACAAATGAGCGTTTAAGCACAAACATATAATAGTCTATTTGTAGCTTACTAGTTGTACAAGTATATATCCAAGTTTTAATGAAAACTAACATCTAAACATGTAATCAAAACATGAAGCATAGAAATCAAAACCAAAACTCAAATGATCATTATGTAAATGAACATGCATTAGATTTATGATATACATATTAGCTAAACAAATGTGAGAACACAAAAGTATAAGTCCATATTAAACATGGGTGTCTCAAATACTAATCATGCATAGCACAAGTCTAATAATCATGTCATTTAACATACTAAACAAAACATGTTAAAACTCAATAACATGAAAAGCATGTAAATATAAATGAGGAGTAAGATATAGTTACCAAAACTATGAAGGCAACTCTCCATATCTCCAAAACAAGGTGGTCCTCCAACCAAACTCCCCATGAAAGTGATGCATCCAAATAGTCCTCTTTAAGCTCAGAACGCATCCACCTCAAGGCACCAATACTCTCACGTCATGTGAGAGCTCACACCTACATCAAATACAATAGGGGTGGTCTTTGGTACCCACACTCTTTTGGGTCTATGGGGGTTAGTTCCTTTCCTAACCCAAACAAACTTAGTTGCTAAATTTGAATCATGTATAGGATCATAACAAAACTTAGTAAGGTGGCCCTTACGTCCACAATGTGTACAAGTGTACATATGAGCATACAAAGTGTGATGTGCATGAACGTGCGAAGCATGTGTATGCCGTGTATGGTGTGCAAGCAAAGATGGAACTTGTTTCTTTCGAAACATAGATTCCAAACGTGTATGGTTCATGGCACATTAGCTCAAAGTGGAACCCAAACAATCCATATTCTTCTTTAACAAAACAATCCATATTCTTCTTTAACAAATTTATATCATTTTTAATTATGGAAGAAGAGGGGCATGCAATAGATAAGCTAGATGAAGCTAGACTAGCATGGCAAACATGTATATCTAAATCATTTTTCAAAGAAATGTTTTTATTTGAAACAATTTTCAATTCCTTTGAAATAGAAGCAATTTTTATTTTCAAGGAATCATTCTCTTTTTAAAACAAAATCAAGTTTTGAAGTTAAAGACTCATTTTTCTTCAAAACTTCATTGCAATCAATTTTGTTTTTTAAAATCTTGTTTTCATTTAAAACAAGTTCAAGTTGGGTTTTCAAAGAGTCACACTCATTTGAAATCTCAACCTTCTCTTGTAAAGCCAATTCAAGTTTTGAAAATAAATCTTTATTTTCTTTTGTTAACTTACAAGTTTTCTTTTTCAAAACTTTATATTTTTCAAGGAGGTTCTCACAAACAATAGGTAACTCTTCATTTAATGCATCGGCATCCATACTATCAAGATCATCAAATGAAGAGCTAGCACTATCTAGTAGAGAGTCTGAAAGTACCTCAAGGGAGTCATTCCTTGGACCATGTAGCATCGTTGTTCGGATTCATCCTCACTAGATTCCTTCTCCATTATGTTGGGCGTTTAAAGCTCGGAGGAGGTCAACGTGTTCCACACTGCAAAGGCGAAATTACAGTTAGAAACTAAGCACAAATATTCTTTATTAAGCGTGCTTCTAAGTGCCTCAAGGGCTTGTGCATTGGCCTCTATATGCTTGCTATTATCAAGATAGGATTTCTTGGTAGCGGCAAGGAAAAAATGCAAGCCTAGGGTTTTTAGATACATGGACATTCTAAATTTCCACATGTCAATGTTGGAGACATCAAACATGGGAGGTGTCAAGCAATCTATGAGTGTGTGTAAATAATATAAGTGTGTAAATGCAAATGATAGATTAGCTAACCAAGATCACACTCCTAGGTGGTTAAACCAAATATCAGGAGCGTAGGCTCTGATACCAATTGAAAGTACACCTAGAAGGGGGTGAATAGGTGTACTGCTAATCTAATGAACTAAATGCGGAAATTAAAACTTAATTGCAACAACACTTAATGCAACCAACGAGTGTAGCCGAATTCCCGGTGAAAGGCTCTGGACTAACTCCTCTTGATTCTTCTGAATAAGAGTTGAGGCGCTATATGAAGTTCTCGAGGTTAAGCACAAGTGAGGCACACACAAACAACACAAGCATATAAATGATATGGCAATATAATGCAATGCTCAAAGTAAGAGAGAGAGTTAATGGATCAAACGCAAATACACGAATATGTTTCGAGGTTCGAGCACACAGCTATACGTCCCCGCCTTCACACAGAAGGATTTCCACTAACTTGTCCACACAGGACTCGCACACAGGGAACCTTCACTGAGGATTTGGGGCAATACAACCGGGAGTACACAACTCCTCTCTCAACCGAATACAACCTCTCACAGAGGCAATGCACAACCAATACAAACACCACCTCACACAAGAGGGATAGGCACTTAGCCAATACAAATCAATCACCTCACACTTGAGGGATTCCAACACAAACTCCACCTCTCACTAGAAGGAGCCAACCAACAATCTCCACCTCTCACTAGAGGGAGCCAACCACCACTCCAAAATCAACCTCTACACAAGAGGGATATCACAAATAAGGAGGGTTTACAACTTAGTGATCAAAAGACCACAAACCAATTCTTTTTCTCACAAAACAAAGATCCTATAGAGGATAGAATGATAAGCTCAAGTGTGAGAAAACAAAGTGTTTTGAACAAAGAAAATCACTTGGGAAAATCTCAAATAGATATAGAATTTTTAGACCAAAAACAAATTCCCAAAAGACTATTTTTTTTGAATTAAAAACACTTTTAAAACAAATGAAGATTGATCTTTTAAAACACAAAAACTCTTTTGAAAAACAAGTGTTTAAAACACTTAAGAAGATTAGGAATTTTTCTCTCTAAAAACTGGTTACAAAACAGCCCACAAAACCCAAATATATAGGCTGGAAAAGAAACTAGCCGTTGGGAGCTGCCTAGGCCCAGATTGGCCTTCGGTCGACCGGCCGGTCGACCGGCCAACGGTCAAAAATTTGATCGTTGTGCCTGCCGGTCGACCGCCCGGTCGACCGTGCCAATCCAGAGAGCAATTGCTCTCTGGTCGGTCGACCGCTCGGTAGATCGTGCCAAGCCTCACGGTCAACCGTCCGGTCGACCGCCCCAACCCGAGAGTGGGGTACTTGCAGTCGGTCGACCGGCCCAAGTAGCTGGTCAGCGTGCACATTCTTGTGCACGTCGGTCGACCGGTCCGGTCGACCGACTCTGGGTCCGGTCGATCGGCCCGGTCGACTGCCAGAGCCTGACAGGGCATCTTTAGGGATTGAAAAACTTAGTTTTTAATTCTCAAATAAATCCCATAAATTCTCTAAAAATTTACAAAAATAGTTTCAGTATAATACTTTGAAAATCAAACATGTTTGAGTGAAATCAAGACATGTTACAAACAAGTTGAACTATTTTTGTAACTTAGAAATTTTGCCGAAAACCAAAAACGGTATTTTCTAAAACTTATATTTTTCAAATGGAAATCCGATTTTTCCAAAATTCATTCAAATACAAAAACGTGATATTAAACAACATTGAGGCATATAGCATATGGATATAAATCTAATATACATGAAATATATATATATATCATGTTTTTGACAATAATTCTAAAAACAAGTTTTGTTAAAATACAAAACCTAAATACATGAATAGGTTATCAAACTAAGTTTGTTTAAATAGTTGAAGCATAGATGTATATAGAACAAATCTAATATACATTAAACCATGTAAATTTGTTGATTCTATCTATTCATGAAAACCAAGATCAGTTAAATCAAAAACCGAAAATCAAAACATGAAACTTAAACAAGTGTGTGTGTTGTGAACTTGAGAATATCACACTATCTAGTCTTTACAAATGGATCTAAAACACTAAACTAAACACTGTACCGAAGTCTTCTTGTAGAGCTCTGTCTCCAAGTCGACTCGATCCAAACGTGATCTACCGAGCTTGACTCCAATGAGTGCTACATATGACTTTGACGCTCTGGCTCTTGAATCACTATGAAAAGCTCCAAAACACCTTTGTTGAAGCTAATCACCTACTAATATCTAGGTGAAATATCTGAAACTACACATCACAAAATTATTAGTAAACATAACTACATGAGTTAATCATCATCAAAACTAGAGTGGAAGATCTCTGGGCCAACAATTATCTCCACAAGAGATGGTGGAACTCAACAGTATCTGATACGCTGGAAAGGGAAGTCACCTGCTGAGGACACGCGGCTGGATCGCAGTGAGTTGCAGCAGATTGATCCAGATCTATTGGAGTACTATGAGAGCTTCTTCACACGTGACTCGACGGAATCGAGTTCTCTCTCACCTGGGGAGAATGATGAGGACATAGCATCAGTACGCTTGAATAGGAGATTCGATCACGTGTATCAGCGCAGGAGGCGTCAAGCTGCTTCTATTTGGATTTAGCTGGAGTCTGTATTTTCAGTTGGAGTCTATATTTTCTTTTAGTATTATTCATCTTGTTTATTTTCAGTGTATTAGTACCACATCGGTTGTGTGGGAAAACTCTAGTTATTGTAAGCTTATTTAATTGATTTTGATTGAAATAAATAGATATTGCACTCTTGATTAATGAATTGTTAGATTTCCTCGTTGAAAATTTAATTATGAAATTGGAGTGTGAAACCTATTTTGATAGGATTTTGTGCGAAGCCAAATCCTAGTTATCCCTTATCCATGATCTATTTATCTCCAATTACAAATCCCAACCATTTCAAGTTCCAATCCAGTTACAACTTCAAATTCCCCACAATGCCAACTTCCCATCCAATCACAATACATGCAGTCCAATCCCATTACAAAAATTATCTAATCCAAATACAAATTATTTTGCAGCTCACAATCTCTATCCAACTACACACCAAGTAGTAGAGATCTACCCCTTCTCCGTAGTGTGAACACAAAGAACCCCAAACGCCCCAATCCTTCTCTCATGTCCTGCAAACAGTCCACAACAGGGAAAAAAAGGGAAAACAGCAAGGAGCTCTGCCGCCCCAGCCTCTTCCTCTCCTGCGCAAGTGGGTCACCCCACTCCCAATTGCAAGGATTTAATTCCTTCCAAAGCCCAATCTTCGCCTCTGAAAATTCAACAGCAAAGAATCATCTCCCTCCCCTACCTCCATCCTGCAAGCGGTAAAAAAGAATATCAAGTCAACAATCAAATCTGAAGGGAATACATCAACACGAAGACAGTAATTCAACAAGGAAAAGTTGGTTAGAAGTCAACAACAACTACAACAACGGGAACCCGAGAATGTGGCTTCTCAGTAGGTGTAACTTTGAGTTACACCGCTATGTTTATCTCTAGTATATTATCATGATTTTTCTGATGTCCACAAATATTCGTGAGCATGTGTGAATCTGTTTATTCTTGTGTTCTGCTATTCTGATATTGTGAGTTGGATTTTTCCTGATTAGCTAAGGGTTGACGTTTGGTTTGTGACGATTGAAATTTTCTACATTGTGAGTATAATAATTTTTATTTAAAACCATCTTGCCATACAATCAGTTTTAAGTTTATTTCTACCGAAGGTTGTAGCTGATAGTGAAACTAGTAAGTTTAATTTTATCACTGATTTCTGACTTCACCCGCATACTGTTTCACATCATCTACGTCTCTAGACATAAAATTCTCGATTCGACTATTTCATCATAATCTAAACACTTAAAAGCTCTCACACACCAATTTTTGTTAGATTTCAAAAATTTTACTCTATTAAACTAATCAAGTCACTATTTCAGTCGTCCATTTTGCGTCTACTTAATGGATAAGCAAAAAGTATTCAGAATACATGATTTTTGATTTTTAATTATTTAAAATAATGTAGATCAACTTTAATGCTCGGATGTCGTGAGGTTGTATTTGAGTGGGAAGGATTCGGCCTCGAATCCTTCCGGAATGACACAAGTCTCTCTCTCTCTCTCTCTCTCTCTATATATATATATATATATATATATATATATATATATATATAGAGAGAGAGAGAGAGAGGTCTTCGTGTGAGAAACTTTCTCACATGAAAACGTGAGAAAACTATATAGGAGCGATCATGTGGATGATCCGAACCGTTCATCTTGATCTACATATTTTATTTAGGCTACCAATAACAAATCACGCGATTTCGAGCCCTTTTACCTATGTAACAAGTGATTACAAAACATACTTTATACTCATTGTAGAATAAAGATATCATTGTATAGGTAAAAAAGATCAGAATCGCGTGTGTAACCTAACTAGAGTATGTGATCAAGATGAACGGTTCGAATCATCCACATGATCGCTCCTATATGATTTTCTCGCGGAGCTTATTTTGAGAAAGTTTCTCAATTTGAAGATTTTCCTCTGTGTGTGTGTGTGTGTTGCCGCAACCTACCTGTGACATATTAAGCTTGTTCGAAGGGATGAAGCTCTCTGATAAATTGACTTGCATATTTTTTATGGAATAGAAGAATCCAGACTCATTTCAGAAAAATTCTTGCGTCAACCACAAAGCTCTATACCAGCTTAATTGTCAAAATTGATGAAATTGGCTTGTTAGAACAAATATGTTATTAACTAAACTTTATGGAGATTTCATTTTCTAGAATTGTTTCGCAGATATTGAGATTGGTTTTAGACGACATATTGTTCAGAAATTATAGTTGAAGACAAAATTAAGAGTCGAGGGAGAAATTAAGAGTGTATTTAGAATGATGCTGGAATTGGGTTCTAATGTGGAAAGAATCTCTTAGAGATAGCAGGATGGATAGTTTTAGTTCAATGAAAGTTAACTACTTTTACTTTATTCTATTTTTCATCGTGAAAAGCCTGTGAATAAAGCTTGAAATAGCAGTTGTAGGTAGATTTTGAAAGATGGAAAGATAATGGGATATGATTTGGTTTATTTTAAAATTATCCTTTGTCTCCTTTTTCAAAATTCTGCTATAATCCTTGTTACCCTGTTTTCTTCCTTAGTGGAAAAAGGTAAACCTCTAATCTATTAAAGTATCAGAGCCTTGACTGGATCAACTATCCTACCGCTTTACATCAATCTTAGTATTGGATCCCTTGCACATCGATTGTTTTTTAGGGTTTTAGGTTTTAGCTTGAAAAGCATGTAGTACGAGAGATTATAATTATATAATATCTATCTTTGTGCTCATTTATAGGGATTGGATCTCTATCTAATGTGAAATGTATATGTGCGCAAGACAGAAATCAGTGATATGACTTAAATTTGCAATGTTTCACTAAAATTATGATTATGGGTAGGAAAATAGTTAAAACTTTTAATGTTGAATAAATAGATTTAAAAAAAAGTGCAGACACAGGTTGTATAGTTCTAATCTCAAATAAATTAATGCAAAGCATTAAGTTATGATGGCGCAGTTATACATACAATATTAATGACCATCAATTTACAAGTGTAACACATTCTCACAACCTCACGATTATTTGTGACAGTAAATTCTCACAACCTCACGATTATTTGTGACAATAGATAAATTGATAAAATCAAAACTTACAAATAAAGAATGTCTAGAAAATGTACCTAATAACGATCATATTGACCTCAAACTGCTAATGGTTGCTGGATGCATAGCTCTATCCTCCACGAGTCCAACTGATGTAAAATTACTTGGATCGCAATCACCTTCAAATCGAATCAAGATTTAAATTGAGAAAAAAAAGATAAAATTTGGGTTTCCACCCCTTACGCGGGCTTCTCACCCAAAACTCGAGAGCAAAAGAGACTCAAGAATTACCAGATAATTTGTGGAAATTTTAATCATTCAATCAATAATTAATTACAATAGTCTAGGGGGCCTTATATAGGCCTTACAAGAGAGAAGTACTGGGAAATAACCGATGTGGTACTAAACGTCCACAAAAGAACAAAATAAAAGGAACTCAAATAAAGCTGACACAAAATACTAAATAATTAGCTAAGACATGAGAAGATAAATAGGAGCTGCGTGATGTCCTCATCAATTCCCTCGGGGTGGGAGGAACTCGACCCTGTCGAATGAGGACTCTCCTCACGAAGCATCTCAATCAGGCCAAGGTGGTGGTCGTGGCAGCAGCATGGGAACATCATGTCGAGACCATGGTGGCGGAGGAGGAGCTGGTCTCCGTGACAGAGCGGTGGTGGAAGATAGCAGCACGATCAAGGAACAGGGAGTAGAGCGAGGTGCATCATCCTGACTGAAAACGGAGCTGATACCAGGATCCCACGGGCTATCCAACTCGTAAGCAATCACCCTGTTATCAACTGTAACTTCTTGCAAAATACTATATGGGTATGCAGCAAATTTGTAGGGTTTAATGCAAATTGCTATCAGCCTAGTGATATCATCAATATGTGCAACAGGCAGATGCAATGCATTATGTATTCTAAGCATAACTCCTAACGATGGGAGAATGAGAGATATGATATGCCTAGAAGGACACACACCTAAAGATGGAGGTACAGGGGACTCGAGCACAAACTCTAAACAACCCGAGCAAGAAGTATTAGAAACCAGTTGTTGGACCTTGGCAAAAAATTCAGGTAACTCCCCAAAGGTGAATTGATAGGAATAACCATAAAACTAGGTTCAACACAAGGAGACTCGATTAGCTGATTAGACATAGTGGGTATATTAGGCTCAACTGTTTCGTCCACGTCATCATTGGCACTATCAGAAGACATATGAATTTCATCAATAATCTGTGTGACAGAATCAACTGTCATGTCTTCAATTATGTTAACAGTTTCAGAAGAAACTTGGACATCCTCAACAGTCTTCGAATCGTCAACTTCATCAGTGGGCACAGTTCTAAGATGTTGACTCTCTGAGGGGCACTGATAATTATAATGTCCATAGCCCTTACATTTAGAACATTTGACCTTGGCATTGATCAGTGTCTTGAAAGTCAAGTCCAATCTTAAGGCCACATCAAAGGCATTTTCAACGGTGTCTAGGTCATAGGGGCCAGTAATCATAGCACGTTTTATCTTAGGCCGTAAACCCCAAATAAACCTAGTTAGAGCCTCAGAAGGGTGCTCGCTCACTTCACTACGAAGGGTTAAATCCAATATGGTAATGTACTCATGAACGGACATATGACCCTGTTGGAGATTGTGTAGCTGGTCTAAGTGGGAGTCCATATCATGCTGATTAGTCATGATGACTCAAGCAAGCAAGCAGATGCAATGGAGAGCCCTAAAGTCGGTTAAACTAAATGCATGCACTAAACAAAATTTTCTAAAGTTTAGGCTCAAATAAAAATGCATTCCTAAAATGATGCAAAGATGCAACCACTAGATCGAAGCAAATAGCATTTCTACCAACAAATTATAGCGATCCGTATAGTAATTGCAAGTAATCAACAGTTAATGAACTAGGTCAAGTTGTGATATCACCTGAGGTGGAGTCGTTCACGCCTGGGAAGGTGACCGTAGCTCAAACCTGAATGAGACTGCTGTAGGCGCGTAGTACTAGTCGTCACGAATCCACTGCTTCGAAACGGCTCGATTTGAATTTGAAACGAGCCCTGAACGACCTCTGGAAGATATGCTGCGATTCTGGACTGAGTCAGGAGAACTGGATCTGGACTGAGTCAACTCAGTGAGTTAACCCGGTTGCTGATGTCAGCAGTGACGTCACTGAAGTGGATCGGGTCAGGTTCAGGTGCAAAATCGCTCTACCCAAACAAACTGGGACCCACAACCCGCTATGAGTTATCTAAAACCCAAACGGGTTTAAAATGGGCTGGTTGGGCCGGTTGGGTCTGGATCCGGTCCAACCGCTTAGGGTTTGATCCAAGCCCACTTAATAGTGTGGGCTGGGTTTGATTTAAAATCAAACCCAACACCAAATTTTCTTTCTCCGCTCGACCTCAAGCTAGGGCTTGGGAAGCCCTCAACGGCGGCGATGGATGTCGGCGGTCTGGAGCTATCGCCGGCGATAGGAGACCGGCGAGGTCGCGGTGGAATCAACGACGGGGATCCTTGGACTCCGTTCACACTCCTCTCTCCTCTTTGCTGTCGGTTAGGGGAAGGTTGAGCGGAACGGCGACAGCGTCGACTTGATGGAGCAAAGGGCGACGACGGCGGCGGCGACTCTGATCAAGGGCGATGATTCCAGCAAGGCGCGGCGAAGCTTCGGAGATGAAGACGGCGGCGAGGGCTGAGGACGACGTCGGCGAAGATGGCGGTGATCTTGGCGGATCTCGGGCGACGACGGCGACCCAATACCCACTTCCCTTTGTTCCCGAGCGCAGCTAGGGCAAGATCAAGCTCGGCGGCGATGGCTGGCGACTTGATGGAGCAAGGGCGACGACGGCGTCGGGTGCGGTGACGGCTTCGTGGACGGAGGTGATGATGATGAGGATGAAGAGGACCGGGGAGGTCTGGCGAAGATCTCTGCTGCTAATGGTGAGGTGGCGGAGGGAGTTGACGACTGGATCTGCGAGCTCCGACGAGCCCGGGAGGAAGACGACTGGGATCTGGGAGCGTCGGCGATGTTCGGGAGCGGATCTCGTCGAAGTCGGTGAAGGAGGGCGTAGATGTGGGTGTCGGCTGGAGATTCGGCGACGGGAATTGATGGAGGGGCAGCGGTGGGCTCCGCTGTTGGCGGTGGAGGCGCGGTCTGATGGTGTCGACGGCGGCGATTGAAGGCGTGGCTGGATCGTGAAGGCGGCGGAAGATGATGAACAGGAGAGATTGTAAATTTTTTTTTTCTTTTCAGAGAGAATTTTCACTGTAATAAATTTTTTTTTTTTTATAACAGTGAAATCTTTTTCTTTTTTTCTTTTTTTTTTTTTGAATAGATCTAAATCCGGAGTTGAGATAGATCTAGGGTTGAGAGATTTGAAGAAAAATTTGGAAAAGGAAAAAATTTGAAGGGGATTGAAAACCGGTGCTCTGATACCAAAATGATGTAAAATTACCTGGATCGCAATCACCTTCAAATCGAATCAAGATTTAAATTGAGAAAAAAAAGATAAAATTTGGGTTTCCACCCCTTACGCGGGCTTCTCACCCAAAACTCGAGAGCAAAAGAGACTCAAGAATTTTCACAGTTCTGATGCACCCATTGAATTCATACTCTTCGACAGAGGCATCCGAGTCATCGTCTTGTTGGTGCAATTCCGGACTCCGGATGGCCGAGAATAACCGGATGGCCGAGAATAACCGAACCGCTAGCGGTCTGTTCAGCAAACATGTCTGGACTGTCGGATCCGGGTCTGCCCTGAATTGCGCATCAGGTTGGCATTGTTATGGATTCGGGTCTGCACTGTTTATGTCGGGTCAGATTTTGGGCAGACGGGTCGGGTTGAAGTCGGGTGTTGTTGGATCAGGTTGGACACTATCACGAACCTGAATGGGTTCAGTTCTTGATCTCGCTCTTTGCAGGGAGTGCGGGGGAGAGGGCGGTGGCGGATCCGGTGGCGGGGCAACAGCGGGAAAGTGAGAGAGGCAGATGGCGGGAAGTAGCAGGAGTGGGAGGAGGTCCGACGGTAGCTACACAGGGAAGAAAAGATGGGGGCAGGTGAGGGGACAGATGGCACGGCAGCGGGAGAGAACAAGCAACGATGGTGGTTTGGCAGGGGAAGTCGCGATGAGGGATGGAGTTGTGTGCGACGACAGGAGTAGAGCGGCATGGTCGCAATTGAGAGGAGAGGAGAAGGTGATGGGGAAGTGGTGCAGGCGAGGGCATCAAGGGATGCAAAATAGGTAGAGAGTGGCGGCGGGAGGAAGAGGGAAGTGTGAGGCAGCGGCGCAAGGTTGGCGGCGTGGCTGTGGTCGCGCGAATGAGGCACGCGCGAGTGAGGGTAGGGTTAGGATTTGAGAGGAAGTAAGGAGAACAAAATAAAAATTAAGATTTTATTTAGGAAAAAGGATATTTAATTAGGTTTCCTCTTAATAGACTTGAGAGAATTAATCACTTACAATATTTTTTTATCAAAATTTTGCATTCATTAATATTCTAGTACATGAGCCTATTTATAAGCTTTACAAAATTCAATTCTCAGAATATAATCAATGTGGTACTAAATTTCAAAAGAAAAGAAAACAACTAAAAATCAAAATAAAATAAACAAAAATACATAACCACTCGGACTACTTGAACCATATTGATGTGACGCGTCTTTGTCTTTTCTGCTGCACATGCCAGGGTTGTATGTATGCATCACTCTCTCTCTCTCTGTGTGCACAGGGGGGTTGAGTTGGGGGTTTGATGGGGGCATCACACTAGTTCCTCTACGTACATATCAGCATTGTCGCTGTCGTGTCACATATGCACCACTTTGGCTCTGTTTTAAGCTCTAGTTGCTTATGAGTCGGTTTATTTTATTGGAGGATCGTGTATTGTTTATTTTACTATGTTCTTTGTTTTTTCGTTTGAGTCCAATCGGACTTCGTTTCAGTCAGTTTGAGGAGTCCTAATTAGGCTAATTGATCGAGTCTTCTTTCATGTTATATTGCTTTATTGAGTCCAACATGTTTAGTACCACAACGATTATGTGGTAAAACTCTTCTTTATAAGAGTATCTAAGAGACTCAATTTGATGAATAAATTATTGAATATTTGGATAAGCTCTGCTTTATGTGGTGATTTAATCTATTTTGATTGAGTCAACTGGTGGTGAAGTCAAGATCCAGGTCGTGACCTGTGATCATATACAAACAAACTCCTAATTGATTTTTGATTCCACATCATTTTGGTATCAAAGCCGAATTTCATGTTCCCCTCCACAAATTTCCAAATCTTCTAAAAAAAATATTGTTCATCTTTTTCAACCCCGCAATAGCCCAGCAAACCCAACAACATCACATCTCCGCCACCATCAGGCCTCCGTCGCCTCCACCAACCAACCTCACCATCCTTCCCCTTCCACCAGAACTTCCACACCAGCCGTCTCCGCCAGATTCTGCCACCACCAGACCCAGTTGAGATCTCTTCCTCATCGAGATATCGTAGCGATCAGCCGTCCAACGCCTTCTTCAACATCTCCTCCCAGATCGGCGCCACCACGCCACCGCTCCACTTCATCTTTGTTGTCTTGGTCATCGTCACCAACCCATTGCAGTGACGCCACCATCGCAGCCTCCAGGCCTCAGCACCGACCCAGATCAGAGCCCAGTCACCCCTCGTCGATGCTACGACACCAACTGCAAGCCTCCACCGCTTCGCTCTTCGTCTTCCTCGGTTGCTACAGCTCCCATCGGTTCCAGATCCAGCGTCTTCGTCTTCGAGGTCACCTCCTTCAGTGTAAGATCTCATCGCCACGAGACCCCTTCTTCCCACGACGGCAGCACCTCGTCGCCCTCACCTTCGTCCAGATCCGCTGTCGTCGCCGTGCTCCTCCAGCGCCGCCGACTGCCTTGCCAGCATTTTCTCAATTTTGACTCGCTACTATCAGGGGTCTCAACCCTAGCTGAGATCAGGAGAGGGGGAGATTTGGGTGTCGGGTGAGTTTGTTTCTCAAACCCGACTTATAAACCCAACCTTATATTGGGTTTAGCTTGTCGATCCCTCAATCTTGGACTCAACCCGCAGTAAAGTCCAACTCAATACCACTAAACCGGCCCGATTCAATTGAACCCACCCTATTTCTATTGAACCAGACCCGAGTTGGGTCACTGATTCGACTCAGTCCGAGTCAACTTCATTGAATCAACACAGTGAAGAGTAGCAACACAGTCGCATTCCGGAGACTATTTCTTGATTTGCATTTGATTCGTGTCGTTCTCGAGATAGCGGGTTCGCAGCTCCTAGCACTACTGTCCAGAGTTGTAGTAGGTGAATTATTCTCCTAGTGCAGGTAATTTTGAGGTAATTTCTAACTCACTCAGTTTTAATACTTTTTCAATAGATTGATATCCATATGCACCAATTCGATCCATCTTTTGTGCATCGACTTGTTGTCCACTAAATAATTTATGAGCGAGTGAATCTGCAGGCTTTATTTGCTACATTTGAATATTACACTAGAACTATTACTACCGACTCTTGGCATGAATTGATTCATTTTAGAATTTAAAACGGTCAATATTACGCAATACCTGATCGCTTTAATTAAATTTGTGTTGCCTAGATGGAAATGAGTAGTGGGATATTCACTGCGTACCAGAGCTGAATTACTTGTTATTTTTTTAGTTGATCATTGCATTAGGTTTTATATTAGTTGATATCTCCTTCACTCATTTTTTCTATTTCATTTAGCATTGTGTCTTAGATCTTGCATCCAGGCAACCCTGTTGCATGACCACCTGTAGTGGAACACAGTACCACCTCCATGACCCGACTTCTGAAATGGAATCTACGCTAGACAATATCACCAAGCTCCTCGAAAAGTTAACCACTCGGATGGACAACGTTGAGCAAGAATTGAGAAACACTAGAGAACGAGAGACTACCAACAATGTTAATAATAATGGACCTCATGTTGAACCTCGCCACCCTAGGAATAATGACCAAAATGATTTTGCGGGAGCGAACTTTAAGAACATAAAACTTGAAGCACCCACTTTTGATGGTCAGTTGGATCCCTAAATCTCTCGATTGGATTTCAGACATGAACTATTATTTTGACTGGTATGATATGTCTGATGAGAGAAGGATTCAATTTGCCAAGATGAAATTGGTGGGTCGGCTAGACACTACTGGGCGAATGTCGAAAAACTGATGAGACTCATCAGGAAGTTATTCAAACTTGGGATGAGATGAAGCTAAAACTCCAAGAGAAATACATGCATGTGTCATACAAACGTCTACTTGACTAATGGCAATGTTTGACTCAAGGCAATCGACCAGTATCAGAGTACATTAAGAAGTTTGATCAATTCCTAGTGAGATGTGAGGATGGGTCTAATGTCATAGTCTTGTCTAGATTTGTTCAGTATTTAAAGATGAGCTTAGGCATGCGCTAATCGTCAGAGATATCTCTACCCTAGAGCAAGCTTTCAAATTGTCCAGGAGTTAGATCAATTCCAGGCTTCTTCATTCCCTAGACACACAGACTTTGGGGACAATCCCAACAGAACTACTGTTAAATTTCAACCCAACCCCTTCCTATCTCAGTCTCATTTTAGACCTTGTAGCTCAACTTCTAGGCGTGAAGACAACGGCAAGGGAATCGCAGGTGAGTCGTCTAAATCCATTCAGCAGACTCAATGCTTTAAGTGCTGAGGTATAGTCACGTTTCTACACAATGTCCGAGTAAGTTAAGGATGTTGATTATTGAAACTCAATTGGATAGTGACCAAGATGATTTAGACGAAATCGTTCATGACCTGAAGGAGATGCTTGGATAGATGATTTTGATGTTGATCAGACCGCCACCTTGTGATGTATTCTGAGCATGCATCCACCGTCAATTGACGATGTAGACAAAATTACCTGTCACCTGAATGTAGTGAGGTGTGCCTTGGCTCAACCTAGGGTCCGTTTGGTTGTCGTAATTGGTCGTAATTCATAAGTCGTAATTGGTAAAATTCTTGTACAGTTGTAAATGAGTTACATGTATGTAAGTTTTACGGTATTTGACTGGTAATATAAAGTTGTAAGTGGTAAAGTGTATTGTGTTTTACGGTGTTTGGTTATCGTAATGTGTAAGTCGAAAGTGAAAAAGTTAACCACAAAGTTAACTATTTGGTGATTTAAATTTTTTTAATATTGCAAATAAATATTAAAAATGCTAAATATTAAAAAAAATAATATTAACATAAAAAATAAGACAAATTTGCATGACCACAAAATTAAATGTAGGTGGGTTGTGAGTGATAATTGGGTTGCAAGTGAGTGGTAGTTGAGTTGCGTAAGTCTTTCACGAATTACGGTCCAAACAAACATCGTAGTTGTAATTGAGTTGTAAGTCATTTATGAATTACGGCTTTTTACGGATTTTACGTCCAAATAAACAGCCCCCTAAAGAAAGTGATGACTGGGGTAAAACTTCAATTTTTCAAATTCTCACTAAAATTGATGGTAAGAATTGTCTGGTTATTATTGATAGTGGGAGTTGCGTCAACGCCGTCGCCTGAGGTATGGTAACTAAACTTGGGCTAAAGATTGTTTCCCACCCTAAACCATACAAAGTGTCATGGGTAAATTCTGTATCCATCGATGTGAAGGATAGATGTCTCATCCTGATCTTATTTACCACATATTCGGAGAAAATTTGATGTGAGTCACCATGGACGTGGGTCATATCATTTTAGGACGACCTTAGTTATATGACCGAGATGTCACTATCTATGGACGTTCAAACTCATGTTCATTTATTTATGAGAGGAAGAAGATCAAGCTGACCCCGTTGCGACCAACTCAGCCTACACCTGAGACTAAGCAGACTGAAGCATCTAACAATAAGAAGACATTAACGCTGATCAGTCCCAAACTTATTGATAAGGAGATCACCAAGGGGTCCACAATTATTGTACTTGTTGCTAGAGAGATTAAATGATGATTCTCAGAAGCAGATTTCTCTTGCAGCAATACCCATATTGAAGGAATTTGCTGATGTTTTTTGTTGGCCCAAAGGCCTTCCACCCTAGTTTTGATGATGATTGACTCATGTAGTTATGTTTACTAATAATCTTGTGTTGTTTAAGTTTCAGATCATTAACCAAGATATTAGTTGGTGATTAGCTTCAACAAGGAGTTTAGAAGCTTTTCATGGTGAATCCAAGGCTCAAGCATCAAGATCACTCATTGCCTAGCCCATGGATGGAGTTTTGGAGCAAGTCAACTTGAAGATGAAGATCATCAAGAAGACTTAGGTATCCATAGTTTAGATAGTGTGTTTTAGATCCATTTGTAAAGCTTAGTATAGTTGATATGCTCAAGTGCACAACACACACGTTTTCATGTTTTGGATTTGGTTTTCATGAATAGTTTGATCAAAACAAGTTTACATAGTTTATATGTATAATAGATGTATTCTAGTTATACATACATGCTTACACTTTCTATACAAACTTATTTTGACTATCTTATTCATGTTTTGGAAAAATCAAGTTTGATAAAAATACAAGTTTTGTTTTTGATAAAATTTGCAAGACTCAAAAATGAATTGATATGATTGATATATGTCTTGAAATTTTTATCACATGTTTGTGTTTCAATACAAAATGTTAAAACAAGTTTTGTGGATTTTTAGAAGACTTAAAAGATTTTTCAAAATATTTTTAAACTGTTTTTCTGACCCAGTTTTCTGTTCCAGGCTTCAACCAGTCGACTAGTCAAACCGACCTAGTCGACTTGGGGTGAAGCCGGTCGACCGGGCCGGTCGACCGACGTGCACAGATCTGTGCACGTTTGGCACCTCTGGGACGGTCGACCCGGACGGTCGACCGGGACTGAGAGTAGTGCTCTCTGTTTGTTTGGGTCGACCGTGCCGGTCGACCGTGGTTGCCCAACGGTCACAATTCTGACCGTTGGCGGTCGACCGTCAGCCTGTCAGGCTGCCACATCAGCCTAACGGCTAGTTTTTTGATGGAGGTATAAATACCCCATCTCTTGGGCTGTTTTTACAAGACTTTTGACAAGAAAAATTTCAGAGTTTGTTTAGTGTTTGAACAAGTTTTCAAAAGAGTTTTTGAGCCAAAAAGATTCCATCTTTATTGTTTTGGATTTTTGGAAAATCAAAGAAAATAGGAATTTGGGATATTTGTATTGGTTTTCATTCTTTATCTTTTACAAGAGTTTTCTCAAGTATTTTCTTTGTTGCTTGTTTCCAAAAATACCTTGTTTTCACACTTGAGCTATCACCTATCCTATTCTATTAGGATCTTTTGTTTTGTGGAAAAAGAGAAAAGAAAAGAGTGATTGAGTTTGTGGTCTTTGGAACCACTAGTTGTAAACACCCTTATTCTTGTTGTATCCCTCTTTGGTAGAGGTGATCGGGTGATTGGTTTGCTCCCTCTAGTGAGAGGTGGAGTTTGGTTGTAAACCCTCTTCGGTAGAGGCGTTGGTTGTTGTATTGGCTACGGGCCTACCCCTCGGTTGTGAAGTGGTTGTTTGAGAGAGGAGTTCGGTACTCCCTTGTTGTACAAATCCTTCTCGGTGAAGGTTCCCTTGGTGGGAGTCCTCGGTGGACGTTATAGTGGATTGGAAATCCTACACGGTGGTGTAGGCGGGGATGTAGAGCAAGGTGCTCGAACCTCGAAACATATCTTTGCCTTTGCGTTTGATCCACTTGTCTCTCTAACTCTCTCTCATTTATTTGTGCAAATCATCATTCATATCATCGTATCATATTTGCTTGTGTTGAGCATAATTCATATTGCCATATCATATCTATTTGCTTGTGTTGCCTTGCATCTTTTATATTGTTCATCCTTATATGCTTGGCTTGCTTGTGTGTGTGCCTCACTTATACTTAATCAACAAGAGCTTCACATAGCACCTCAACCCATTCAAGGGGAATCAAGAGGAGTTAGTCCAGAGCCCTTCACGGGAAATTCAGCTACACTTGTTGATTGTACTAAGTGTGTTGCAAAATTTGCATTAGCTTCCGCATTTAGCGCACTTAGTTCTTAGATTAGCACTTACACCTATTCACCCCCCCTCTAGGTGTTTTTTCATTTTTTTCAGAGGAACTCCTAGATAGTCTACCTCCTATTTGTGACATCTAACCCGCCATAAATTTGGTTCCAAGATCTTCTTTCCCCAAATTACCTCACTACAGAATGAATCTGATAGAATACACTGAACTCAAAAGATAAGTTGGCGAACTATTGAGTAAGGGATTCATTAAAGAAAGTCGGAGTCTGTGCGCTCTACCGGCATTACAAACCCATATGAAAGACGGTTCGTGGAGAATGTGCATGGATAGTCGCGCCATCGACAAGATTACCGTCAAATTTCAGCTCCCCATTTCCAGACTAGATGACATATTAAACATGATGTTTGGAGTCACTATCTTCTCAAAAAATGATTTGAAAAGTAGCTACCATCAAATCGGATTCATCTAGGTGATGAGTGGAAGACCGCTTTCAAGTCCAAAGATGGTCAATATGAGTGGATGGTAATGCCTTTTGGCTTGACAAATGCTCCCAGCACTTTCATGCGAGTGATGACTCAGGTATTATGATTCGTTATGGGTAAATTCTTCGTCGTCTATTTTGATAATATTTTGATCTACAGTAAGATACTAGAGCATCATATGGGTCATCTCATACAAGTTTGTCATGCGTTGCGAAAAGAACAACTGTATGCAAATCTTAAAAAGTGTGTGCTCATGACTGACAGTGTCATATTCTTGAGGTTTCTTGTATCAGGTCAAGGGATTTCAACTGATCTTTAAAAAATTCAGACGATTATAGAGCGGTCAGAGTCCAAAAATATTCAAGAAGTAAGAAGTTTTCATGGGATGGCGACATTCTACAAACAATTCATAAAGGGATTAAGCACTATCATGGCCTCAATTACGGACTGTCTGAAGTAAGAACTTCAGTGGTCCGTAGCCGCTGCTAAGACATTCAAGAAAATCAAATAACAAATGACCGAAGCACCTGTCATGAGACTTCTTGATTTCTCCAAGGGTGTTCGAAGTTGTGTGACACCTCAGACATTGGTATAGGCGGGGTACTCAGTCAAAAAAAGCACCTAATTGCCTTCTTCAGTGAGAAGTTGAGCGGAGCTAAAGTGAACTACTACACCTACGATAAAGAATTCTATGCGGTTGTGCAATCGTTACGCCATTGGCTAAATCTCTTACCGTAAGAATTTATTCTTTACTCGGACCACGAGGCATTACGGTACCTTAACTCACAGAAGAAGCTCAATACTAGACACGATAGATGGATTGAGTTTATGCAAGATCACTTATACCTTGAAGCACACATCTGGAGTCGAGAATAAGGTAGTGGATGCGCTGTCGTCGCACATGTGTGCTTAAACAACTGAACACTGAGGCAGTGTTTCGAGCGAATCAAGGACAAGTACGCGTCATGCCCTGATTTTGAAGAGATTTTTGGTACTTTAAAGGAAGAGATGACGCAGGAGATAAATGGTTTCCTACTCCAGGATGACTATCTATTTCGATTTCACACGTTATGCATTCCACGTACCTCACTATGATATTATCTTGTTTGGGAACTGCATGATGGGGGTCTTACTGGTCACTTTAGACGAGAAAAGACCATAGATGCGGTAGAGAGTTTGTTTTACTGGCCAAGCCTGAAACGAGATGTTGCAAGGCTGATAGAGCAATGTCACACCTGCCAATTGGCCAAACATCAAAAACAGAGCACTGGCTATATGTTTCTACCGATGCCAGATCACCCCTGGCAAGACGTGAGTATGAATTTTGTGCTGAGACTTTTAAAGACTATCAGGAAGCACAATTCTATATTTGTGGTTGTGGACTGTTTTTTAAAGATGGCTCACTTTTTACCATGCAACAAGACTTCTGATGCTTCCAAAATTGCTCAAATCCACTTTGATGGAGTAGTTAAGTTACATAATTGACCCAAAACTATTGTGTCAGATAGTGATGTCAAGTTTATGAGTTATATTTGGAAAACTTTATCGCACAAAATGGGGACTAACCTCATATTTTTCACTGCTTTTCATCTCCAAACAGACGGTCAAACTGAGGCGGTAACAAGAGCCTAGGAAATCTTTTGTGATGTCTAGTCGGTGAACATTTGCGAAATTGGGATCTCATTTTACCCACTGCCAAATTTGCATATAATAGTTCATGTAATAGGTCAATAGGCATGAGTCCATTTGAGGTAGTGCATGGTTACAAACCTAGAAAGCCTACAAATCTTATTCCCATGACTCAGCATCTTTGAGTGTCCGAGTCGGCATCCGCATTTGCATCGCATATATATGATTTGCATAAGAAAATCAGCAAAAAATTTCAGAAAAGTAACGCTCAGTATAAATCCTATGTTGATTTGCATCATGGGCATCTTGAATTTAACGAGGGTGATTATATAATGATTCGGATTCGTCCGGAGCGGTTCCCACCTGGAGCTGTTTAGAAATTAACTGCTCGTAGGCTGGTTCTTTAAAATCCTTAAGAAAATTAATCCAAATACCTATATAATTGATTTACCTCCGGACTTCGGGATTAGTTCGACATTTAATATCTCAGATTTGGTAGCTTATAAGTCTTCCTTTTAACACTGATAATCCACTTATGGATCTTGATGAGCCTTCCCCTGAGCCTTTATTCGAGGGACCCCACTTTCCCCCATTGCCAACAACAAATGACCTATTTAGAATAAAGCAAATTGATAGCATAAAAGATGATCAGATCATCTCCACTAGGGATGGTGGTTGCAGACAGTATCTAGTACGTGAAAGGTCGTTCAGAATCTGATGATACATGGATTACCCGAGAAGACCCGCAGCGATTAGTTACGGATTTGTTGGAGTTCTATGACAGTCATTTGGAGCCATACTTGACGGGGCGAGTTCTTTTCATCTCGGGAGTACTGATGGGGCATCACACCGGTTCCTCTACGTACATATATCAGTGTTGTCGCTGTCGTGTCACATCTCTACCACTTTGGCTCTAGTTTTGAGCCCTAATTGCTTATGAGTCAGTTTATTTTATTGAGGTTCATGTAGTCTATATTTTACTCTGTTCGTTTTTTTTTTGTTTGAGTCTAATCGGACTTCGTTTGAGTAGTCCTAATTAGGCCTAGTTGATCGAGTCTTCTTTTATTTTGTATTGCTTTATTGAGTCCAGCATGTTTAGTACCACATTGGTTATGTGGTGAAACTCTTCTTTGTAAGAGTCTATTTAAGAGACCTAGTCTGATGAATAAATTATTGAATATTTGGTTAAAAGCTTTGCTTTATATTGTGATTAATCTATTTTGATTGAGTCAACTGGTGATGAAGTCAAGATCCAGGTCGCGACCTGTGATCATATCCAAACAACCTCCTAATTGGTTTTTGATTCCACATCAGGGTTGGGGACCTGGGGTGGGGTTTGTCCAATGGTGACTCCTAGGAAACTTGTAATTGAGTTTTCCTAAATGACATTGTGGGTAAAGCCATGGATGATCCGCTTTACTATGATGAACTCCATGTCGTAAAATGTGTATAAAAGGGGATTACATGATTTGGTTATATCTTACATATTGATCAAGCAGCCTAATTTGTTCTACTATTGAAAAAATCATTAATTTGTAAACCTACTTTATGTTGGGATGAGAGGTATTCAAACTCTTTAATTTCGTCATCATGAACATTTTAGGGTAAGGAGATCATGTAAAGATCATTCATGGGATAGCTCACTGTATGGTTTTAGGCTGACTCCTCTGGCACAACAAGACATCACATGCCATGGTGTGAAAAGCCATGGTCAAAACCAGGATTAGGATGGAAGCATTGTAAGTTTGTAAAACACTATAGAAATGTTACCCATCACAATTGTCACATCACTCTCATCACATGGATTCTAGCTCCACGAATCTAAGAATTTCCCAAATTCCCACGATCTCTCCTTTTAGGCTCGAAACTTGTCAAGTCTGGAAATCTTTTACTTTTAGTGAGATCTTGCCGCCCTACATGATCACCAAGAACTTGAAGCATTGAAAGATCTCCCTCTATCACTTCATTTAGGGTTTTGCTATCAACAACCACCAAATCTCATTGCCATTGCCAAGCCACATCCTGGATTGAGCAGCAATTGGAAGGCATGCATCCCCAAATCACAAATGGATTTAGATTAGGACCATTGGCTGGAGGCCAATGGCACAAAAGAGCGTATTGGAGGCACCGGCATGATATTAGAAGGCAAATTGCCCAGCCGATGGTGGGTTCAGATCTGATCCATCGGATAGAGGCCAAAGGGCACGGGAAAGCATGTCATCATAAGTTATGAATGGGGTTCAGGCAAGGGTACACATGACCTGATCCTGGCCCTACAGGAAAATGAGTTAACACCCACTGAATTTCGTATAGATTCATGTTGCTCAATATTGTAATATGAGATTGAACTTGGTAGAGTATTAAATAATTGTGTGTACAAATGTACTTGTCACTTTTTTCAGAAAGGTGTAATAAGAATATTTGTGTTACTTGAGTTTGACAAGTCTCGTGGAGTAAATCCAGTAATCGATCACTGTTGGATGGGTTGAGGTTGCAAATATACTGCTTACAATTATCTCTGTGTGGTCGTGGATCTGATTCATTCAGTACTTTATTTGCTAATCAGACAATTTTGGATAGCATGTTGATGTTTGTTAGACCACTGGTGCCGAATTAGAAGACAGATACACAACATTTTTCATCCATCCCATGTTCTTGTATATGCTTGTATATGGTAGTCATAGGGACTACGCATACTGACACATATCACCCAATAAGGAATATATCTTGGGATGAATCTCCTGGTTCTACAATTTGCCGAACAGATAGCTTGAAGCAAGTAATGCTAAATTGGTTTATGATATTCACACTTCATAAAAATTGATCTTCAAGGTACCTACATGGCGTGCTTTTGTTACATCTATTGGCAATGAAGAATAATATACGATAAGATGTATTCAGTGTTTCCATGCATGCTTGAGCATATGTTTGGGGAAGAATGATGCAAAAAGATATTTATCAATAATGACTCATACATATCCTGCATTTTACTGTATCCTCCTTGATTGTTCCTAATCAGCTCTTTGGTATTAGCTTGTACATACCAAAAAAGATATATGCATTGGCTGAATAAAACCTCGTTCTAAAAGGTTAGTTGCTGATAATTATCCTTTTCATCCAATCTTCTGTTTTCTGTGCTTTTATCTTGATCTTTTACAACTTTATATCATGCTTCATTGACCTTTCCTTGGACATATTACTTTGTCCAAATCATCTTATGTATTATCTCAACCAAAAAAAAAAAAAAAAATCATCTTATGCAATGTTTTATAGCATTTGCACCTTCACTTAGACTTTGAACCTCCAAGCAGCTACTTGGAGCTGAACACCGTAGAATTTAAATTGGGGGAAGCTTTGGAAGCAGTCATATCCCAGGGGTTGGCCCTAAGCAGGGAACGCCAGGTGCCACTTGTTCCTGATTTACCTTCAGAAGCATCTTCGATGCACCTTTGTGGTGATAATTTGAGGCTTCAGCAAGTCCTAGCAGACTTTTTAGTGACTGCACTTCAGTTCTCACCACCAGCTGAGGGAACAGTATTGCTCCGTGTCATCTCAAGAAAGCAACGGATAGGGACTGGAGTGCATATTGTTCACCTTGAATTCAGGTATTTGCATGATCTAAAGTATAAATCATAAAGATCTCTTTTTTTAAACTTTGCTCACTTTTCAGATACACAATCTTCATATTTATGAATGACATGTTCTTTTGGCGGTAGTTATAATTAATTTACTATAAAGAACATTTTTATATGGTCATTGGGTACAGTTTTCCCATATGCTAGTTCCCGTTGGTACAAATTGAACATGAAAGACGGAGTAAACAGCTGGTATTCTGGTTAGCGAGAAACAACAGCAACAATATGGCCTTCATCTGAAATATTAGGGTTGGCTACAAAATTCTTTTTTTTTTTTTTCCGTTCAGTTCTGTTAGAGGTCTCTTCTCTGTTAAATTAATAGCACTAGTTTCATTATATAATAACCCTGTATGAAGTTTCTTGAGATAGTCTTGTAAAATGAATATATTTATAAAATTCAAATGTTAAATGCATATGAATAATGAATATGCAAAGCTAACATTTCTGAGTTATGATTCGTTGGGTGAAATATGCTGCAAACATTAAACTGACTGCAAAAGGATTAATTCCAAATATACAGAGTGCATATATAACATTTTCAAATTAATAATTCATCCTAAGGTGTTGATGTAAAATTTATTCTTTTATGACTTATGTGTAAATTTCCAATTTTTTAATATCCAATGCAAATGATACAAAGAGAGAAACCTGTCATTTGGGCTGTTGTGCTCAATGGATGGGGTCTCATGTTAGCTAGCCAGTCCGGCAAAGGAATCCCTTTATTAATTGTTAAAGATAGTGAAAAAAGCATTTTTCAGAAATTTGGACACACTTGATAGATGCATCATGCATTCCCCCAACTTCAGCATTCTTTTTCTCGGGTTATATGTTAGTGGTGGGATCCACCCATTATTAGTGCACCGCGGGCTGCAGCAAGTTGTCCAGCACATCTGGGTTTTAGCAATGTAATAATAGTAGAGATTCCCGGTTTAGCAAGACGAAACAAATGAAAATGAAAAAGAACGACAAGGGACAGAACTTGACTTTTAATCTGAGTTCCCACTTTGCTTCGTCAGCAAATAAGTTGAGACTGGGTTAATTTTAATAATGCTCTTTCTACAGGATCATCCATCCAGCACCAGGTATTCCACATGCTTTGGTGCAGGAGATGTTCCACAACAGTCAGGGGATCTCAAGAGAAGGCCTGTGTTTATATGTCAGCCAGAAGCTTGTGAAGATCATGAATGGTACTGTGCAGTATCTTAGAGAAGCTGAGAGCTCATCGTTCATTATTCTTGTAGATTTCCCCTTGGTTCAGCAAATCAAGAGGGAGTTATCGTAAAAATCAGTAAATCAGCTGGCATCACTCTCTCTGTCCCCCGTTTCAAGGGCTACAAGGCAACAACACACCAACATGCATCAAATAGTTAGAAAATAACTTTGCTTGCAAATTCTGGCGATAGTGATAGGGTAAAAAGGCCCAGAGAAGCAGTTGGAAGAAGCTCTTATCCTCTCCCGGTTTTTTCTTTTTCTTCTTTTTTTTTTGGTTGGCTTATTTCCAAATTTCAAGGTGTTTCTAGCTTCAGTTGGTGTAATCCTTTGACAAGAAATAAAGTATATCCATGCCTTTTTATTCCCTTAATTTGTTATACTGTTCAGTAGCTTGGCTTTGAGATTTTCTAGAGAGTCTAGCCGTGCTGAGAGTGGAAATACATGGTTTGAGAGGTTTCTGTAGAGAGGTTTCTGTAGCTTGCGGTGGACCTTTAGCTGGTTCTCTAGCTATGGAAGTTTTCGTTTTGAGTTTGGTTTTGTTTCAATCATATATAAATCATTGTCTTAAATATCGGTCGATATACTGGTATATCGGCCGAGATATCGGTATTTTATCCAAAACGATATGATAAGTGTAAAAATTTACCGGATATCGTTTTGGACCGATATTGGCCGATATATCGCAACGTGGCCCATATATCGGCTGATATCCGAGATGAAATATCCGATATATCGGCCCTTATAGTTACTTATTTGGATAATAATTCTTATTTTTTGCTTGAGAGATTGTTTTATTTTATTCTTTATTCGTTATGGTATTTCAATGATGTTTTTATATGATGTTTGGGTAATAACTTATTTCTTTTAATAATGTCTTATATGTATTTACTATTGATATATCAACTGATATTTAGTACTATATCGCGATATATCACCCGGTATCCGGTATCCGGTACATAATTTTGCCGAACGGTATATCGCCGATATCCGATATTTAAAACACTGATATAAATACATGTGTGCATGTGTATATGCTGGAAACAATGGGAGAGGGACAAAGGGATGAGAACAACTTGATTTTTTTGTCCCAAGGTGGGTTGAGGGAGGATATAACATGTTGAAATAACTTGCTGTTTTTTTCCCCGCCTGTTTCGAGATGGCTTAGATGGTATGGAATTTCAGTTTGAAAGGTCCATCAATGCAATTTGGACTGGAAAGTACCCCCAATCCTAATACTTTGGAAGAAGTCCAGAGCGCAGCCACCATCTAAGCACAAACATGTATGTATATCATTTCAATTTCTACTATTAATGTTACTGTTAAAAAATTATACAAAGCATATCCTTTTTCTTAAATTTTTCTAATTTTCTTATACATTTTTGTTTTTTTTTTTTGTGGAATAGTATCCGGTACTTTCCAAACCGTATCCACAAGAGGCCAAAACATACCTGATACAGACCCAAACTCATGTGGCAGTTGTAAGTGATTTTTGTTTAGTGTCTTATCCAGTTCCAAACTAAACCAAAATGATACCGGCTGAAACTGATACAACTGGGGCTATTCTCATTCTTTGCTCTCAATATTGGTCAAGATTCAATTTGTATTTGCCAAAACCAAGGGTTGGTAGGATTTTATATCTTATTCTAACTCTGTTGTATCAAGCTCCTGCTGCAGAAATAAGAAAGTTATCATCAAGCTCTTATGTGGCCATAACTTGTGCCTGATACAAGGTATTTTTTATATTTTCCCATGATATAATCTTTTGACCAGGTTCTTTTCTGTTTTAATTCTGTGCAGTTTGAAAAATTTATACCAGATGTATTACATTTGACAGTTCCACAACATTCACCACGTGAGCTGGTTTAGCAAAATCATTAAATTGAATATAGAGGTGAGTTTTTTAACAGGTTACATTTGCTTTCATCTGATATGCTAGAGATCGCTTCACGATATGATGAGTTCCCATACATTACTGAGTGAGATATAATCTTCTGCCCTAAACTTTTCTTATTACAAGTTGCTTCCAAACTTTATAGAACTATGTTAGATAGGGACACAGCTTGGAGTCTTATCTCAGCTCAACTTTGTGATTTTGTATGATGCTTCACAACTCTGCAAAAATATATTGAACAAAGAGGATATAAAATAATTAGAATGATGGTATGTATCACTTTATGCATTGCTATGAGTTTTATTATGTAATCGGGTAAAAAGTAAAAAAATTTAAAGTAATTAATGCTTTATTTTGATTATGAATTGATTCTATGAAGCAAGGACATGGATATGAGATTCGGGTACAACACCATACGGATACGGGGATACAGTTAAAGTTATAAAACTAGGACACGTATAAGTCATGGATACCAAAAATTTTATATGTATATTTTTTGTGTTTTTACGTGTGCCCATATACATAGATACACACATGCGATATACCATGTGTGTGTGTATATATATATATATATATATATATATATATATAATATATATATATATATATATATATATATATATATGGGATAAAAGCATAATATTGTATATGTATAAATATACAATAATAATAAGCTATACTTGTGTACTTTAATATTCATTATGTGTGACATGAATTTGTAAGATTGCAATAAGTAAAAGAATGCAATATCTTAAATGATATGAAACATTTTTGAGTCATACAAATTAATGATTTTGTGAATGATCATTGTAGGGAAACAAGACGAATTATATTAATATAATACATCTAGAAATAATAGAGCAATTCACTCTTTATTCAAAATTAGTTATGGTTGTATTTTTATTCTTTTGTTTAATTTTGTAGTCTTGTTTATGTTTAGAATATGTCTTTGATGTTTAGAATATGTTGCAAAATTTAGTATACGTTATAGGAGTATCTGGACTCGTATCAATCAAGTGTCAGAGTATCTAAGTATCTTAAAAATACCGACATGGGTTCATCTCCTTCGACAAAGTATTAATTGTGCTACATAGGAATTTAACTCTAACAGCCTTCTAATAGATGAAAAGCCCCATCCTTGAGTTTTCGTCACTCTAGTTGTTAAAAGAGACATCTATTTCTACGAAAGCCGAAACGACAAAATGGGTTGTGAACAAGAATTCACATATTTAGCTACCAGATTGAACTTTCTATCCTTTGTTGAAACTTCATTAAAGTTTCCTGTTTCTATATGTGATACCTTTAGGAAACAGATTACTTAACAAAAACAGTCAGGTGAAAAGGAACAGAAGCAAAGTTATTGTAGAGAAATAGAAACCCTCAACAGATCTATTTTATTCATAGAGGAAGAGAGATATTAATAGAAGGCAAGGATGGTATATGAGTAACAACCAATAACCCAATACCCCAATACTAATAACTCAACTTAACACTCCCCTTCAAGCTAAAGCGTAGACATCTAACATGCCCATCATGTTACATAGATTAGAGAACACCTGAGGCTAGGCAGCTTTGATAAGGTCAGCTTATTGCTTTGAAGATGGTGTGAACTAGAAAGTAACCACCTTCTTCGTCCAAACATCTCTGACAAAGTGACAGTCAAACTCAATATGTTTGGTCCTTTCATGAAATACAAGATTCTGGGCAATGTAGATGGTAGACTAATTATCACAATGCATGGGCATAGGTCCAGGCTGTTTGAAATCAAGCTCCATCAGTAAATTCTTTAACCATACCTCTTGCACGTCGTATGAGCTATAACTTTATACTCAGTTTCTGCACTCGAGCGAGACAATATTTTACTTTTTGCTTCTCCAAGTTACCAGATTTCTTCCAACAAAGGTGCAATAGCCAGTAGTAGACTTCTTATCTTTTCGGCCACCATCATAACCTGAATCAGAGTATTCTGAGATGCGTACATGCCCATGTTTCCTGTACACTAACCCTTTTCCTGAACAACTTTTGATATAAGCCAGAATTCTTATCGCAGCTAGCCAATGAGTCTCTCTGGGCTAATGCATGAATTTACTCAGTACACCTACAACAAAAGTTATATCTGGCCTAATAATCGTGAGATAGATCAACTTCGCAATCAGTCTCCTATATCTTCTTGTATCATTAAGTGTATGACTGTCATCAAATCATAAATCTATATTTGTTTCCATTACAGTGTTAGCAGGCTTGCATCTCAAAAATCATGTTTCCTTCAGAAGATTCAGGACATACTTTCGCTGGGAAAGAAGTACACTGTGTTTTTGATATGCAACTTCAATTCTCAAAAAGTATTTTAGACGTCTCATGTCCTTAGTCACAAAATGGCGCTTAAGATATATCTTAATCTCCAAATCCCAGCTGAATCACTACCAGTAAGCAAAATATCATCAACATAAACTGTCAGAACTATGATGCCAGATTTTGTGTGCCTAATGAAGACAGAGTAATCTGAGTGACACGGTGAAAACTAATACTAGAAATGGTAATGCTGAACTTTTTCAAACCACGCCCTTGGACTCTGCTTGAGTCCATATATGACCTTCTTGAGACGACAGACTTTGGTGTCCTCTTGAACAACACAGCCTGGAGGTTGCTCCATATAAACTTTCTCCTGAAGATCCCCATATAAAAAGTATTTTTGACATCCAGTTAGAATAAGGGTCATGGCAAATTAACAAAACAGATAACAGAATCATGATAGAATTCATTCTGGCAACTGGCGAGAATGTTTCAAAATAATCGATGTCATATGTCCGAGTATAATTTTTGACCACGAACCTGACCTTATGTCGATCCACAAATCTATCTGGGCGGTACTTTAAAGTAAAGACCCAGTGATAGCCGACAATAACAGCATCTGTGGGTGCCGAAATCAACTCCCAAGTTGAGAAGTAAGCATCCTGTTTCTAGACAGGTACTAATAAAGCCTCTGTATAAGACCTCGGTATAGACTCGGAAGATAAAGATTGAACAAATTGATGAAAAGTGGGTTAAGATAATCATAAGAAACAAAATTCGAAATAGGATAACCAGTGCAAGACTGTTTACCTCTTCGAAGGACAATAATAATATCAAGATCAAAGGGAGATGCTGATGATTGAGGACCGTCTACTGGAGAGGGGTTAGCCAAACTGGTTCGGAGGCAAAAACTTTTGGGCACATTTAAAATTCTGAATTGGGTTTGATGCAGGTTGATCCAGAGTTTCTACTGGCGGTGCTGGTGGAGAAACAGTAGAAGCAGGTGTAGGCAATGGCATAAACAGTGAGAGAAACCATCTCAGATTCATTTAGTGACAGGAACGTGTTGAGAGAAATATGGAATAGACTCAATGAACGTAACATCAGCAGACATCAAATACTTCTTGGTGGAGGGATTATAACACCGGTATCATTTTTGTGTTCTAGAATACCCAATAAAGACACATTTTATACATCTAGGAGATAATTTATCTAACGCATGAGACAAGTCCTGAACGAAACAAGTACAGTCAAAGACACCGGGAGTCATGGAGAATGGTATTTTGTTAGGATGGAGACAAGAGAATGAAGATTTTTTATCGAGAACAAAAGAGGGCATCTTATTAATCAGATGACAAGCACTTAACACAGCATTAGGCCATACATATTTTAGAACACTTATATGAATCATCGTTCTAGCGACATCGAGAATATGTCTATGTTTGCGTTCAGTAACTCCATTTTGTTGGGATGTATGAGAATAAGAGATTTGATGAATAACCCCATAGTTGGAACAAAAAGTAGATGCATCTTTTTTAATATACTCCAATGCATTGTCAGTACGAATCATACGAATTGAAATAGAAAATTGATTTTTTATTTCATTAAAGAATAGTTCAATAACACTAAAACTTTTGACCTCTATTTTAGGAGATACAACCAAGTCATGCGAGAGAAGTCATCAACAAAGAGCAGAAAATATCTAAAATTCTGAATAGAGGGCACACGACTAGTACCCCAGACATCAGAATGGACCAACTCAAATGCAAAACTAATATGATTATTAACATGACTCTGAAAGGTAGCACGATGATGCTTACTTAACTCACAAGACTCACAACATAAAGAAGAAATAGAAGACTCAAAAAGGATAACAGACCGAAGCTTTTGCATCGAAGGATGACCCAAGCGCCAGTGCTAAAGTAAAATTGGATCAGGTTGACCTGCAACCAAGCCCGTAGGAGTCACTCATTCGTCCAAATAGCATATGCATATTCGCTCATGCCTCGAAGCAATCCTCTTCTCAGTCGACAAGTCCTGAAACATACAATGAGAAGGAAACGCGGCAGCTTCTGGAGAATGTGGAGGTGTTGACGGTAGCAGATAATTGATGTGGAGATGGTGGCGGCACTTTCTGGAGGATGTGAAGGTGTTGAATGGTGTGGAGGTGGTGGCGGTGGCAGTGGCGGCAGCTTCTGGAGGATGTGGAGGTGTTGGCGGCACCTGATGGAGGATGATAAGGTGTGGCGGGCAGAATGAGAGGTGGGAGGGAAATTTTGAGAAAAGTAAGAGAACAAGATGGTGGATTTTAGAGTTGGTTTCTCTGATATCATGTAGAAAAATAGAAACCCTCAACAGATCTATTTTATTCATAGGGGAAGAAAGATATATATAGAAGACAAGGAGGGTATATGGGTAACAACCCAATAACCCAATACTAATAACCCAACTTAACAGTTATGTTCATAACTACCAATTAGAGACTTGTGTCCTTAAGTTCCCCTGTTTACCAATATTTCATCCTTTTCTTCAGCCATTGCTTTTCTTCTCTTTGTTTTATACTATCGTTCCATTGCCTTTGTTAGTGCATCCATCTTCTCATGTAGCTTCTGTGGAGAATACAAGCTCATGTAATTAATCTGAGAGACCATGAAAACTATAACCAAACTAGTAAAGAAAGAAATATGCCAGAAGCAGTATTATCACCTTGGTCTCGTTATCCTTAGCCTTCAACAGCCCATCCTTCTGTTCCTACGATTTTCTTAATTTGATGGCCTCCTTTTGCAGCCTATATCATACAGAAAACCCGACACAGTATCACTGTAGCCCTCTCCTTGACCACTCTTTACTTGTGAATCTACATCACCACATCTCTTGGTGTTAATCACTTCAGAAGCATTCGTCTTGGGTCTCACATTGTCTACAAGCTCACTAGATTCTACTTGCATACTTGCATTTCCCTTCCCATCGTCTTTGGTTACGTGGAGGGGATAAATTCTTTCTTGCTAAAGTTTCTACAGTTTTTAAATTATTCTGCTGTAATATGGAGGCTTTATTATCAGAAAGAGAAGTACTGGACGGAAATGTAGGTTTCTTTCTTGGTTCTGGATTATGTGAAAGAATTCCTGCGCCCCGCTTTGAACTAATAGCTTGCCTTGTTGATAATCTTGATGCCTGCTTCAAACCCTCTTCCAATGTGCTGAGCCTCAGTTGGAGTCTTTCCTGATATTTTGTCAGCTACAAGAAGAAACTTTAGCTATATTTTATATTATAAAAGAAGCTATATTTTGAGCTGCGCTTCTGCTTTGGCCGTTCTTTCTGATATGGCCAGCTTTTCCCTCAAGCGATGAACCTCTTCCTGGTAAAGCATTAACTTTTCAAGTTTACATAACATGTAATATGATAATTCCTAAGAATTAATCACATTCATAATCTTGACATATATCGTAAAATTTATTATCCAATGCTCTTACAACGAGACAACATTATTATCTTAATCTTACACTTGAGATTCTGATTTCTTTAAAGAAACATGAATGATTGTTGTAATTATTTTAAGGTGTGAATATTTTGTGCCCCTGTACACTATCTTGACCTGAAACTATGAATCTTGTTGCTACTACCCCCACTTCCATGTATTAGGAGCTGACTATTTTTTTTGTTATTAGCTAGAGGATCCAATTTCAGATTACTGTGACCTTTCCTAAACTTTCTGTGTTTGATGAAGAACAGAGAGTGAGGTGAAAATTTGGGGGGGGGGGGGGGGGGGGGGTGGAGACATTGGTGAAATTTGACATTTCTATCATCTCCTGTAAGTACCCGAAAGCAGTTCCTGTATTCCAACCATTGTTTCACTGGCATGACTCTGTTGTTTTCATCCTTCCACTCATTTGCAACAACTGTTGCTACCTGATTCACAGAAACTCTTGATTTTGCAAGCTCCACCTCAAGTGTCCTTTTCTCTTCCTACAAATATTGAGTATATAATTCTGACTTTTTTCTTTGGAAGGAGGTTAACAGAAAAAGGATATAGTTTTCATGAAGTTGTAGAACAGTCCAGAAAACTTAAACTATTTCTTCTTCCGCTTCTGAGAACAAAATAAAAAATGTACAATATTCGACCCATTTGCCATTTCAGACATATCTATGTCGGGAAACCTTGATTTCTAGATGAAACCATAACCGCAAGCAGTTCTCCATTAAATGAACAAACTTATCTTAACCCTAGTCCAAATGCTGTTTTTATTACTTAACCCTTCTAGTGTGACCAGCAAGTTTAACGTCATAAAAAATATTAAACGATGGCCTGAGTCTTGCGTTAGTCCAGAAACCTGCATTGATAGTAACGTATTGCATTAGTGGTTGTGCCATGAACAAGAGCGGACTCCTTGAGTTCATGAATGGTTTGAGTAAGCTTCTCGATCTCTACATCCTTGTTGGTGAATCTTATTAAATACTTGTTTTCATCCTGCATTAAGTAAAGAGAACATAATAAATTTTCATAGGCGGAGCACAATTTGGTTTGATGTTGAAGTTTTGATCAGAATTGATGTAACTCTGATCTTTTCCTACATGGGCGAGCTCACTTGAAATTTCCATATATAGACCATAAAATGTTAGGATAAGACAATGTGCAAAAAGATGGATAATGCAAGATAACTTGATCACAAGGCTGCCTGAGAAACACAAAAAAAATACTGTTGACTGAGACGAGACAGAACCAGCAATCGACCAGTAAATTATCATAATATGATATGTAGATGAGTTATCTTAACTTGTTTTTGAAGCTTTAAAGTTCAACAATTTAATGGAAATGGCCAATCCTATACCTGTCAAATCTCTACTTGCCTTCGTAACTCCAGATTCTGGTATTGCACATTCTCTACTATTAGTACTCGTTCTAGAGCACTATGTAAAAAAAATTCTGCTTCAATTAGTGCTGCCTATTTTGACCTTGTGATACGCTGCAAAGCCTTTTTATCTTCTTGTAATCTTGAAATCTGCAGTCACTAAAACTAATATGGTAAAGTGTGATCTACAGATTTGCTTTTGTCGAGGCTTCTGGATATGTTTTACCACACATCATTTTTATACTTTCTGATCTTAGATTGAAGTGGTGCAATAACAACCTCTATGGGAAATTTTTTTTCATCCTCTTAAGTTGCATGAACTCTCCTAAGAGTAGCTTCAGCAGCAAATTGTCCAGCCAATGTGTCTTTCTTTTCATTGCTTAGTTGCTTGATTTCAAGATTCTGCAATTTGTTGATTTCAAGTTTGAGGATGCAGATTTGTCTACACACAAAAGTGATAGAGATATGCCTTTTCTTTGTAGTTTTCTTTTTTAATCACAGGGGAAATGAGAACACACCTTTGATTCCAGATGTTTGTCTGCAGTTCTCAACTTCTCATCCACCCTTTTCAATTCATTCACTTTACTGAACAAGGTTGAATATTAGAGTTCAATTGAAACGGAAAACTGACAGCAAGTTAATTATGCATTTTATTACCTCCACAAGGGCTCTATACTTGAGAGATTCCGTCTGTTTCATGGCTTTTATTTCACAGCGAGCAGCTCCCTCTCTGTGACCGCAGATTTCATATAAGAAATAAAATGCAGGCGTACTGGGCGTTTTTTGAAGAAACAAAATTACATCCTTCTGCATTCTGTGTGTTCAGGCAACAGCACAAGCTCAGCTGTTCATAAGGTAACATATTGTCCACTCTTATTGACTTTCGTATTGCTTTTTCAATGCTACTCTACTTGCCTTTCTAATTTTTGCCTCCTATTTAATTTTTATTTTAAATTATGTGATGTCACCAGCAACCAATGTTTGAGTGCATTCACCAGTAAGTACTACATCATTATGTCTCGTGTATTGGTGTTTCCATCCTCTAAATGGTTAGCTATGTAAGACTTATTGATTATGTCTCGAAATATGTCATCTTTACAAAGGCTTCATGGCATACAATACAACTTTGCCACCTTGTTACATTGAAGAGGTGAGCTAGTGTCTTGAACATCTTGTTTGTTAACACACAAATAGTACTCTGACACAGAATTCTACTAAAAAACCAGACCTTATATGTGGTTGAATTTTGCGAAGCCCTTGCTTTTTGGCATGGGGCTTGACAATATTCTCCCGAAAGAAAATAGTAACTAGATACAAACCAAAAATATACAAGTATATACATCTAAGTTGTTTTGTAATTGACCGAGTTGAATCATGTTTGGGTCTGGGGGGTGGGTTTGTTGTTTCCAGCTTCCTGCAAGCTCCCCATCTCTCTTTTATGCAATACTTTCTTTTCTCTTTGAGTTCTTTGTTGGAACCATTAATTCTGACAACCAATCAAGAGCAGCCAGTCTAATTGGTCAGATCAGTGATAATCAGGTGGGAAGTTTTCCGTTCAATAGAACGTTCTTTAATTTAAGAACTACCTTTCAAATGCCTTCTTTAGATACCAATTGGCGGTAGTTACTAGTCAGTCTCGAATTAATAATAATACAGTAATTATTTATTCAAGATAAATAATTCAATAATAATTCTTGCAATAAGAATATTAGTTCAAATATTCAGAATATGGAGTGAGGTAGGCGTATAGTGAATCTCCTTAAGACACGTCCTCGGTTATTGTGCCTATGGAGTGAGGTACACGTATAGAGAATCTCTTTAAGACAATTATGTCCCTCGTTACCTGCACCGGCAACTTGCTTCAAAAATTGAAACGGGGGGTTGGAGCCAACCTGCCCAGTCCAAAAAGGATTGGACCCGCAGCCTGCGCATCAGGACGCGATGGGCCGTGCGTGCGTGTGGGCATGGCTTCCTCTCAAAGGCGCGAAAAAATTCTAAGTACCCTAAGGGCCTACCTTTAGCTCTCGACTTTCATATTTAAAGCACTTAACTTTCTATACCATTTTCAACGTGGGACTAAAGAGTTTTCAAATTTTTTAAGTCTCATTAACTTTTTGTTTAGGCTAACTTCCGACTTGAATATCCTATTCATTCGGAAACGGAATGAACATGCGAATACGCCAAGTTCATCACCAATGGAAGGAGAACACATTATTTTATTTTCTGTGCGTTTCAAGAAGCGGGTCCCGCCTATAGTTCCATCTCCACCTCACTTGCACAATTCCAAGTTTCCCAACAGTCTTTCCTCTCACTCTGAACAAAAAGAAGAGCCTGGGGTTGAGGGTAGATTCTGTGATATACGTTCCCTTTATAGAAGGAGCTCACTCTACCAAGAGTCGACTCGGGAGTCGGTCGTATAGTTATTTTGCGGGAACTCATTGTCGGGCACCTGACTTTATTAGCATTTGAGGGAGACCCACAGCAGATCCTCTCCAGGGTTTTTGTTCTTCTTTCAGTGATTGAAAATGACTGGTTTTTCCTGTTGTTGTTGCTGTTGACCTACACTACTGAAAGACTTGGTGAATGCTGCACATAGTCCATTATCATTGCAAAATTTTGGTGCGTGTTCCCGGCCTCTTTCATTACAATAGTAGAGATTTTTCACAGGCTGCTGACACTCTTAGTTTTTGTAGCCACACTTGTCTGCAGATATTATGACATTTAGGCTCCTTGTTCTCAATGAAACTCCTGACACTTGAAAGTTTGTGGTGATCAGAGAAACTGAGATTATTTGACTGAAGTGGCTTGAAAGAAAATGTTATGAAGAAGAATAAAAACTATGACATGAGTCCTAACTTGGAAGAGTGTACGAGAAATAATTGTTTTGTAGGATACCTTGCAGTCTTAAACTGATTCAGTTTTGCTCACTCTCTTATTAATTCTAGCAGCAGCAGCAACAAAACTTCATTCCAAATTCTTGCATATATCATTCCACACTAAAAACAACTTAATTAATAATGTTTTTAGTGTTTATGATTACGTTTCATTACATGATTCTTTCCACTTTGTTTTTAACATTTATAACTTTATAGAGGAATACATTTGATACTGATGTCAATGTAATTGACAACATATGGTAGCTTTAGTTGAAGTTAACCTTGATCTTAGCTAGTTGGTAGGTGAGTTGAGCAATGGTGCTTCTTTTTGGAGCCATGAATGGTACTTAAAATTTTGATGACTCGATCCGGCTCTTTATGCGTTTATAGGTAGGGATGGCTATTGGGACGGGGAGTCCTGATTCGACCCACACTGATTTGTATTGTGCGACTCATTAGAGTCGCATCTTATGAATATGGGTTGAGTCGTATTCGACTCATATATTATACGGTTAATACGGGTCGACCCGTCCCGTATTTACGGGATGGGTTCGATTCGTCTCGTGATGAATCACGGGACGAATCGGGTCGGGAAAAATTTAAATACGGGACGGGTTCGATTCGTCTCGTGATGAATCACAGGGCGAATCGAATCGGGAAAAATTTACCCTGACCCCCCCCCCCCCCCCCCCCCCAACCCCCCAACCCCACAAAATCAAAATAATTTTTTTAACTCCCCTTAGTTGCAGTTGTAACTTGTGAGGGGGGAAAATTTCTAGATGACCCCTATATTATTATTATTATTATTTTTTTACCACAACTGTTGAAAAATGAGCCGTTGTAGGCGAGTCAGATGGTGTCACGTGGTAGTTTGTTATGTACATTATATGAGATGAGCAGTTTACTATCTGATTTGATATTATTCTATCAAGCTCCAAGTGAAGAGTGACGGTTAGGGTCCTCTCTTCTTCCTTTGATGCTGGGAGATAAATATTGTAATTGATAGTAGCTTTTATGTAATTGTACATTGAGTTTTTGATATTAATAAATGACTTACCTTGCAATAAAAAAAAAGACTTGTAATTTGTGTAATTAAATTTTTATAATTTTTGACAATTTTCTAAATATTTTTCTCTTTATTTCCTATTTTTTCTAAATTTTCTTTGTCACTTTAAATTTTTAAAAATATCCTAAAGTTGGGAGATTTGAATTTCTTAAATAATAATAAATTAATATGAGACGGGTCCAACCCGTCTCGTGCGAATCAGGGTAGCGAATCGGGTCAAGGGACCCGATTAGTTCCCTGGATTTTCGTCTCATTTGACCCATTACGCCCATCTCGTTCCAGATTCGCCTAACAAACGAGACGAGTCAACCCGTTTCGTGCCGTTAGCCATCCCTATTTATAGGATTCGGGACCTGAAAATTGAACCTAAAGTTCTTACTGGGTTAGTTTGTGAAATTACTGAGTTTGAACCTAAAACTCGATACTAAACCCAAAATTGAGGAGTGCTTATACAATGAAACTCTATGATTCATGTAATTAGTTAAATTGATAAATTAGAAAACTTGCCTATACCAACATAAACTAAGGTATGAATTTTGTCAATTTCTAGTTGAACTCACTCTAAAAAATAATTTTTTGGTATCTGCATGTTTGTATTTAAAATCTGCTTTTTTAAAAAATGAGGACTTTTGAGTTATTGCTGGGGCCTGTCTTTTGGGCTGACAGTGGGAAATATAATATTCTTGCTAAGCATAAAAGCTAATTGTTCACCGCAACTGGCCCGCTAGTCAGGTCACTGGGTTTGCTCTCTATTGATCACTAGCTTGAATTCCTGTTGGTGGATATGTGAATAGAGTATCTGTAAAAACTGGCAGTGAAGTGTGAGCTTCTTCTCGAAAATACACACACAAAAAAAAAAGGCTAATTAAGGTGCAATTGAAGTGTTGCTCTACCCCTAGCCCAAGGGGATCCTCTATTTATTTATTTATTTTGTTTGTCAGAATACTTACCTGCAACAATACTTAGCTGAGTTCCGTGAGAGTAGAACACGGAGCTGTATATTTATAATCGATAAGGATGATAATGGATCGGGGCTGGACCTCGAATACATGCCTTAATTTTGACCGGATTCTTGGCCCTCCGATTTCATGAAGCTGATCTAATCCAATCCAAGCCTCAGGCCTTGGTACCGGCCCAAAAGCAATTTTTTTACTTTTCATTTTCCTTCTATTTTTAAGGTTCATGTGAGATCTACTCATAGATTAGTACTAGAAAAAAATAATAATAAACAAAAATAAACTCTAATGATCCTAAAATAACTCATAGTACATGCCTTAGGGGTTAAGGATACTTGAATGGATCAAAAGAGTAGAGTTGGAACAGGGCTCCCAAAACGAGGGAAAGGTAGATATCGGGTCTGGCCTCAGGTACGCCCTGTGCCCAATTCTAGGCAAGGATGTCAAACGAGTCAGGCCAGGAGGGCTCGGGCACGACAGGCTAAAGGGAGGGCCGGCCCTGCCAGGGCCCGTGTTCTGTTTCGAGAATTCGGGTCCGGCCCGCGACCCGCGCCTAAGCTCGGGCTCGGCCGACCTATATTAAAAAATATATAAAAACTCTAAAAAATTTAAAAAAATAAAAATTATCAAATGAAAAATTGACAAAGAAAATTACAAGCTGTGAAATGAAAATGTAATTTTTTTTAATTAATGGTCCAATAAAATGAATACAAATAAAATTGAAGTATAAATTAAAAAATTGCAAATATCCTAACGACTCAAATAACCGTTGGGGGGCTAGGGGTATCTGTAAAAAAAAAAAAAAAAAAAACAAAGAACCCCTCCAACGGCTCTTGGAGCCGTTGGATTTGCAGTCCCGGTCGGGCCGCAAAATGCTAGCCCCAATGGTTCTTATAGCCATTGGGGAGCTCGGGCTCGGCACGTGTCGGCACGGCCTAACCGAGCTGTGGGCCGCCTTTTCTAGACCTGGGTCCAGCCCCGTGGGAGCCGGACCTGGGCCAAGTCAGGCCCGCGTGTTACCCGCACTGGGCCGGGCCCGGTCAGGATTGCCAGGTCCGGCCCAATTGACACCACTAATTAATCCGGCCCAGCCTAATTGACACCCCTAATTCCAGGGTCTTAAGTATAAAGCACGACCAAGGATAGGGGACTGGGCCTTTTTAGGATTGGGTCGAAGTTGGGGCCGGGCTCTTTTAGGACTCGGTCGGGGGAACTTTGGAACACGATTTGGTACGATCCCCTTTCAAATCAATCCCCTCTTGCTCCAGACGAGAAAATATAGATCAATTCTTCAGAGCCACATGTCAACTCTTTAGGATTTTTTTTTTTTTTTTTTAAATTGCACAAATAATAAATAATAATGTTTAAAAGATACAAAAAAGATCTCACACGCTCGCATTCGGCTCACAAATGTATCCCACCGACCAAAATGAGAATAAACGAGTAACAAAGACACCGAAAGCCCCTAATAGTGGGCCCCCCTCTCCCCTGACCGTGGGACCCCCCTTGCTCACTATATCCAACGGCCGCAATAGATGAGACACGTCAGACAATAGTCATCTGCAGTAAACTGACAAAAAAAATATTATTATTATTATTATTATATAAAAGTAATAATAAAGGGAGAAAAAAAAAAGGAGAAGGAAACTTTGCTGAAAAATTGAGGAGACGAGATCTGTTTCTTCAGTCTGAATGCGAAAGGTGGCCGACAAGTGAAGGTGCCCACAAAGCATTGCTTCCCAAACATTCTCCTTTTTCGGCCTGTCTAATTACCTTCCTGCCCTCGACCGAGTCGGATCGAATCCAGACTCACTTTGCGTCCCACTTGAAATTTAAGGGTCTGACCACACCTTTTAACACGAATCCGCGAGTTCTAATTTTCTCCCACCGCGTACAAGCAAGATATGCAAAATCTAAACTCGAACCGTCCCGAGTAAAATTTGATGCCGTTGGATGTAGGTAGAGTTGCACTGTGGTTTCAGCTACACGCATCTGTTATTCATGTAGTTAGAAGTAGACCTGATCACGGCTCTCGTTCGAACCGACGAACTGACCCGGAATCGTGAAACGAAAATCAAAACCGGACCGGCCGCGCATTTCCACGGTTCCAAACAGAATCGGAACCGAGCCTAGCCGGTTTGGTTCCGGTTTCTTTTTTTAAGAACCGGAATCATCGATTCCGTCTCAAAAACTGACGATTCTGATTCTGATTCTTGAACTGGATTTTTTTTGGGCCCTTAGGGCCGGCTCGTTGCTCCTCAGCGACAACAGAAACTGAAACCGGACTGGAATCGGCCGATTTTGGAACCAGAATCGGAACTGACCGACCCTGTTCCAGTTCCTCATATGGAGGAACCGGGAACCGTCAGTTCCGAAAACACTAAGTTATGTGTTTGATTTGACAATCCACAAAAATAAAAAAAACAGTTGTCTGACTTAATGCATGACGAAACCGTATTGCTTAGAAATTCTTAATGACATCTAACGTGACACCCTCGTTTACTATAATCCAACTCCTATAGTTGGAACTACAGCCAATAATCCAACTCCTATAGTTGGAACTACAGCCAATTTATCCGCAGTTTCAACTATAGCAAAAAAAAAAAAAAAAAAAAAAAAAAAAAAAAAAAAAAAAAACCCTAAAAACAGTTCTAACTACTACATCTAAAATTACATCAAATCAAACAATTGAATGTTTACTTACCATATTTAAAATTGCGTGCAGTTCTAACTATATTCATTCTAACAGCACAAGAAACCTACATTATATTGACTGATCATTCATGATTTACAAATATAGTTGATCTATGAGAAATTGAGAAAATTTGACTACTCAATGACCCACCCCCCTCGTGTGAAGAAACGTGGAGGGGCGTTTTGGGTAAAAGACAAGCCTTCCCCCAGTGCAGAAGAAAACAAGTCTCTCACAGGGGGAAGAGAGAGAATAATCTCCACTGCTCGAGAGAGAGAGAGACAGATCTTATCTCTTTATTTCTCACTTGGCTATAATAAAACCCAATAATCAATCCCTTCATCCATTTCCCCCCTCTCTCTTTCACATCAAAAAACCCTAGGGAAAAAAAAAATAGGAAAAAGAGCTCGATGGCGATGGCGATCAGTAAGGAGAGGCTAATGGAGCTGAGATTACCCCTCGCCCTCGCCGCCCTCTCGGCCGCCGCTCTCTCCGCCCTCCTCTTGCTCGGCCCCAGCTTCTCCGCCGTCATCAACTTCTTCGGGCCCCTCCTCGTCTCCACCGCCTTCTTCCTCGCCGCCGTCGCCGTCCTCCTACGGATCTCCCCCCGCCCTCCGACACCGCCGGCGACCGCGCCGGAGAGGAGCTCATGGACTACGTCGCCGGACAGCCGCGGACGCAGGAGGAGGACACCGTGGACGAATCAAAAGACGGCGAGCCGGAGGCCGAGGCGGAGGCGGCGGATCGTCGTAAGTCGGAGTAAAGTGTTCCGCAGGAACAGCTGAAATCGGGAAGGCGTAGCTGGTCTCGTGTTGTAAGAAATGTACACTGTCGCTGTATGAGAGAGAGAGAGAGAGGAGGAGGAGAGAGAGAGAGTATGTAGAATGTGGAATAATAATAAAAATCAATAAAAATGTAGTTTAAACCTTTTCTGTTGAGATTTGAAATTTGGAATTTAGAACATTTTGTTCGTTGGAGAATGGCCAAGACTCCTGAGTTTTTCTCTAGAGAATCTGGGTGGAAAAAAAAATAAAATAAAAAAGAAAAATAAAAAAGGGAGACTGGGATTGGGTTTGACCCTCGTTGGACCCATCTGATTGGGTCCATGTGACTTGGGTTCGGGCTGTTGGGTATTATTTTATTTTGATAAAATATAATCATTTTTTAATTTATTGCCCATTAGAAGATTAAAAAGGGAAAAACTCTCTAACAGTTAATTTTTTTAAAATGTGGGACACATTTTTGTAGAGTTACAATTAACTCATCTTACACTTATTTATATGTCCTTTTTGATAGGAAGAGGAGATAATCAAATGTGTGAAATATTCTTAAGAGTTAAGAGTCTCTAGTCTGTAAAAGTCTGTGGATTCCATCTTTTCATCGATATAAAGTTTTGGATAGACTAGCTAACGAATCCCAAAAGTTCTGGTGTTCTTATTTTATTACAGTAAGAATTTGAATTTGATTGATGTGGCTGGATGTACGATCTATTCCTTCCGCTCTTAAGTTTTTATATAATCAATCTATTTTTGAAAATTGCTACCATTTTGTATCAGAGCAATATCTCTACTTTAGCAATCAGTTCAATCTTACTTATCTTGTAAAAAGATAATTTAATCTTTTGATTATTTAAATGTTAACAAGAGTCTTGATTCATTTGATCATTATCTCTTATTTAATTGAAAGGATTTGAATTTCTTCCTTTTATGGCTGAATTTATCTCTATTTTTAAACATGCATAATAAGATAAAATAGAGATAAAATAAAAGAAAATAGAAAGATAAAATTCTATTTCTTTCTGATTATTACTCTGTACAGATTGCATGCACTTAGAGTTATATTATGCAGTCGACTGAAAATTTTGTATAATGCTAAATAAAGTTTGTTGTCTCTTTACTGGATAACATATTCTAATAGAATACTTGTTGGATTTTATTTCATTAATTATTGGAGAATAAAGTAAATCCAATCATTATTGTTAATATTCTGGTAACTTTATGCAAATGCAATTTACAAACTGTGACTGTCCTGAAAATAAAATCTAAATTCAAGGACTTTTCTGTAGTTCTACAAAAAATTAGTATCTACAGTATTAGTTCAAATTAATTTCAGAATTTTTATGTAATTCAGAATTTACAAAATCAGTTCAGGAACTATAATATTGCAATTTAGGGGGCTATTTGTAATGAGATCCTAAAGTAACATATTTATCTATTTGAGATAAATTTGCTATTTAATTCTCATATCTATCTATTTGAGATAAATTGAATTTTTGAATGATTGAACAGCATGTATAGATTAAGTTCTTCTTATGTAAGTAATATTTGGAATTACTACTTATACATTATTGACATTAATTTTAGACAATTTTGATGTCATATTAAAGTAACATTTGATTAATTAAGTAATTGTCACAACATTTTTGATTATGATGATGTTAAGTGATAAAGAAAAACTTTAATTTTAGTCACATATATTTATGACATTAACAATAATAATTAAACATGAAAATATAGTGATTAACCCCCACATGGTGATTATTATATTTGTGTTTAATTAGAATGGGATATTAAACTACTTTTTTTAAAAGAAAAAATTCTAGTTGCCCACAGGTCCAAAAAAAATTTTATATGAAAAATAAAATACTCGTCACATTATTAAAAAAAATATTACATATCATAATTTATGCCCACAGGAAAGATTATGATGACCTGTTGATTTTTGTTTGGATTAATTGACATGGGTAAATTTTTCATTTTACTTCATTGCATGTTTAGTAAGATTTGTTATTTATTTTGCAAGCTTAAGCAATCTACATATGGGCTAAAACAGGCCTCTCACCAATGGTATTTAAAGTTTCATAATGTTATTTCTTCATTTGGTCTCATAGAGAAAATTATGGATTAGTGTATATACCATAAGGTCAGTGGCAGTAAAATATTTTTTTTTTAAGTTCCATGTGTGGATGATATTTTGCATGCTTCAAGTGATTTGGGCTTCTTTAATGAAGTGAAGTGATTTCTCTCACAAAAATTTGACTTGAAAGCTATGGATGAATTCTCTTATGTTACTGGCATAAAGATTGAAAGAGAAAGTTCTCAAGAAATATTAAGACGGTCTCAAGAAACCTATATCAATAAAATTCTTGAGAGATTTCGTATGAAGGATTGTTCACTGGTGTAGCACCAATTGTTAAAGATGACAAATTTAACTTGAACCAATGCCCAAGTAAGTATTTAGGCAAAGAGTTTTGTTTCAGGGCTTCAGATTGTTGACTCAATCTCTAAGTCATTTAAGATTTACTGTAACAACTCCACTGCAGTGTTTTTAGCCAAGAATAATAAAAGTGGAAGTCACAGTAGACAATCGACATAAAGTATTTAAAACTTTGAGAACATGTAAAGTCAAGTAAGGTGGTTATTGATCATATTAATACGAAATTGATGATTGCGGATCTTTTGACGAAAGGATTGCCACCTAAAAACTTATAAGAAACATGTTGAGCATATGAGAGTCAGTTCTATTTTGTAATTGAGATACTCTTTATGTTTGTATTGCTTTGGGTTGATATGAAAATTTTAGTTGATTCAAATTTGTCTTCTCATTTATTGTTTGTATCCATAAAGTTGAGAGAATGACAATATGCATATTTGAATATTAATAAGACCCTGAATGAGCATTTATAAGTTCATTCATAAAGATATGACCCACATATTATTCTCATTCAAACGAGAAAGTTACATTGTAATACATGGAAGCTAATATTAGATCTTAGAGGACTTGTCGCCATTATTCATATGATTTAATCTCTTTTGCTTGAGTAAAAGGATATAGGGAAAAAATTTGTTCATATATTAATTTTAATTTAATACATGTTCAGTATTCTATGGGTCAAGTGGGAGAATGTTGGATATTATTTTATTTTGATAAAATATAACCATTTTTCAGTTTATCCCAATTAGAAGTTTAAACTAAAAAAACCTACTAACATTAATTTTTTCTAAAATGTGGGACACAATTTGTAGAGTTACAACTACCCATCTTACTACTATTTATATGTTCATTTTGATGGGAAGAGCAGATATCAAGTGTGAAATATTCTTAAAATTAAGGATTTCTTGTCTACAAAAGTCTGTGAGATTCTATCTATCTATTCATGGATATAAAGTTTTGGATAGACTAGCCAACGAATCCCGAAAGTTATGGTATTCTTTATTTTATTAATATAAGAATTTGAATTTGATTGTTATGATTAAAAGTATGGTCTATTTTTTTCACACTTAAATTTTATATAATTAATTTGTTTTTGAAAATTGGTGTACAATGGCTGAATCATTTCCATGGGGGGACACGGCCCAAACTTTAATCAGAAGGAGACAAGAGCATCTATGTTTGTTTTGTCACTCACTCGCGTGTGTGAACGAGACGTGGCATTTTCTATATTTGGATTTTATTCATTAATTAATAATAGAAAACCCAAATTTTATTTCGTGGATTGGACTCTTCTCACGGGAACTTGTGGGCTTCCACAAATGAGAACCCAAATGAATGTTGGGCTTTAAATTACTCGGGTTCTGCAACGGCCCAACTAATGGGGCCCACGGAGTAACGGGACGGGCCCACAGAGCCCCAGCCTCTCACTTTATTAAATTTTAATAGGAATTATGTGCTGGTCCTGAATCAATTCATCAGAAAAATTCAATGCCAAGCAGAACTAAAAGGGGGTCTCTCTTTGATATTTGGACCTCCAACTCTTTGATCAGAAACCCTAGAAGTATTTACCTCCCCAAGCAGGAGACCCTCTCTTTGAGCTCCTTGAACTAGCCCTAGAAGAATTATTTCCCCAAGCTTTCTCATTCTCTTGTTATCTTGAAAAACACTAGTTGAATCCCTTAATCTCGAATCAGACCAGTCAGCAAGAACTCTAACCCTTTGATCTGGCCTTCTTTCCAAATTTCTTGGAATTTCAGATTATGGGATAGGGCATTATGGCACCACTGGGTCATGATGGAATTTGAGATTTTGGGAGGTTGAAGAATGTTGATGTGAAACGTGTATGCGTGTATTGAATCAGCAATAAAAACACTCAATTATGCTTCACCAACATGAAATGATCGTTGGTAAGAAAAAATTAAAACTAATAAAGCGAATAGATGTAATAAAATAACATGCACAAATAAATTCAATTCAATCGTAAATCAAATTAAAGATAACATATTATGTGGTAAAGATTCTACGATCAATATTAAAACTACTGAATTCAAAGACAAGCAGATATGCACAATCTCACTTTTAATAGACAACAATTAAATCGATAAAATATCAGATATTAATTACAAGATTCTAAATATCGGATATCGAAATCATATCGGATGGGTTTTTTTTTCATATCGGATATCAGATATCGAGGGAGATATTCGGGATACACGTTCACATCAGATGTTCATATCTGACACTATATATATGAAAATATTGATAACTAAAAGTTGGTTTAGTGTAATACATATCATCTACCTAATAAAAAAGATGTAATATGCATGCAAAGACATAAGATGTAATATGCATGCAAAGACATAAAAAATAATGTACATTTGTACGCAATTCGTGCAATAAATAAGTTAATTCATATCGGGCAATATATCAGGCGACTTATCGGACAATATTTCAAATATCGTGTAACCCCCTGCTCCCTGGTGTACGTATCACAGTATCAGTACGCGATACGACGTACAAAGTTGATTTGACCTTTCTGGTAGTCAGATTGAGCCGATTTCAGTTTTAAATATTCTTTTCCAATATTTTAGATTTTTCAGGATTTTCTGGAATTTTTCTGGATTATTTTGGCAAATCTCTGTAGTCGGTGTCGACTGATACCGAGAATCGACTCTACGATTTTTAATTCACAAACGGAGTAGAATTTTTAGAATCCGCTTTCACCTTATGTCTTAAAATCATATTTTCTACGTTTTGGTATTTTTAGGGATTTTTCTGAATTTATCGAAAATCCGGCCAAATCGGTGTCGCCCAGTACCGGCGAAATCTTTCAGGATTTTTAACTGACAAACCGGATTGAATTTCTTTAAACCGTTTTCATATTACGTCTCAGGATAATATTCTCTATTTTCTGTAATTTTTGGGCATCGTTCGGAGCTAGTCAAATTTTTACCGAATAAAATAATATTAATTAATTAATATAAAAATTCTTTACTCTTTTCTTTTCCCTCTTCTTCTACATTCTCTGGAGATTTCCCCCACCGCCATTCCACCGCCTCTCCCTCTCTCTCTCCTATAAAAACCTCTCTCTAAAACTCTCTCAAAACCCCCTCTCCTCTTTTTCTTCTTCTACTGTTCTCTCCCTCTCTCATCCTCTCTCTCTCACTCTCTCTCTCTTGCGGCCTGAACCGCAGCCCCGCCGGCGGCCGGGACCGCCACCGCGCCCCAAGCCGAGCGTCGCCGCCACCCATCTTCTTCTTCTTCTCCTTTCTTTTTCTTTTTCTTCTTCTACTGTTCTCTCCCTCTCTCATCCTCTCTCTCACTCTCTCTCTCTCTCTCGGGGCCTGAACCGCCGCCCCGCCGGCGGCCGGGACCGCCGCCGGTGGGCTCCTCTCGCCGCCGGCCAGCAGGGCTGGCCAGCTTGCTCCCGCGGCAGCAGCAAGAGGAGCTGCTGATGCTGCTCTGTAGGTGATTGGGTTCGGGTGTAAACCCGAACCCAATAATCCTATTGGGTTCGGGTACCCAATAACCCTGAACCCGTTAACCCAAATACCCATTTAACTTAAGTTATGGGTTTGGGTATTAGATCCAAACCCGACCCGTTAAGAGCCCAACCCGCATCCGCAACCCAATAAAGGTAATCTTACAGAAACCCCCTGCTCCATTTTATTAATTGCATTTGAAATATTTTTATTTCATATTTAATCCATTTCTATTACTTTTAGTGATCGGGCGATATCTGGAGCATCCGGACTCCGATTTGGACGATTCTGGAACCGTTGCGATCGTGGGAAAGAGAGCTACCTTCCTATGGCTAGTTTGTGAGTGTTTTCTTTTATAAATTATATTTTACCATGTTTAGTGATATGCATTGATAGCTTTCGGTGACAGATCTTGATTATGGATAAAATACGGTAACTATTAATTAGTAACTGGTAATGATTGGACAGTCATTGTAATAGGTATAACCTAGAATCTTGTTAGATATTTCCTGATTTAATATAAATGTAGAGAGGTAATGACAACTCGGACACAGTCATCATACCTGCACAGCCACTGACACTTGGGCCACTATTTCACCATATTCTTGTACACTATTATGTCATATATTGTATCCCAGTTAGATAACGTTCGTCACATGTATACTGAGCCACGGTACTCGATGACACTACACTGTCCCTAGATATGAATGCTGGACACCGTTATTTCATGCACTGGTATCATCATTACACGGATACTGTCAGTTCACTGGACATGGTATCTGGTATCATCATTACACGGATACTGTCAGTTCACTGGACATGGTATTATATTATACACTGACCACTGTTATTACATGTACTAGTGATACACAGATATGTTACACGGATTATTGCTACACATATAGGTTCCACTGGTACACGGATATACCAATTCATGGAGTACCGCATATTATATTATTGTTATCATCGTTACATGGATGCTCGATACACAGTTATCTTATGCTCACACATCACTGTTACATATGCTCACCGCACGAGAGTACATGCATGTATTGTTTCTATCTTCTTGTCATATGGATCCCGTGCATATTACATGTATTATTGTTTCATGTTATCCCCGTATTCCTGTTATATGCTTGTTTCCCGTTACTGATACTGTTATTCTCGTTACTGGATACATGAGCTGTTGATATGCAATATGTGGAATCCCACATCTAATGTTCTCGTTTCCCGTTATATTGTTCTATGCTATCAACAGAGCTCAGGTCCTGTTATCATGTTACCTATATCATGTACTGTATTTATTCTTGTTACATTGTATACTTTAAATATCAGATCATAAAGATAACTTGGGTATGGGGGAGACTTGACGGTTGACTAGGTCTTGTCGGGTGGATGTCTGGATCCATTGTTTGTCCCACTGCAGGGGACGGGGTAGTGCTGGCTACCATCTGTTACTCATGAGCATCCCGTTTCCCGTTATGGTTTAGCTCATTGAGATCCCGTTACATGTTACAGCCTTAGCGGGCTGGCCCTGGTCTTAGCAGCCAGGGATCTGTTTAAGGCCGTTATCCCGGGTATGCACGGGATACACCCATCTGACTAGAGCTCCTCGACCATGGGTTTCCAAGTAACATAAGACAACAGTATACACAATAGTGACGTCGGGAACACTTGTTATTTGGTCACTCTCTCGTTTGGATAATGGTACCCGTAGGCCATGTCCGGATGAGTTCGACTGGAGTGCGGGCTCCAGTATGAACTGCCAGTGGTATGGGACACTGGAAGAGATTGATTAAAATACCAGGTGGTACTGATTGTTATTATTGTATAAATAACATGACTTGCCTGACACATGTATACTATTGTGTAGTTGTACTTGTACTGTTCCTGATATGTTATCCACTATCATGTTATCTGTGGACTTTGCTACATTACCTGATGCTTATTACACTTCATGTGGTGATACACGTATACCATGCATTGTATGCCTTTAGTTCCTGTATATGCTATAGATACTATTCTTGTATGCTCACATCGCTATAGAATGATTGCATTCTTCATCTACATGTTCATTTCCATCACGTCACACTATACAACATTAGATATGGTATAAAACTGAAGCCTACTGTGGACATGACCCGATGATAACATGCTACTTGATGATGGTATTAAAATATGACCTTGTTATATTTTTACAGATTATTAAATTCTATTATATGGTATCACTATTACATAAACATGTATTATATATTATTATCGTGCTTGTATTACTATAGTATATATTACTGCCTCCTTCATTTTACCACTCACTAGGTCGCTTTCTGACGACCCTGGGTTTGCGTGCCCAGGTTGTAGATCCGAGTTATCGTTTTGTCAGATAGTCCATTGGGTTCACATAGGAGACTCAGCATCGAGATCATTTATAGGTATCTTTGTGATTTGTTTCTATTATCTTTTTTATCCCTGTTTTTCCTATCTGTTATGATCACTAACCTCTTTCTGCAGGTATTCTTGTACTTATTTAATGCTGGAACTCTTGTGTATAGGAAGGCTGTTTCCTGTACTGAGGCTTAACGTACGCGCGAGGGTGTTTTCATCCCGCGTATGTACGTCGCCATAACGTCCCCGTACCTGCGAGATCGGGGCGTTACATATCGGCCACTTTTTGTTGCAAACGATAAGGCGAACGATTTTCCCATGTCGTATCGACAACAGGTAAAAAAGAGATATCGGACGATATCTTGGCCGACTCAGCCGATATTTAAAACAGGGATTAATTATCAGGCTCGAAATAACTAATTTGGATTAGAGCGTACCTACTGAGGATCACATCAGAACTCAAGGATTTGAAGTCAATGTCGGTACGTAGATCTCGTCATAACGAACGCAAAGGCTCGAAAATTGCCTTAATCAGAGTCCGTATGTGCAAGTTACAGGCTGAAAATTAATATGATGCATTAACGGGTCTGTTTGGTGTTGAAGGTTTATTTACTGTAACTCGGGGCTACGGGACTATAGCACACTGGGGTTCAGTACTATAGCAATACTGTAGCAAAAAAAATTTTGAATTTTTTTATTTCTTTTGTTAAAAAATTGAGAAATAAAAATAAGAGTTTGGAAAGGGAATTAAAAATTGAGATTAGGATTTTGAGAGAGTGGGAAAGAGATAAGGAAGAAATAAACCAACTAACGTTTCACGCTCTAATTTGAGTTTCTATAAGGACTTTACACATACAGAGAGAAATTGTAGAGAAATCACAAATTCATACAGTTTTGAGAAATTTTGTTCATAATAATTCTCATTGCATATTGTTTGATACAAAAAGGTCTTTTATAGGCTTTTACAAAATTGAATAAAATTCAAACTAAAACTCATGATTAAAATAGAATTACAATCCAACTTTTAGAAACTAAATTTTCAATCAAAGTGGGATTACAGCTATCAAAAGAAAATCAAAAATAAAGATACTCAAAATAAAGAAACTAGAAAATAAAATTCTAGATCTGCTGAGAATCTGGAACAAGGCATCTTTTCCTTGGAGAAATATATATCGTACATGTGGCTTGATATCTGCATTCTCTCTAAACTGGAGAGAGCTTGACTCCTTCGAGTGAGAAGTGAAAGTACTTTCATACTGCTCCAAAATTTCATGATCAATCTTTGACAGTTCACTTCGGTCTAGCCATTTATCATTAATCGGTATTTTTATGTCCAACAAATCAGATAATTGTGAATCTCACCATCTTGGGTGGTGATAATTTTATCATCTAAGAATTTATCAACTTGACATATTGTATAAGGTAAAAATATTGGTAGTGGTGAAAGGAAGGAACTCTCAAAAATAGGCTCATGAGAAGGCTCATCAACAAGTGGGATCACATCAAGACCTTTATAATTCACTAAGAAGTTAATATTAAAAGTAGAATTAATACTAAAATCTATAGAAAATCTATAACATAAATATTATTATTCAATTTCATCAAAAATTGAAACAAGCATGCAACTTTTGAACAACATCACCAACATTAAAAGTATTTAATCTATTCCTATCATTAGTTCGTATCCCATGGTTGGTGTTGTTTTGCGTAATTTTATCACTGCTCTGTATGGGTTGTTTGTGCATGTGACGCAAAAGATGATGATGCAGACTCAGTGACTTGATACTAGTCAGTTATGGGGATAAGGTCCATGGAGAATTTGATTTTAGGCCATATGATATAAAGGGAAAGTGGTTGGTATAGACAGTAAAGAGGAAGGAGTTGATGACGAGAGCAGACAATGACAATAGGGATCAGCAGTAAAAGAGGAAGAAGCTCTGAATTTGTTACAGGTGATTTCGTAACTTCAACGATTTTGACTGGACTTGATAACAATATGCCTAAATTCTTGACACCTATAACATTTAATCGTCGGACTAAGCTTGGAGAAGTCCCTGTCACTAAAGTTTTTTATCACGGGCGTGACTACTGGAGAGATAGGACTATCAGACTTCTTCACGACTGTTCTATATATGATCCTATCTAAATTTTTGTTCAGTTATTCGAGATTTGGAGTAGGTTATTAAGCTTGGCCATGATGTCCCCTAAGGTGGGTTGAAAATTCTTTGAAGTTTGCATGCACTAATCAAGACCTAGATGAATGATGGAATTCTTATATTCAATTTTTTTTTTTATTTTTTTAAATGTAAAAAGCAGTAAAGTTTCTTAACAAATGCCTAGAGATGTTAATTTTTTTGAATAAAATCTAAACTAAATACAAGCAAGTAAATAAACGTGATTAGTACGCAAATTCTACCTAACTGTGCTCTGATACCACGTTGATGTGAAACGTGTATGCGTGCATGAAAATCAGCAATAAAACACTCAATCACGCTTTGCCAACATGAAACGATTGTTAGTAGGAAAAGATTAAAATTAATAAAGTGGATAAATATAACAAAAATAACATGCGCAAACAAATTCAATACAATCGTGAATCAACTAAAGATAATATATTATGTGGTAAAAGAGTCTACGATCATTATTAAAGCTACTGACTTTAAAGGTAAGCAGATACGCACATCTTACTTTTAGTAAACAACATTTAAATCGATTAAATATCAGAAATTAATTATCAGACTCGAAATAACTGATTAGGATAAGAGCATACCTACTGAGGATCACGTCAAATCTCAGTGGCTTGTAGTCGACGTCAGTGCATAAATCTCATCGTTTGCCTTAATCAGACTTTGTATATGCAAGTTACGGGCTGGAAATCAATTTGATGCCTTAACAGATTTGTTTGGTGTTGCACGTCTGTTAACTGTAACTTGCGGGTACAAGGACTGTAGCACACTGGGTCTGGTACTGTAGTAGTACTATAGCAAAAAAAATTTAAATTTTTTTTCTTTTTTATTAAAGAAATTGAGAAATAAAAATATGGGTTTGAAAAGAGGATTAGAAATTGAAATTAAAATTGAGAGAGTGGATAAAGAGACAAGGGATAAACTAACTAGGATTTCATAATCTAATTCAAGTTTCTCTAAGGCTTCACATACAAAGAGAGAAATCATAGAGAGATCACAAACTCACACAATTTTGAGCAATTTTTTTCATAATAATTCTCATTGCATATTGTTTGATATAAAAGGTTTTTTATAGGCTTTTACAAAATTGAATACAATTCAAATTAAATCTCTTAATCAAAATAGAATTACAATTTCAACTTTAAAAAATAAAATTCTCAATCAAAGTGGGATTACAACTATCAAAAGAAAATAAAAAATAAAGAAACTTAAAATAAAGAAACTAGTATATAAAATTCTACAGCTACTGGAGAACCTGGCATAAGACGTTTTCTCCATCGGTGAAACACGTGTCATACACGTGACTTGATGGCTGCATCAAATGCTTACTGTTTTTGAGGTAAAAAAAGGTATTTATGAAATTGGATAATTAAAAATTAACAGAAATTAGGAATCTGATGGCAAAAAAGGACAAACTGAGTTTGAACATTAGGAGCCAGGGTGTATACCTATCTTTTGCTGAAACATTAGGGGAGTTTTCTATATTTACCCCATATATAATTGAAAACAAGTTTGAGAATAGTCCGACACATGACTAAGGGGTGTCCAAGAAGTGTGATACCCGGTAGGTAGGAGTGTCCGTATGCTTGTCACGGATATGACTTCATAATAGAAGTGTTCATGTTGCATACTCAATCGGTGAATGATGGACCTATATGTTGAAAAGTGCACAGCTGCTAGAATGGTTTTGAATAGCAACCCTCGACTCTTAGCAGTAGCAGATGCGAGGCTGAGCTGTTATGAGAATAGTAGGTTGATACAGAAATGTTTAAATTGACATGGGAATAAGGTTATGCTGTTCAATCTACCATGTGACACATGAAACATGAGAGTGTGATTTCTAAATCTAATCGATTCCGTTGTAATGATAGCTTATGTATGTTTTAATTCTAGTTATCTGAAAACATCGGCTAATGTTGGAGCCATCCATGTTTTAGCAGTAAATCACTATGCAATACCCTTTCTAGGAAAAACATATTGCTCACATACTATCGTATTTTGATCAAAGCGTAGAGAATGTTTAAATAGTTTGCACCAACATGAACCAGCAAACAAAGAGGTATTAACCTGAGATAAGTCAAAACAATCGATGAGATTGCTTATCAGCTTCTTTCTTCTTTTTTTCGCACTAGTTTGGATTGGTTCCCCCTGCATTACTTTCTTCTGCAGTGCCTGCTGGAGCTCCGGGTAGAACCAGAAGGTTTTCATTTGTCTGGTCATCGTCCACCACGAATTCGATCCAAAAGCTCATCAGCAAAGACCGTGCGTGATGATGGAAGGATGGCAGCAATGACTTGTCCTAATAGCAGTTTCGGATGAAGCTGCCTGTATAAAAATGTATGGGATGGTATTGAGTTCCTTGAGATTCAAGAAACTTTGAAGCTACTAAAGACATGTAGTTGTTTCACTGGAATGAAATATATGGAGGTTGAGACCTAAAAAGTAAAAAGAACAGAGACAAGTTCGCTATGGGTATTTTTTTCCCAGCAAGATGCCCTTGTTTCTTTGCTGGTGTGACACAACTCGAGGAAGAAAATGCTGCCAATTGACAAGCATTGCAGGATCCACAAGAAACCCTAACAGACAATGTGGAAACATATTGCACTGAATCTTTTCAGATTCATATATGTACATCTCTTATGTGTTGTGTTTGCTGCTGCTGTATGTTGCACTCAAAGGCTGGCAACAATCTGGATTCTCTAGGTTACGCAGCAGTAAGAGAAGGAGAGCCAGCGAAGCAATGAAGCAGCGCGCCATATCAAAACAGTTTTTCTGTTCTTAGTGAAGGAAAAAGTAGTATAAAATTAATCAATCCCCCCGCTTCACTAACAAGGGTTTAGTGAAACAAAATAAGTCACCCAAGTATCGAATCCATACCGAATGGAGCTATGATGATTGATTCCACAAATTAATACAGCAGAGCAATCGAGTTTGTTTTGTGATTGTTCAATGAATCGATCCAAAGTGACTGATACATGTAGCTAATTGAGCTTTCAATTGTAACTGAGTAGATGGATGTCTTTCATGTAACTAGTTTTTGATCAATTCCTTTATACAGAATAATTTTGCTTGCATTTCATATGTACTTGAAGTTTATATAAGTTGGAGCTACATGCTACAAAGATTTCCTTAAGTTCTTGATTAAAGAGAGGCTTTTCAGGGGGGAAAAGATGAGGAAAGTTTTGAGCAAAACCTGGTAGTTTTCAAAATTTTAGCCTAAATATGTAGGATTTAGAAGTAGAAGAAGTTCAACCAGTTCTGTCTCTGATTCACTAGATTCGTATTATTACCAGCACATCACAAGGACATAAAAGAAAAAGGAAAAGGAAAGTGAAGCTAAGACGCTGGGAAGCAAAATCATTGTCCATTTTCACGTCTTCTGGAGCAGTCAAATGTACACTGTGGAGAAAGCATGGGAAAAGAGTGGCAAGAAGACGAAAAAAGGAAAACTGTAAGAGAGATAGCATCAGGGTTTGACAAAACCTGGTGAATTTTCGACTGGCACTGCACACAACCTTTGTTATTGATCAGACTGGGCTTAGTAGATCCGACGCTGATATTAAACTGACTGATCGACATCAAGATCATCGAACTCTTCCATAACAAGAGCAATGTCCTCTTGATTGATCTTCCCCATTTCTTTGAGCTTATATATGATGAACTCAGCAGCACTGCAGAGCAACACAACACCAGAAACAACAGAATTGTTAGAACCACCAGAAGGCAGACGGCGATGGGAACCATTTGCAATATTTGCGTGTATCAGCATTCACACGGCGTGTGATTCAGCCAGAATTCAGAACACCTACAATGAAACCTTAAAAGCACCAAAGAACAAACAAGCTCAAGGCATTTAAGGTGGTGAGAAGTGCTTACCTGACGACACCATCTTCATCCAAATCAGCCGCTTCAAGATCCACGAAAGTCATCCTCCGAGTGAGCACCCACTTGGCCAGCAACCGCTGCCGGCTCTCAGTGAAAACCTCAGCAAGGTAGAGAAAGAACTGAGCTAGGCAAATTGTACTGGTCAATATCCAAATCACAGCAAAAACACGCCCTGCTTCAGTCGAGAAGCTCTTATCCCCATACCCCAGGGTCGTAACAGTGGAACATACACAATAGAAGGCATCCACAAGGTCTAGCTTCTCAACTTTTGACAAGAAAATAGTCCCAGCAGCGATCAGCAGAACGAGAAATACTGCAGTCAGAAGAAATTTGTATTTCACTTTGTTCACCTCAATTTCTCTAAGCATTTGGGCTTCACCGGCCTTATGGCGAGCGTGTAAGGCTTTAACCAGTAACACTTCTTGCTTCTCGACAAGGTAATCTGCTGCTTTGCTTAGAAAGAGAGCAACAATTGCCATGCCTGAGAATACAAAAGCACAAGCCAGGAGCTTTGCCCCAGCACTACTAGGCACGAGATCACCATAGCCGACAGTGGTCATCGTCACAATGACAAAATATACAGCGTCGAGAACTGCATTTGTCTTCTTACCCTGGATTTGGTCTCTGACGAGATAAAAGCAACCCGCCCCTAGCGCTAGGTAGATGACCACCAATAGAGTTATTTGCCTGAAGCTCAGCTTAAAGTTGCTGAAGATGACCTTTGAACCGGGAAATAAGCCTCTGGGTTTTGCTGGATCCAAGAAAACATCAATGGAAGGGGCAGTTCTACAGCGGCGGAATCTCCTCTTCTTGATGCTGTTCTTTTCTGGGTTGATGATCGGGAGGATCCAATAATCCAGTGATCAACAGCTGACCAGCAGAATCATCAGCCATTGTGTCACTCTTCAGAAAATAATCAGTCACCTCAAGAATATGACACCTGCGTGCAAATGAGATCTCCTGAGTTCATGATAGTTTATGCAAATTAGATCAAAAAAATCACAGAACTATATAGTGGAACTTGCCCTTGTTATTGCTACCTCCAAGAAAAAACATCCATGAAAAAGAATTTCAAAATAATTATGTTTTTCACAATATAATTCACAGGGATAGTATGACCTTTTGTGTTACTTTGTGCCTTCCGAGGTAAATTAAATCAAGAGGCAGATTAGTCCTGAACCAACTGAAATATGCTCTGTTGCATAAGAGGAGAGCGAAACGGGAGGAGCTTTCAGGTTTCCAATCTCAGAAAAAGGGACGCCCAACTGGGTATTTCATCAAGGTTTTTATCAGAATATGACCAAAAAAACTCCTTAAGTATTTGAACATTTAAATACATTGGATCACACTTTGGTATCATCATGACTATATTGACTACAGATACTTTATCTTATATGAATTTTCCTTTTCTAGAAAACTTCACTCTCCTGCATTTTTTGTATGTAATGGCTAATCACTAATGTCCAATAATACAATACTAGTAGGAGCAAACAATATAGACTGGATCTACGGACAATGTAAAGGGGCCTGTGACATGCTGAAATTGAAGGGAAAATTTCTCATGGATAAGGAATTTCTTATGCTGCCAGATGCAGTCGATTAATAACTATTATTGATCAAGTTTGCCTCTAGCTAACCTCTAGCTTTCCACCATATCTACACTCAGTAACATTCGCTAGGATGGAAAATGTGTGTGTGTGTGTGAAAATTTTCGCGTGCGCGCATGTCAGATGGAGGCTCAGAATATATCTGTCAGCTATCTATTGAGACAGTTCTACCAATTAATGTATAATTTCGAACATTTTATACCGCCGTTCTTAGTGGTTGATAAGTGATTATTGTTGTGATAGACACCACCAAATAATAAGAGTAACTGTAGAAGTACTGAGAAATCTACCGTAGCAAGCAATATATCTTGATCACCACAAGAGGAAGAACACAAATCAAGAAACACAAGATTTGAGGGAGGGGAAAAAATCTTATTAACCTGAGAAGCACTACAAGAGTTTACAAAGATCTCTCTAGAATCTCTCAAACTCTCAATACAAGATGAAAATCTCTCTTAAACATAATTTCTAAAACCCACAACCTTAGGGGTTTTATAAATATCTAGAATAAATTTAGACCTTTCAAATTTTCAGTAAAATCATCCTAGTCACCCAATCGACCGCCTCTGGAAGAAGAGATTTGAAAACCTCTTCAAAATCTCAATCAAAAAACAACTGAGAATCTGAAAATTTTCGCAGCTGTCGACACGTCTAGGCTGCCTGTCGACAGATTGAGATTAGTTGAGTCTCTATTGGGTTTGCGATCGATCACTTGTCGACAGTTGTGTGTCAACTGTAGACAGATTGAAACGTGTCAATTGTCGACAGGCCTTGGCTGCCCGTCGACAAACCGAGACGTCCTCAATCTCTGTTGGCTCGCGGTCGACCGCCTGTCGACTGTCCTGGCTCGCTGTCGACAGTCTGCGCCTGTGCATGTCTGTGCACACTGTTGAATCTTCTGAAATCTCCTCTACCTTGTCACGTATTCTTCTCCAATGGATGTGAGACACTCAAAATATCAATAATCTCTACCTTGACTCGCATGACATAAGTCCCTTGTAGAAATTAGCCTCAACACAATCAATAAGCTTCTCTCTCCTTTTGTGACTTCATACAGCTCCCTTCCAAGAGCTCATTCTTCACTTTACCTTTGAAGAACATTGATGAAGTTCATATATGCTCTGAATTTCTCCACCGGGATAGTCTTTGTCACCATGTTTGTCGGATTCTCCTTCGTACTGATCTTCAATCAAGTCAATAATATTTTCCACTACAAACCAATGATATATCCTGTGATACCTTACATCAATGTGCTTTGTCCGCTTGTGATACATGTGATCCTTAGCGAGATGTATCACACTCTGACTTTCGCAGTAGACCTACACTGAATCATGTGTGATGCCAAAAGTACCGACCAATCCTCTCAACCACAAGGCTTCTTTAGATGCCTCAACTGTAGTCATATACTTTGTCTCTGTTGTTGAAAGCGCCATGGTATCTTGCAACTTTACCTTCCAAGTAACAGTGCACTCAGCTACTGTGAATACATAACTCGTCATCAATCTTCACTGATCAAGATCTCCTGCATAATCTGTATCAACATATCTTTGTAACAACTTAAGCTTCCCTGTTTTCAACCTCTAAAACGTCAAGCCTAATCTAGCAGTCCCTCGCAGATATCATAGCACTCACTTCACTGCTTCCCAATATTGCTTGTCTGGATTCGACATGAACCGACTTACTATAGGCTAAGTCAGGCTTAGTGCATACCATAACATACATCAATGATCCCACCGCACTCGCATATGGTACTCGAGAAATCTCATCCTCCTCTTCTTGTGAGTTTGAATACTGACTGGAGGATAACATGAAGCGACCTGTCAAAAGAGTAGTGACCGGTCTTGCTTCAGCCATGTTGAACTTTTTCAACATTTTAAAAACATAATTCTATTAGGATAGCCAAAGTTTGTCTGCACTCATGCCTCAACTGATCTCCATGCCTAAAATCTTCTTGGCTTCTCTCAAATCTTCATGTTGAACTCCTCTTTTAACTGAGCTTTAAGCTTCTGAATGTGTGTCTTATTTCTCGTAGCAATCAACATATCATCCACATACAATAATAAATATGTAAGATCATCATTATACTGCTTGAATAAATACAATTATCATACTCACATCAGGTGTAGTTGGTCTTGATCATAAATGAGTCGAACCGCTTGTACCACTGCTTGGGAGATTACTTCAGCCCATAAAGAGACTTCTTGAGAAGACACCTGGTTTCTTGACTTTCCTGTAAGTACCATTCAGGTTGCATCATGCATATCCTCTCCTCTACCTCACAATGCAAAAATATTATTTTCACTTCCAACTTCTCAAACTCAAGATTGCCTTGAGCCATATTGCCAACAATAATCGAGCAGATGTATGCTTGATTACAAAAGAGAAAATCTCATTGTAGTCAATATCCCTTTCTGAGAATACCCTTTGACAACTAGCCTTGCCTTGTATTTCTTATTGTCCTTCTTTTGAAAGACCCCCTGCAATCTATCGCTTTAGAGCTTTTTGGTAGATTTATCAAATCCCGTGTTTGATTCTTCTCCAAAGACTTCATCTCATGTTCCATGGCTATAGCCCACTTGTCATAGTCATATGCCTCGATTGCCTCCTTGTAACTGCTAGAATCTCCAGCTTCTGTTACTAATGCAAAAGAGACTTGGTCCTCATCCCAACCATATCTGATTGGTGATATTGAAACTCTATCTAACTGCCTCAACGTCTAGGTTGCACCTGTTACTCTTGAGTAGCTTCATGCATGTCTCAATCTGAACCTGAGGAGTCTTCATCTGACCCGACAGGCTTGTTGGAGTCGTTTGAAAACTCAAACTCCTTTGAGAATCTGTTGAGCTATTTGAAGCTCCACCTTAAGCCTTGTCCTCCGTCTTTAACTATTCCTGCGACATTGATTCTTCATCAAAGACCACATCTCTGCTAACAAAGGCACTCTTCTTCTCTGTATCCCAAAGACTGTACACCTGGTTCCCTTGGTGAAATCGATGAAGTAACACCTCTTTGACTTGGACTCCAACTTGTTCCTCGTTTGACTATCAACCAACTGAATATCGGACAGCCCAATATCCGTAAAGTTGAATAATTCACTGACTGTCCTTGTCATCTCTCTTCTAAGATCTGAAAATTAACGACTGTAGATAGTGACATGTTCACTAAATAGCTCACATGACTCACTCTGCCCAAAAATCTTCTAACATGTCAGCTTGTAACCTTATACTGCGTGCACGCTTTAAAATAAGTGTCTGATTCATGCACTCTGTTACTCTATTTTGTTCTGGTCGCCCTGAAATAGTTAGCTGGTGTTCAATACTTTCACTAGCTAAGTACCCCTTGAATTCTGAGGATATATACTCACTCTCATTATCTGACCTCAAGAACTTCACTTTTCATCCTTTCTGATTCTCCCCTTTACTTTTCACTCCTTGAACTTCTAAAATAACTCTGATTTTTGCTTCAAGAAGTACACACATACTTTTCGGGAGAAATCATCTATAAAAGTAACATAATAACATGCACCCCAAACGGATGCAACTCATGATGGTCCCCACACATCTGTGTGTACAAGATCTAACAAGTCCTTAGTTTTGTGCACTGAGGTAGTAAAAGCTACTCTCGACTGTCTACTCATAATGCAAAATTTACATAGGTTAAGTTTGCAGTGTTTAATATCTGGTAGAACTCGTTATTGTGTAGGGCTCGAATACCTCGGATGCTATATGTTCAAGATACATGTGTCATAAGTCTTGTAATATCCTCCTATGTTGTCACAGAAGCATCACCAATCACCACGCTTTTATTCACCTTGTACAAGTTCGTCGTACGCTCTACTTTTAGGACCGTCATGGAGCCCTTAGTGGCCTTTAGAACTCCATCCGTACCCGAAAACTTGTATCTCGAGCATCCAAGGCCCCAACAAGAGAAGATTTTTCCTTGAGTCTGGAACATGCCTCACGTCCTTGAGTGTTCACACCCATCCGTCAAACATCTTCATGCAGATACTGCCTATTCCAACTATTTTGCATGCAACATCATTACCCATCAGGATTGTGCCTCCTTCAAAGGCTTATATGTGCTGAACCACTCCTTCCTTAGGCACATGTGGTATGTGCATCCCAAGCCAAGCAACGAAGCATCTGAGAACCTCTCTTTGCCTCTGCACGATTCACCGAGAGAACATCACATGGTTCTCTCTGCTTCCTCAGCTATGTCGGCTTGATTCGTTTGTTTCCTAGTACTAGCTCCATCAGCTCTTGAACCACCTTCTTCTTTAGCATCTCCTTGTACTTGAAGCAATTATTCTTCATGTATGCTGACTGCTTGCAGTAGTAGCAATCAAAATTTTCTCTAGAAGCTTTGTTACCCTTCTTGGGTCCTCTACTCTGTGATCTCCACTCTACTTCTTGACAACCAATCCTGAGGCCTCCTCTGTGAAATATGTCTTCTTCATCAGCTTGTTGTTTTGTAGCACTTGTCTGACATATTTCAACTCTAAGATCTCCTTTTCATACATGATGGTGGTCGCCAAGTGATCATAACTTAGAGAAAGAAAAGACAGCAACAGAAAAGCTTTGTCTTTCTCTTCTAGTTTTACCTCCTGTGCCAATAGGTCGCTAAAAATCTAATTGAACACATTAAGATGTTGCAGAACTGGTATTCCTTCCTTCATCCGAAGACGGTATAACTGCTTCTTCAAGAAGAGTTTATGGATAAACTCTTTGTCATGTAGAGACTCCAGCTTACACCATTAACCTGCATTGTTTTCTCGTTCATTATATTGTAAAGAACTTCATTTGATAAGCATGGCATTGGCTTGAACATCGAAATCCATCAACTCGTCGTCGTCCATCTTGGACGGCTTCTTCTCAGCACCAAGCAAGGCCTTGTGAGTGTCCTCCTTCATGAGCAACATTGTTACCCACATTTTTCACAACATGAAGTTATTCTTCCCATCGAATTTCTCGACGTCGAACTTTGATATGGTCATCTTGCTAGCCATCGCTCTGATACCAATTATTCTGATAGACACCACCAAATAATAAGAGTAACTGCGTAAGCAACGAGAGATCTACCGTACTAAGAAATATATCTTGATCACCGCAAGAGAAAGAATAAAATCAAGAAACACAAGATTTAAGGGATGAGAGGGAGAAAATCTTATTAATCTGATAAGCAATACTCGTTTACAAGGATCTCTTAAACGCTCAATATAAGGTGAAAATCTCTCTCTGAGAAAAATTTCTAAAACTCACAACCTTAAGAGTTTTATAAACATGTAGAATAAATTTAGACCTTTCAAATCTTCAGCAGAACCATCATAATCATCCAATCAACCACCTCTCGAAGAAGAGATTCAAAAACCTCTTCAAAATCTCAATCAGAAAACAACTCGGAATCTGAAAATTCACGCAGCTGTCGATAGGTCTTGGCTTCCTGTCGACAGATTGAGATTAGCTGAGTCTCTTTTGGGTCTGCGATCAATCACCTGTCGACAGTTGTGTCAACTGTCGACAGACTGAGACGTGTCAACTGTCGACAGGTCTTGACTGCCTGTTAACAGACTGAGACATCCTCAGTTTCTGTTGGCTTGCGGTCGGCCGCCTATCGACTGCCTGGCCCGCTGTCGACGCCATCTACTGCTGTCGACATCTCTCAAACACTCAATATAAGGTGAAAATATCTCTTGAGCATAATTATTAAAACCCACGACCTTAGGGGTTTTATAAACATGTAGAATAAATCTAGACTTTTCAAATCTTCAGCATAACCATCATAACCATCCAATCAACCACCTTTGGAAGAAGAGAAACCTCTTCAAAATTTCAATTAGAAAACAACTCGGAATCTGAAAATTCACGCAGCTATCGACAAGTTTTGGTTGCCTGTCGACAGACTGAGATCAACTGAGTCTCTGTTGGGTTTGCAGTCGATCACCTGTCGACAGCTGTGTCAACTGTCGACAGACTGAAACGTGTCACCTGTCGCTTGTTGACAGACTGAGACATCCTCAGTCTTTGTTGGCTTGCGGTTGACTGCCTGTCGACTGCCCTAGCTCGTTGTCGACAGCCATCTACTGCTGTCGACAACCTGAGCTTGTGCATATCTGTGCACACTTCTGAATCTTCTGGAATCTTCTCCATCTTATCGCGTAGTCTTCTCTAATAGATGTGAGGCACGTACCAACAATTATAACACAAACTATGTAGACAGAGCTAACAACATCTGGTGACGTAAGTAAATATATCATTTTTTGTCCATGGTGATGTGCCTCTTCAGTCCTACTCGCACAGGTAAAAGATTGTCATGCCACCTTTCTTCCTCCGGGCAAACTACATCACAATCATGCTGAGACGCACGGTAATAAAGTAGAGCACATTATATAACAAGACCTCCGAATAGTTCTTGATAAGTACTACTTGTTTCATAATATTTTCTTATTATATGAACATGAGGTTACATGGAAAGATAGGAAATTCAATACGCAATAATTACTTACAATCTTACGGATTAGTTCAGTACACGTCCCAACAACGAGCGTTTTTGGTATCACAATCTAAACCTATATTCTCTGTTAAATTCTGTACATTTATTCAGTATATCACATGGGAATCGAAAATGTCTCAGTGACCTCCAACTTGCTGCAATCAGACATACAATCTTTCACACCTTAATCTTCATAATTTCTCAGTATCTTTTTCTAATTTCGCTCGAGAGCAATACTAATTGCAATTAAGTATGCCTGCCACTTGCACCAGAGTGGGCATCTAGTATAATCTGTACTTTCCTAATAGAGAATTCTCCATTATAAACAAGAGAATAAATATGAAAGGTGTGGCTATTCCAGTGGTGAAGAACATGTTCTTCGAAATTTATGTAAAAGCGATATGCCTTCGCAAGTGCTTTCTTTGTCCAAGCACTTTATGTGTTTAGTAAGTAAAACTTCAAAACATGCAACTATGCACAGTTTCAGCATAGCGATTGAAGCAATTTAGTACAAAATTCCGTGCAATAATGATACAAACAAATTGTAGGTACAGTACAACATTTTAAGACTTCTAAATTCCATTCTTTAATTTGTTTTCTTGCACGAGATTCCTTTTAGGATCACACAGTATCTAAAAATTTTCCTTTGGTTGGAAAAGTTTTGAGATTTGATTATATTTTTAAACATGTGCATTGTATTGGTTTCAACTTTGAACTGAATTCTACTGCTGCTATAATCATAAATAAGGTGAACAAAAGTCTTGGACCCTGTGATTTTCTAACTTCTAGCAGTAGAGATAACAGATAAAATCCAAAATGATCATTTTGTATGAGGTGAGGTCTACTGGTTTCAAATAAACAAGACAAAATTAATATATCATGAAGCTTATAAATCAAATCAATCTAAACAAACAATTCTTTGTACTATCAAATATATGGAAATTGGCAAGGATGAGTTGGGGAAATAATTGGACTAAACATTGATAGAGAAATTAATGTCAAAAAACAAAATCTCCTATAAAATCTAGAGACCCAATTTTTTTTGCTTCCCAGTCGAGAATTCAGCCTGAAATATGAACGAACCGCGGATTCCAAAACCACAACAAGGATCTGAAATGGAATGTAATCTACGCATTAAATCGCCCGAATTCTGGCAACTCTGATGCAAGCAATAGAACCAGAAGCATAAGAAAGCATGAAGAAAATAAATAATTCAAAAATTAACGAGGGGGACATTTAGAAGGTAAAGTTGAGAGATTTACCTCCTTGTTGAAAATTAAAGAATTGGGTTCCTTTGCTTTCCTCTCCTTTGATTTGTTGATTTTGATTTCTTCCTTAATGAGTGAATTGTATTTGCTGGACGAGCGTGGAGAGCGGAAGTCGTTGGGTGCTGGTGCCTTCTTCAATCTCTCTGATGTAATATAAAATATAATATAATATAATATATAATATAATATAATAATATACTGAACTACTGCATAGTGGTGTAAACTAGTGAAGAAGGTGGAGGAGGAGGAGAGCTGTGGATTTGCTAGAAGGAGGACGAGGGAGAATGACGGGGGTGGGCGAGAGAGAGACAGAGAGAGGGAAAGAAGAACCAGAAGATGAGAGAAGAAGAGAAGGAGAGAGATTGGAGGGTGTTGTCCTGAGGCGGAGAGCAAGAGATAGAGAGGGGAGGGTGAAGACGAACAGGCGGACAGACAATTTTTACGCATGAGTCACGAGAGAAAATTTCTCTTTACTCAATTTTGATAATATTAATATATCTTTACGATAGAAAATCAAGCACAACGACGAGTGAGGCGACAACTGCGATGAGAAAGGAAGAGCAGGAGTTGACTTAGAGGGAGAGAGGAGGAGGAGGAGGAGGCTATGAAAAGATAAAGAGTGCTCTCTCTTTTTATTTCTTGCACGAACGAAGACGGACAGACAAAGTTTGTGAAGGAATCACAAGAGAAAACCTCGCTTCATTGGGTTTAGATAATACCAACGTATCACTATCGGCGATAGAAAACTGACAGATAAGCCACCGCCAAGCAGCAAAAAAAAAAGGTAGGATGAGAAAGGGAAGGAAGAAGGAGGGGGAAGATGAGAGAAGAAGAAGACAGGCAAATAAATGGACAAACGACAAAGTTTCTATACGAGTCATAGGAAAAAAATCTTCTTTCCGACCGATTTTGATTTTATATATATATATATATATATATATATATATATATATATATATATATATATATATATAAGCTTTTGACCCATAAATGAGGGGTTTTTATTTTAATTAATTAATAAATGGAAGATGATGTGACTTGCACAAGTGGGCCCCTGTCAGAGAGAGAGAGAGAGAGAGAGAGAGAGAAACACAACATCCAGATCTTTGAAATTGAGAAGAGAGAGCCCAAAGCCCAAGTTAGTCAGGCCCCCAACAGGCCTACACATCTAGTAAATAATACCAAGGGAAAGGGTATAAGATCTCCAAAAAATTAATCAGGTTAATTACAGGGTCCAAATTACACATTTTAGGTCTCTAATACAATATTAACGGCTGTCAGGCCTCAACAGTGAATGTGGTGCAGGATCAGTTAGATGTCCACTTGATCAAACTCTGACCCCTTAACCTTATCTAGATATACAAATATATCTTATATATTATGGTGGTGGATTTTTATTAAAATATAACAAATAAAAATATTTTTAATATTTAATTAATAAAGAATCACAACAATGAACCATGAAGATTAAGGAGCATCATTATGGAAATTAACTACTCAGTCCACATATGAAGGTATAATTTTTTTTCCATTTTTCTTTTTTTGATTTTCTTTTTAGTTCTTTTTTCCTGGAAATGAAAAGGTCAAAGAAATTTCGTGCTAGAGTACTCTGTGCATTTGTCATAAATTCTCCAGGAAAAAGTTTTAAGTCCTCCCTGTTTCCATCATCTCTTTTCTCCTCTCATACTTGCATTCTTACCTTCAATCACTTCACCACTAGAAAATCTCTATGTTTCTCTTCTCCAATGTCCACCCTTCTCTTCTTACCCATCAAAGGCTCAAGCACCACCACCTCTGCCGCCACCAACCTCCACCTCCCCCGACAATCACTTCAACGATGGAGCACTTGTTGATAATCAAGAGTCAATTGAGAATATTGAAGAAGATGATCTTATAGTAGTGGAGAAGAAAGTTATCGAAGAAAGTGTCGTCATCATCGTCCTGCGTAGTTCATGCATGGCCGAGCTCCCCATCAAAGGAAATGAGGTTATCCTCGAGGAGAAAGTCATAGGAGAAAATGCTAAGGTTAGTTCTATATATGCTATATATGGAGCGAGTTTTTCGTGGAAAAGTAGAAGTGGAAGAGAAATTTGAAGTTTTGGTTATGGGAATGAGTTGGTTGTTTTGGAAATAGGGGAGTTGGACAAGAGAGTTTGAAGAGTTCATAGAGAGGGAGAGAAGGAAGACGAGGCTAGAGGCTTTGCAGATCATCATGGTTTAATTAATTGGTGCATATATGCATGTCGTACAAATTAAGTAGGAATGAGAGAGATATTAGTTAATTAGTTCACACACATACACACACACATGAGAGAACGGGAAAAACACTGGCATAGGAGGAAATTGTTAGGATTGTGACCGGAATACATCATGAAGTTAGAAGATTCAGAGGATCGAACATGCATGGACAAACATGCACACAAAAGTTGTACACAAGATTAGTCGACTTATACATACAGTATAAGTGTTGTTGCAACAAAGAGTGAGGATCTCATGTTAGTCGACTTATACATCAGTATAGTCAACTAATGTGCATATTAGTCGACTTTACATTAGTATAGTCGACTAATGATGGTTCTGGCAGTTTCCTTTTCGGGTTTCTATTTTCAATTTGAGTTGGATTCGAGTTTTCTTTTCCTCTGAGGCAGAGTTGTTCGTATTGATAGAGTTTGTGTAGGACTAAGACAGTCCTATTGTTTATAAATAACTCCTTGGAAATGGACTTCAATATTCAAAGAGTGAATCAAGAAAAAGTGAGAGATTCGTGAGAGAAGTTTTAACCATAAGGGTTCACTGTTCTAGGCGCCATCAAAAAGCTTGTAATCTTCTTAGCGAGAGGTGTAAGTATTTCTTATTGTACTCCCCCAAAGTCTAATAAAATTTCTTCTCCTTCTCCTGTGGACGCACGCACGATCTATTTGATCGGTAAAATCACGTTAAATTGTGTGTTAGCTTTTTATACTTTGGGACATTTTCTTCATCTCTTCTTCTCATTGCTCAATGATCATGTCCTTACGCTCCGCCGTCCCAGCAATTGTTAAAGAACATATTGATCGTGGGGGCTATCGCAACAGAAATTTCATTCTATGTTGCACCAAAAACTCGACTTTCCCACTAAAATTATAATATCTAAATTGTTCAAATTAATCTTCATCATAAAATGTATATAGATAAAAAATTCACTAGTTTTAAATATCTCATACCTATGCATCAAGTGGTTATAACAGTTTTTCTACAATAGAATAAATGCGACTACTAGATCTATAAGCAAATAAAGTTCAAACCACATAAATTTTCATACACCTATGTTTTAGACAATAAAAATCCTAATGTATAATCGAATCTTAAATTTTTTGTGGAAAAGTCGAGTTTTGGGTGCGATATAGGAGAAAATTTCCTCTTATGTTTCATTTTTTTTTCCTGTTTCTTCATATATACATGTGCGCGCGCGCGGATGTGTGTATAGATATATGTTTGGATGACCATAACTAGCTACCTTCAGTGTTCGTATTAGATCAAGGATTATCTTGCAGTGCTACTTGTAAATTAATTAATAGTAGTAGATAGCTAGGTAGAGATACTGAAATCACATTTTGTATAATATATATGTTACTCTTGTAATATGTGACCTCATTTATTGAAAATAGTATATGTCATCCTTTTCTACCATTTTGTCCACTGGATTTGCATGTACAATTTCTTATAAATGTACCTAGTTTCTAGTTTTGAAGTTCTATGCAAACCAGTTTCCAAAGAAACTTGTGAGATCAATCAAAATAACTACAACAAATCGAACAGTGGGAGCCTTCTTTCTCTTTCATTTTATCATGGCAGGGGAAAAAATCAGCATGCCACATGTACGCTTATAAGCTCCAAATTGTTGGGAGAAAAAAATTCTCCTCATTTTTTCTCTTCTTTTTTGCTAGCCTTTTTGGGAGATTTAGTTTTCTGTTTTGAGAGAATTTCTCCATGTGATATTTGTACTAAAAAAACTTGTGATATTTATGTGGAACTGATACGTATCAGATGGCAACGAATACTCATCTGAACTTGATAATCTAATACTACTATCTTGTACTAAAAGGAAAATCTAGTGTTTACCATCTTAAAAGTGAGAAAGTACCTAGAAAAAGTTCAGGCAAATTAACCAATGCATGCCAGAGCAGCAGCATGATGTAGCCTCATGACAAACGCCATGCTATAAGCTCTGGGTCTGTCTTCACTTTTGCTCAAAATATATATCTTCTTACATTATAAATTTATTAAACCATTTCTTATAGATTTGTTTAAATTTAATTAGTTAAATGAATTTGTATCTCAGAGGACTTAGTCTGAGATTAGTTGGTTGGAATTTGGGGATCAATGTAGGCTAAAGTCAATTCAATCTCAGCTTCTTTGTTCTTTTTCCTTTGTTTAGATATAAAGGTTCCTCTCACTTGTGGGATGTCAATTCAATCTCAGTCTCATCTCATGTTATTGAGACATTTCTATCATATGCACACCCTATTGACCTGTAACCAACAATATAATTCGTATCATACGTAACAAATATTAATCCTGTCATACTTGGATCTAAGAATAATTTGCATTAACCAAGCTTCATTAATGTGCAAAGGGAAAGATCACACGAGAAGCTTATTAGCCTATAAATTAAAGAGTTAATTATAGACACCAGTGACAATATAAATCAATACTTCCTGCAATTTTACATATCATATATACAGATCAGATCAATTTCATCAAAGTATACATATAGCATTGTTTATGTTCAATATTTTCCTCATAGTATTTTAGCTCGTGATACACTTATACTAGACTTCTATCTTTTTTCTAGAGAAGAACATAATCCTGGGGACACGACAACTCTACGATTGCTGAAAAAATCAACGGCGTTATTAGTTATCCTAAAAGTCTATGAATATCTCCTACAGTATTCTAGAATCTTATATACATGCTGACATGACGTACATAAAAAAAAACCCTCAGCTAACCAGTGTCTGGCAAGTATGTATTTGAAAAATAGCGATTGTAACATTCGACTTAAAGCTTTCTCTAAATTATCAAAACTGCAACTTATACAGTATCAACATGCTTGTATGTATGGACCTTCAAATGAATTTCCTAAGCCTGGGGTTTTGGAATCAGGACATAAATTCCAACCAAAATCCCTACTTCGCGTCAGCTCATTTATTTTTATTCCCCAATTAGCTTTAATTTTCTGTTCCAAGTGTGCAATGAGACTGACTCACTCAAGGGGTGCCGGGTGGTAGTAAACAGAGTTCCACCAAATTCAAGTTCTGTAACTAGCAGAAAAGATAAAGATGAGAAGATAAGAGTAAGCTACTTAAATGAAGTACTTGGAGCATTTCTCATCTGTAGATATTTGTGCAATTTTGGTTAACAATTAAGAAACAGGAGACGCGTGTTAATTTCTTAAAGAGTTAGAATCAAGAAATCAAAATTAGTTAAACCTAGTAGATTATATTTCCAAAGCTAAGACTAAGAATTTCAATTAGCCACTGTTTCAAACACACTGCTCTACAAAATTGATTCAGCCTAGTCTGAATGCAAAATCTTTGTTTTGTTTAATTTGTCAGGTCAAGTCAAGGAACAAGTTGAATCTAACATATGTGTCCACATCAAGCGATAATTAGTTTTATTAGATACTATATTATCCATATCTATATATTGAAAGATCAGTTGAATTAGACACTCTCTCACAAACTAGGAAGATGTCGTACATAATGTAATTATAGGTCGGAGAGACCAAGATTTGAGAAGACTCCAAATTTAGGTATGATATAATGAGATGTAGTAGAGAAAAGAAGAAGAATGCACCCAAACTTATCTGAGTCTCACATCATATATACAAGGAGGGTACATGGCCTATCAAATTTGTCCAACTTCAAATTCGCAGTCACTTGATGTTAGAAATTTATAAATATGAATTTTCCCGCTTTCTTCGTCCTACATAGAAAGGAAGGGCCGGGGGGGGGGGGGGGGGGGGGGGGGGGGGGGGGGGGGGGGGCTGATGATGCATTAAATAAAGAAAATATGGGTCTTTTGTTAGCTGTTAGCGATATATTATGTACGGGAAAAAAATAATCACACATTAACCGCTTCAATTTAGAAGTTTAAGCTCCCCCGTGTTTCATTAAAAAGGCTTGAATGAAACAAAAACAACTAGATACTCATCACTAATTCAAAACTGACCTTAAAGATGCAATAACATTATATTAGCTCGTGAGAATACACGGGGCCAGTACATAACCACATATCGTTATCCTTAGAGCTGGTCAGGCCATAGGAATTGCCCGGTAGCACAAGCCCTTTTCTCCTCAAGGGATCCATCACAAGCCAATCCATACTCTTTCAGCAGCGAGTCCAGCTTCTACTCCTCCATCCTCTCGTAGTCCTCCTTGTATCAAGGGTAATGCAGTGGCATCTGAAAGTACCTTTCCCCGTGATACTCTTTCTGCCTGATCCATTCAAATTGTGCATCTCCTAGTAGTAACAAAGCTTCCTACCTCTCCCACCTCTCTTACATGAACCATCCTCGCACGATCCTTCTCTAATTTTGTCGGAAGCCCATTATCGCCTTGGACCATTCCGGTGATAATCGCCTGAAAGAACCATCTCAGAGGCATTAATTCTTCTCCTTGGAGGAAGGACTAGTCAAAAGGGTCGCGCGAGTTGAAGACATATATAGGCCAAAGGCATGACTCATCAAGAAGTGATGCATGACTCACACACATTAACTGATCTTCACTTAGCTGCATGGTTTTAATCATTTGTGCACATAGAAGCTTCACGAAGTGCTTCACACTGGTTTTGTTTGAGGAAAGGTATAACATGGGGTTTAAATTTGTGAGATGGAGGCCAAATGGGTTTGCAAATGGTTATTTGATACAATTGGGTCATGCCTTAATTGTGAGGAGAGAGTGTAAAATATTATTAGTAGAGTTTTTTAACTCATTGAAGAAGATAACGTAAAGATCGGAATTCAATGGAGTACAGTAGAAGACCATATGCAGCAGAATACAGAGGGTCGGTCGATCGGCCGGTCGACCAGTCATGCACAAAATGTGCATAAGAAAGTTATGGTCGACCGCTCGATCGACCATCCAGAGGAAGCAGTGGCTACAGATGAGTCGTTCGACCCGGTCGACCGACTGAGATGCCAGAGTCTAACAAAGAGTTAGCTCTCTGCGTATTTGCCCAGTAGTCGATCGCGCATGTCCTAGGTTTCCTAATATGATTCTGGATTCATTTCTGATTTGAATTCAGATCCGTTGGCTTTTTTCTTTAAGGATTCTCTGGCTATACAAAGTGGGTATTGTCTCCAATTATTATATTTTGTAATTGATTGATTAATAAGATATCTCTCCTTCTCCCCTGAGGGTGTAGGCAATTGTCGAACCTCATTAAATCTTTGTTTTTGTTTTCTTCTTTTTGTTTGCTTGTTCGTACAATTGGTGACTATTCTCTAGTGTGTTGCTATTCTCTGTTGCTTGGATTCCAACAAGTAGTATCAGAGCTTTTCGCATTCGATAGGGAGTTTTGTTCGGTGAAGCAAATCGCTTTGGAGACTGTCTACAGTTTCAGTTGGATGAAAAGATATGAACTTTCTTATTTAGATTTGTTTTCACTAATCATTTTCTGCATTGTTTTGAGAAATCTACTGAGGAGTTGGACAGAGATAGTCAATCGTCAGTGAAATTCGTGAGTCATCTTCTGACAAAGATTGATGCCGTGAAGTTTGAAGGCATGAACAATTTTGAAACGTAAAGATGAGAGGTGATGGATGCCCTAACGGCATCAAACCTCAAAGACTCTCTACATCTGAAAGAAAAGTTGGAAGATACATCTGAGAAGAACTAGGATAAGATGAATTGGACGGCGTGTGGCATCATCAGGTTTTATTTGACACAAGACGTCAAGTATCATGTGCTCTATGAAACTTCACAAGAAAGATGTGGGAGATCCTCGAAAAGAAGTATCTGACGAAGAGCATTAAGACTTGATTGCATCTGAAGAGGAGGCTTTATTGCTTCCAGTTGAAGAGAGGAATCTCCATTCATGATCACATGAATAATTACATAAAGCTTCTTGAAGACCTAGTTAATGTGAATGTGGCGGTCAAAGAAGAGAACAAGATGGTGATTCTTTTGAATTATCTTTCTGATGAAGAGTATGAGACCTTCATCCTAATCTTGATCAATGATATAGACACTTAACTATAATAATGTGTCAACTACTTTTGTAAACTATGAATTGAGGAGGAAGGACAAACAATATTCTTTAAGAGTAGTTTAACAGAAGCGTTGCGGTAATAGGCAGGAGTTTCAGTAAGAAGGGAAAAAATAATCGTGGTAGATCAAAGTCTAGACCAAAATTTCAGGATCTAAACAAGAACCAATGCGCCTTCTACAAAGAGTTAGGGCACTGGAAGATTGATTCCAAAGATCAAAGATAAGAATAAAGAGTCAAAGATCTAGGCAAATCTCGCACTGGTAATCAATATCCAATTGGGTAGTCTTCACAGGCAGGTGAATCAGACTCGAGCTCAACAGTATTCTCATTTTCAGTCACTAATCCTACTATTGGATAATCAAGTGATTCTAAGTGAATGCTAGATACATGAGCTACCTATCGTGTATATCCTAATGGGGATTGATTTTCTACCTTTGGGAAGTTAGATGATTGTTTTGTTATCATGAGTGATGATTATCCATTTAACATGGAAGGGATAGGTATAGTCCTTATCAAGATATTGATGGGATGGTGCGGTAATTTAAGAAAGTGAGATATGTACCTCAATTGAAAAGAAATTTTATCTCTGATGGTGCAGTGAAAGCATTGGGTCTTAAAATATCTATTAAAGATGGTGTTCTCAAGATAACTAGATGCTCAATGGTGATTTTGAAGGATGTCTGACGCAATAACCTATACTACTTGAAGGGTAGCACGGTTACAGGGCAAGTGATGACTTCTACAAATTCAGATTATTATTGTACACAGCTTTGGCATATGAGGCTCGGACATACATGAGAGAAAGATTTATTGAAAGGTGCTAATGCCTGCAAATGAATTTTGTGAACATTGCGTCATTGAAAAGAAGACCAAGGTGAAATTCGGCATCGTGACTCATTGCACCGAGGGGATTTTGAATTATTTTCTCACAGATGTCTAGGGACCTACCAAGACAGCATCTATTAGAGGTAACCACTACTTTGTGACTTTTATAAATAATTACTCTAGACGATGTTGGGTATATACCACGAAGCACAAAGGAAAAGTCTTGGAATTGTTTGTGGAGTTGAAGAGAAACATAGAGAAGAGTACGAGAAGAAAGATCAAGGTATTCCATTCAGACAACGGAGGAGAGTACACAAGCGATCCTTTCCAACAGCTATGCCGTGATGAGGGCATAGAAAGGCACTTCACAGTAAGAGAAACACCGCAACAAAATGAGATGACTGAAAGAATAAATAGGATCTTACTAGAGAAGGTCCGGTGTATTTTACCTAACACTGGCATGTCGAAATCTTTTGAGCTGAGGCATTGGCGTGTGCTTACTATCTCGTTAACAAGTTGCCTTTGTCTGCGATAGGAGGTAAAACTCCTGTGAAAGCTTGGTCGGGAAGAGTTGCTCGGGATTATGACTCAATTTGGATATTTAGTTGTCCGGGCTATTATCATGTCAAGGAAGACAAGTTGGACCCGAGGGTAAGAAAATGTATTTTGTAGGATTCAAGAAAGATATAAAAGGCTACAAAATTTGGGATCTGAAGGACAAGAAGTTTATCTTGAGCAGAGATGTCACGTCAATGAGGCTTCAATAAAGCCTACAGACTTTCAGCAGGTGAAAAGTAAAATGACTGATATTATATCACAGCAGGTGAAAAGTGAATACTACGTCACCATCTCTAGACAAATCGGTATTATTACCCGTAGTGACACAGGATGGTAATCATGTAGCCGATCAGGATACTGATGAAAAAAATGAGAATGATGAGAATCAATAATAGGCTATGGGTGATGTCTAAGAATTTATTGTTGGATCAAAAGCCCATCACTCTAGTTTTGATGATGATTACCTCATATAGTTATAGTACTAATGATCTTGTGTCTATTTAAGTTTCAGATATTTATCAAGATCTTACTCAGTGTTTAGTTTTAACAAAAGATTCAAAATCAAGCTTTGAAGCTAACACATGTTGATTAAGAGCTCGCGCTTCAAGATCGCATCAAGTACTCAAAGTGGAGTCTAGCTCTTTGGATCAAGTCAAGATAGAGAAGAAGATTTTCAAGAAGACTTGAATCCATGTTTGTAAGTTTAAGATTTTATTTTAGATAAAATATAAATAATAGATTAGTTGTGGATTGCTCAAACTCATACACACACAAAATATTTCATATCTTTTATGATTAAGTTTTGTTTTTTAAAAATATAGTTTTGGTTTTGAACTTCAAAGAACACATATTTTGGTTTCATGAATAGATTTCATCAAAACAAGTTTACATAGTTTATATGTGTATTAGATTTCATCAATATATATTATTGCTTCAAATTGTCTAAAAACTTATTTTGATGTTTCACTTCATGGTTTCATGTTTTGTAATTATCAAAACTTATTTAGAGCTTATTGTCAAAAACAAGTATATTTCATCTTCTATGTGTATTGGATTCTATCCATACATACTATGCTTCAAATGTGATTTAATATCTTATTTTTATATTTGTATAAGTTTTGAAAAAAATCATTTTTTTCATTTTGAAGTTGATTTTAAAAATATATGATTTTTGGTTTAAGCCTAAATTTTTATACCTCAAAAATAGTTCAAATTGTCGTATATGTGTTGAATTTTGATCACACATATGTGTACCTCAAAGTTTTTCAATGAACTTATTTTTATAGATTTTATGGGATTTAAATAGAATTTTTAAGGGTTTTTACAAATTAAATTTCCAATCTCTAAAACCATGTATGTTCTGGCTTGCTGGCGGTCGACCGACATGCACAGATGTGCACAGGCTTTAGCGGTCGACTGAACAGTCGACTGATGAAGAGACCTTGCTCTCTGGATGTGGCCCGGTCGACCGGGCTGCGACCGACCGAGAGACTTGCTCCCTGATTTTTGTCACGCTCGACCGAGCGGTCCACCAATAGGGCAAGGCCCGAGTGCGGTCGACCGGCAATCCCAACAATCTGAAATATGACAGTTGGCTGGTCGACCGACAGGTCATCTGTCCAGAAAATAGAGCTCAACGGCTAGTTTTTGAAGCCCTATTTAAAGGGCTGTTTTGGCTAGATTGGGCAAGATTTTTGAATGTGTTTTCAAGAGCTCTTTTATAGAGTTTCTCAACAAGTTTTTAGAGTTTCATTTTCATATCAAAAGAGAGTTTATTAAGAGTATTTTCTTCTATTTTCAAAAGGATTTTCTTGAGCTTTTCATTACAAATTCTATCTAGTTTTTCTCACACAAGCTTGAGCTTTTCATTGCTATATCCATCCTATAGGGACCCTTGTAGTGAGTGTGTTGTTGGTGATCAAGAGAAGATATTACCACGTGTTCCAATTGTATTGAGGAGTTGTAGACGTTGCGGCCTCGGCGAGCTCGAGGGTTCGCGTGTGTTGTTCTTGCGGGAACAAGTGAGGGACTTGCGAGTCTAAGAGCTCTTAAGGAAGCTGCTGTAGGTTTTATGGCATCAAGTGATCTTGCGGGATCAATTATAGTGAAAATCCTTCATAGTGGTGAAGTTGGAGACGTAGAGCAAGTGGCTCGAACCTCGAAACAATTCTCCCATGTTTGCGATTGCTTATCCTTCTCTCTCTCACTTGTGTTTATATAACTTGCATGCTTTTATTGTTCATCTCTATAGGCTTGATGTATCTTGTGCTCAATTAAATATATGTTTGGGTTTGTTTGTGTGCTCACACTTGTATTTAACTAAGAGAGCTATTGTTGCACCTAAACTCTTAATCTAGAAGAATCTTTAGGAGATAGTTTAGAGCCCTTCATCGGGCATTCGACTTCACTTTATGGCTATACATTGTGTGTTAGCTTAGTTTCTATAATAGTTTTTAATTCCGCATTAGTTTTGTATTAGATTAGTTAGTCACCTATTCACCCCCTTTAGGTGACCTACATCCTTTGCAGTTGGAAGAACTCGAAGAAATTCACGTAAGCCCACTGGCTTACTACTAACATGATAGTGGCCTATGCTCTCTCAGTCATTGAGAAGGCGATCTCATATACATATAGAAAAGCTGAAATCAGTTCAGAGTTCAAAATGTGGAAGGATACTATGATGGGAGAGATGAGTTCTCTACACAAAAACGACACTTGGGAACTTTCAGAGTTGCCCAAGAGAAAGAAGGAGATCGGTTGTAAGTGGGTATTTGCAAAGAAACAGAGATCTCCCGATGGTGATACTGTATGCTACAAAGCCAGATCGGTAGTTAAAGGCTGCACGCAGCGAGAAGGCATTGACTACAATGAGGTATTCTCACCCATTGTGAAGCATTCGTTTATTCGGAATTTACTGGCACTAGTGGGACAGTACGAGTTGGATCTTGATCAACTCGACGTGAAGACTGTCTTTCTCCATGACAATCTTGAAGAGGAGATCTACATGTCTCAGCCGACGGGGTTCAAAACTGCAAGAAAGGAGAATATAGTATGTAAACTGAAGAAATCACTTTATAGATTAAAGTAATCACCAAGACAGTGGTATAAGTATTTTGACAGCTTCATAAGAGGCAAGAGGTACACAAAAAGCCATTATGATCCATGTCTGTACTACAATAAGTTACCGAGTGGAGAGTACATCTATCTATTATTGTATGTGGACGATATACTCATTGCTTTCAAGAGCAGATCTGCTATTGACAAATTAAAGAACTTGTTTTCTAAGTGCCAAATGAAGGATCTGGGTGAAGCGAAGAAGGTGCTACGCATGGAGATTGAGCGAGACAAAAAAGAGACAAGGTTTGCTTGACGCAAAAGGGGCATTTGAAGAATGTACTTCAGAAATTCAACATCAACAGCGATATGAAGTCTATAAGTACACCATTACCTCCTCATTTTAAGTTAAAAGCCATTATGTCTCCTACTTTTATTGAGGAGCGTGAGTACATGACTCACGTACCCTATGCTAGTGCAGTTGATAGTTTAATGTATGCAGTGGTGTGTACAAGGCCCCATCTGTCACAAGCTGTCTCAAGTATTTTGCAGATACATGAACGATCCCGGCAGGGGTCATTGGAAGGCAGTGAAGTGGATTCTACGGTACATCAAAGGTGCCATAGATGTTGATTTGATATTCAAGAAGGATTTTACAGGTAAGCATGAGTGTATCAGATACGTTGATTTCGACTACGCAAGAGACCTCGACAAATGTAGGTCTACAATGGGATATGTGTTTACATTGTCCTTAGCACCGATGAGCTAGCACTATACTCTATAGTCTACTATTGTATTTTCTACTACAGAGGCCGAGCATATGGCCATGACGAAGGTTATAAAGGAGGTAATTTGACTTCAAGGGTTACTTGATAACTTGGGGATTGATCATGATTTTTGAAGATCAATTGTGATAGCATGAGTGCTATCTATTTGGTAAAGAATCAGGTGTATCATGCAAGGATGAAGCACATCAATGTCAGGTTTCACTTTATTCGGGAGATTCTCGATGGGGGTGATATTGAGTTACAAAAGATTCACACCGCCGATATGTTTACCAAAGTTGTTCCAGGAGTGAAGTTCGCATATTGTAAGGAGTTACTCCATATTCTTTCAATTGCTTGAGCTCGATAGAGGTCGTTTGAATGAACTACGGATGGTTTGATCCCCTGGGTAGGGGGTACGAGGCAACCCCATTGTTGCAACTCGATGGAGTTGACATGGTGCTATGTTGTGTTCGTCTCAGATTTGAGAAATCTTCACCAAGGCGGAGCATTGTGAAAAGAGAGTGTAAAATATTTTTAGTAGAGTTTTTTAACTCGTAGGAAAAAATAACACAGAGATCGGAGTTCAACAGAGTATGGTAGAAGATCAGATGTAGGTGAAGATAGAGGGCCGATCGACCGACCATGCACACAACGTGCAAAAGGAAGTTGCGGTCGACCGCTCGGTCAACTGATTAAGATGCCAAAGTCCAATAGAAAGCTGGCTCTCTGCGTATTTGCCTAACGATTGACCGCATGGTCGGCCGCAGCAAAGAGCCAATCGACCGCCCGGTCGACTGGACACGTGTTCTGAGTTTTCTAATATGATTCTGGGTACATTCTGATCGAATTCAGATCCGTTGGTATTTTTTCTTCAAGGATTCTTTTGCTATATAAAGAGGGGTATTGTCTCCAACTATTGTATCCTGTAATTGATTGATTAATAAATCTCTCTCTTTCTGCCTCAAGAAGTAGGCAATTACCGAACCTCGTTAAATCTTTGCGTTCTCGCTTTCTTCCCTTTGTTTGCTTGTTCGTGCAATTGGTGACTATTCTCTAGTGTGTCGTTGTTCTTTTTGTTGCTTGGATTCCAATATTAATATGGCGCATACTCTATGGCTAATAGGATTTTAATGCCTATGGGGCTGACAGGTGCTTCTGCTTTAAGGCCATCATAAAGCCAGTGTATATATGTACTTCTATTGAAAGATGCTTCTGACATATATAGCATATGTGTTATGTACTACTATGGAACAATGCTTTTGAGATGAGTAGAATATGTGTCTCCTTGTTCGGCTATTTCTTCATGTTGTCAATTCACTTTCTCGACCCACCCTCTCTAGACGCTACCAATGCCAATGCGAGCGAATGAGTGGCATTACGAGTGTTGGGAATTGACAACCACAATATTCAGTATTGACTCGAGAGTGCACTAGCATTTGTTGCAGCATGTAGCTGGTTTTTTTCGTCAACTTTCTTCTCTCCATTGTATGTCATATACATTTAGAGAATATGTTGTTGTGTATCGTTTAGGATTGTTCCTTATTGTGTGAAGCTCCTATATCTTCTTTTTGATGAAATGAGATGGTAGCATGTACAATTTTGTGGAATAGGTATCTAGAACTATTTCTTTGGAGTATATATTCACACTAGTTGTATAATTAATGAAAGTACATGTGTATTCAAAAATGAAACATATAAATTTCACGAGTGGAGATGTAAAAGAATAAAAGACGATCGGACGAATTACATGTTCTTCATCCATGTTTCCCCGTTGGTAGAATAATGAGATTTAATCTTAAGTTGGAGGAATCATATGGATGAAGACCCCTTAGTTTACATGCGTATTAATTATACCAGCTCTAGATTTTAATTATTGAATTATTCTAATTGATTTAATAATCATTTTTGTGCTTATCAGAAATTTCGGCAGCATCTTTTCTATAATTAGGAGTTTGCCCTAATACACCTAACAATTTTTCGGCTAACGTCAGCTTACTTATCAACTTCAAAACTTAAATTTCAAACTCAATACATATAATATATAGACACGCACACACACACACACTTGTGTAGTTCCGGAAAGATTCGAGCTCGAGTCCTTCTCACTTAAATATCATGCTACGATATTCAAATATAAGATCCATTCCGTTGAAGTTAATTTATATTATTTAAAATATCTAAAAATCAAAAATCAATTGTTTTGAGTACTTTTGCCTATTCATCAAGTTGGCGTAAAATGGAAGGCCGAAAAATAGCATATTTTGTGGATTTATGTCTTAAGACATACAAATTCTCGATCCGACTATTTGATCATGATATAAACATTTAAAAACCTCTACCTACCAATTTTTGTTAGGTTTTAAATATTTACACCATTAAACTAACCAACTCACTACTCACCTACTTGATAGATGGGCAAAAAGTATTCAAAATACTTGATTTTTTATTTTTAATTAATTTAAATAATATATATCAATTTCAACGAAGTGGATCTTGTATTTGAATGTCATAGCATGATATTTGAGAGGGAAGGATTCGAGGTTGAATCATCCCACTCAAAGACAACCAAATCCTTCCCACCCAAAAACAACTCTAGACATCTGGGTGCAAGATTCACTATGTTGACATTGATCTACATTAATTCAAATAAATAAAAATCAAAAAACATGTATTTTGAATACTTTTTGCTCACATCAAGTACGTGCAGGACGGCCAAAAATAACACATTGCTTAGATCACGTCTCTTGACAAACAAATTCTCGATCCGATAATTTCATCATGATCTAAACACTTGAACACTCACAAACCAGTTTTGTTAGATTTTAAATATTTTACATCGTTAAACTAACCAACTCACTATTTTGGCCGTCCATTTTGCGCCATTTGATGGATGAGTAATAAGTATTCAAAATACATTATTTTTTATTTTTAGTTACTTGAAATAATGTCGATCAACTTCAACAATAGATCTTGCATTCGGATGCCATAGGGTTGTATTTGAGTGGGAAAGATTCGACCTCGAATCCTTCCGGAATGACACAAGTATCTCTTTCTATATTACACACACATATACGTACATACATACGTATGTATGTATACGAGAACATATATCTCAACAGTGTCTACACATTTCTTTCTCACCAAAATCAAAGTTCAAAATCAAGTTTCTAATCAACATAAACATATACATCCCAAAAATCAGAGCTCTTCTCCTCATGTTGAAGGGCTATACATACTCCTTTGTTTTCTTCTTTTATCTTCTTTTCTCTCTTTTGGGGTTTTTTTTTGGTGGGGTGGGTGGGGTGTGGTGGGGGATTTGGGGTTTTTTGTATTAAGCCAGCGAATAATGACAAATGAGATGGTGCATTCCAATTTGATATAGGAATTACAAAGATTTTAGGTGAAAACAAAATTAGGAAGGTTTCAAGTGTTGATATGAAAAAAAGATCCTTAAAAAAAAAAAGTTGGATTTGTATTGTCAGTTTGTAAAACATTTAAGAGCCAAATTATAAACTTTTCATTTGTTGGAAGTTCATATTTCATTTCTTAGTATAAAAGTTTCAAATTTGTTTTCAAGAATGTTTTTCCTCAAAGTTTTATTGTTGTGCCCAAAAGATTTTAAAATATATTTAAATTATTTAGTTGGGCCTATCAATTCTGATTTAATGCCTATTGAGACTTATACAAAATATTTCATATTTTTTCGTAGGCATTTAAATCAATGTGTGAGATTGGGTTGTTGGGTCGACCGCTCTAACATGTGGGTTGACTCATTGGAATGCACCACGTAGGACACGTGACAACGGATTAACCACCTGCTTTAGCGATCGACCTGAAGTTGGCTGAGATCTACTGGTCGATTACCACTTCATCCGCCTAAGCTCAATGCTCTTGGGGTGGGCTTGGATCGACTGTCACGTTGATCACCCAGGATGAAGTCCACTTTTTGGACTTTAGTGGATCAATCGCCAGGCCAGTCCAGTTTTTCAAAATAAGAGGAAACTTTTGTTGGCCCGCCCATCACTCTAATTTTGATGATGATTAACTCATGTAGTTATAGTACTAATGATCTTATGTTTAATTAGTCTCAGATATTTGATCAAGATCTTAGTTGGTGTTTAGCTTCAATAAAGGATTTAAAGTCAAGTTTTGGAGCTAGCACGTGTTGATTCAAGAGCTCGCGCATCAAGATCGCATCAAGTACTCAAGAGGAGTTTAGCTCATTGGATCAAGATTTGAACCAAGTCAAGAAGGAGAAGAAGATTTTCAAGAGAAGATTTTCAGGAGACTTGTGTCATGGATGTAAGTGTCAAGATTTGTTTTTAGATAAAATGTAAAGAATAGATTAGTTGGTGGATTGCTCAAGTTCATATACACTCATACACAAGATTTATTTGTGTTTTTATAAGAGTTTTTTGTTTTAAAAAATACCGGTTTGATTTTTTTTAAGCTTCAAAATATACATGTATTTTATCAAAACTTATTTTAGAGCTTATTGTCAAAAATATAGATATTTCATCATATATGTGTAGTGAATCATATCCATATACACTAAGCTTCAAAAATGTTTAAAATATCTTGTTTTTGTATCTGGAGAAGTTTTGGAAAAATCGATTTTAAAAAATACAGATTTTTGTTTAAGTCAAAATTTCTATATTACAAAAATAGTTTAAAATGTTTGTAATGTGTTTTGATTTTTAATCAAACATGTTGTATATCAAAGTATATTAATGAAATTATTTTTGTAGAATTTATGAGAATTTATGAAATTTTATTGAAGGTAAAAAGACCAAGTTTTAATCCCTGAAAAATGTTGGACCAGGCCTTCTGCCGGTGGTCAAGGATGTTTGGTGGACATATAGTTTGGTAACTATCTCTAAACTCCCATTTAATTTACATGCTTTTGATATGAATGTTTTTAGCATGTTTTGATTTTGTGCTTCTTGTGATGAATACTTGTTTAGATGAACTTTTCATTAGAACTTGTGTATATACTTGTACAAGTAGTGAGCAACATTTGATTCTTATATGTTTGTACTCTATTGCTCATTTGTACTCATTACATATACATGTATAGTCTAGTTTTGATGATTCTCTCATTTACACTTATTTTCCCTATTTTTGTATATGTTTTGCTTCATGTATATGTAATTTTTATCCAAAACTAATAAATACATGTATACCCTTGAGTCACTTGCCTTCATGCAAATATTATTATTGACTATTTTGTGTTTGGGATATATATGCATATTTTTAGTCTTGGATAAAACATACATATACCTTGAAGTTAGTTTTTAAATGAAAAAATAAATCTTTATAATTTTCATATTTGTTTGATAAAAAGAATTTCATGTTTATTTTGAGCTTTGTTGATTATTTCATGAATATGCTATTCACATAACTTTTGTACACTCACATTATTATTTTTACTCATGATTTTATTTCATGAGCACATTTTTGAGTTTTATAAATTTCGAGTGTAAATTTGTGTATACTTAGCAATGTTTCATGAGATACATATGATTTAATTTCATGTTTGAAGGATCTTTAACTAGTTTTTCAAAAAAAAATTACTTTAACTAGTTATTTATTCTTTATTGATAGTGTTTTCAAATTTACAACTATTTTCAAATCATATTTTTGAAAACTTCCACCCTTTTATAGGCGGATGGATGGGCGACCATACCTTGTGAGTTTTATTGAAAATATTTTTATCATGTGCATGAATAGGGTGGATAGGTATGAGTTATACACCTGTTCTTCATAGAATTCTATTTTTGTCTACTCATATTTGTTTTCTATATATGTATGCTTCAAAATCTCAAATAATATCAATTTCAATTGGTATTTTCTTTTTCATACATACATATATATATATATATATATATATATAACACACACACACACACACACACACACACACACACACACACCATACATACATATATATATATGTTTTGATTGTGCTTGATTTACAATAATCATTACACGTTTAAAGCACAAATTATGTTTATACTAAGTTTGACTTAAAATTAAAAAAAAATGGTATCTTTATAAGCTTATGCATTGTTTTCAATTGGTATTTCAATTGACATTTTATTTGGTATCAAAATTTACAATATATTTCAATTGGTATTTCAAGTGGTATCAAAAATATAAAATGTTTTACTTTCATTGGTATCTTAAAATTCTATTTATTTACAAGTGGTATCTCAAAATTGTTTTTGTTGACTTAAGAGATTTCAAAATTTCGTTAAAGTGATTTCAATTGGTATCAAAATTTTTGATATGAATTGCCTATATGTAAGGGAAGCTTAACATCTCTTCTATATGTAGATTCATGTTGAGTGTATCTTATATTGAGAAGCTTGACATCTCTTCTTTATTTGGTACACGTGTGTAGGGGGAGCTTAACATCTCCGCTTATGCATTGTATATTATGTGTTATGTGAGTTAGGGTATTGTCATCCCTTTTTCATGTAATGCATGTATGCAGGGGGAGCTAACTTCACGTCTCTCTTCTTCATGAATGTATATCGCATATATCTTTATTGTTTGATTTGTTTTCCCCCCTTTGTTGATGAATTGACAAAAATGGGGAGAAATATTTGATGATTTATATATGCATGTTTATTTCATTTTCAAAAAAAAGGGGAGAAGGATTTTCTTGTTTTATACAAAAAGGGGGAGAAGGTTCTTGGGGAGAAAGATTTTTGATTTATGCATGTTTATCTCCTTGTTTATGCATATATATATGTTTGTTTAGTTTATGCACTTCATTGAATATTTATTTGTTTATTGTCACTGGCGGACGGACATGGGGGCGAGTGAGGGCGCTCGCCTCCACTGAAATCAACGCATATGTAAGAGCAATATGGGTATTTGGGCATGTCGGATTGTAAAAAATTGACCGCCCGCTTCGTTAACAAAACCGGATCTGTGTCGGGTTGTAAATGAAATAATCGCTTCCTTAAAAAACTCGCTTCACAAATACCAAGTCTGTTTCAATCTCCCGCAGCTTTTGATCTCGGGTGTTGAAGGTATGACTTTAATTTTTTTACTTTTGTTTCTGTTTCTATGCTGATTTTGAGGATTTGGGGATGTGGGTGTCTCTTATTTTTATTCAATTTATTTGGATTAAATTTGTTACATCATTAAAGTTGGGTGATATAGAAGTTTTGAATCTATGTGTTGGGCCCGTTGAATTAAGTTCTCTTTAGTTAACTGAAGAGTTCAAGTCATTAGGGAATGATGCAATGTTGCTTCCTAAAGTTGGTCCTAGCGGAAATGTTTGATTTTGTTTGATTTCTGAAATTCTTTTTGATTGGCATCTTCTGCAAGCAATTCAGTAAATTCTTTTTGGTTTTGCTTAATGATTATTTTGTGCTAATGATAGTTATTTTATTTGAAACAGTTATGGAAAGATACTTTAAAAAAAAGAATTGGTGAACCGTCTTCTAATGTGGGTCTCAACATTGAACACAAACATACTCGAGAAGAGATCAATTTAAATGCTCTTATTAGTGATCCTCAGTTAAGAAAAAGTATCTATGAATATGATTCTAATAATAGGGATAGAGTTCGTAGAGCACACTTGGAAAAGAGTCCTTGTCACCCCTAGAATCATGAGTTTCCTCGGAGACAATATGGAAGTGATAAACAGAAGTTTCAAGTCACATGTTTCAATGAATATGATAATTGGTTAGAGTATAACATAGACAAAGATGCAGCATATTGCATTGTAATTTAGAGTGAGATATGTTGTCTTCCCCTTTTTTGTAATATCAAAACTTGGAATACGTTTTTGGTTTTATAAATTTTCAATTTTATTTTATAATGTTTTCGCCCCCACTGAGTGAAAAACCTGCGTACGCCACTGTTTATTGTTATGCATGAGTTAAGGGGGAGCTTCTATGAAGCTTAACTTTAATCCATGCATATATAACTATATCAGTTTTGTCATCATCAAAAAGGGGGAGATTGTTGGGCCGAAGGCCCATCACTCTAGTTTTGATGATGATTAACTCATGTAGTTATAGTACTAATGATCGTGTGTTTAATTAGTCTCAGATATTTGATCAAGATCTTAGTTGGTGTTTAGCTTCAATAAAGGATTTAGAGTCAAGTTTTGGAGCTAGACGTATTGATTCAAGAGCTCGCACATCAAGATCGCATCAAGTACTCAAGAGGAGTCTAACTCATTGGATCAAGGTTTGGACCAAGTCAAGAAGGAGAAGAAGATTTTCAAAAGAAGATTTTTAGGAGATTTGTGTCATTGATGTACGTGTTAAGATTTTTTTTAGATAAAATGTAAAAGATAGATTAGTTGGTGGATTTCTCAAGTTCATATACACTCACATACAAGATTTATATGTGTTTTCATAAAAGTGTTTTTGTTTTAGAAAATACCGGTTTGATTTTTTTTTTAAGCTTCAGAATATACATGTGTTTTATCAAAACTTATTTTAGAGCTTATTGTCAAAAATATAGATATTTCATCATGTATGTGTAGTGGATCATATCCATATACAGTAAGCTTCAAATGTGTTAAAATATCTTATTTTTGTATTTGGAGAAGTTTTAGAAAATTGATTTTGAAAAATACAGATTTTTGTTTAAGCCAAAATTTCTATATTACAAAAATAGTTCAAAATGTTTGAATTGTGTTTTGATTTTTAATCAAATATGTTTGTATATCAAAGTATATTAATGAACTTATTTTTATAGAATTTATGAGATTTTATTGAAGGTAAAAAGATCAAGTTTTAATCCCTGAAAATTGTTAGACCAGGCTTTCTGCCGGTCGACCGCGACAGAAGTCGGTTGACCGGTCCGGTAGACCGATGTACACAGACGTGCGCGACCTGTTTGGCTGGAGGGCGGTCGACCGACCCGGTCGACTGCCAAAGAGCTCTGCTCTCTGGATCTGACCCCGGTTGACCGGGCGTCGACCGGCAGAGAGCTTCTGCTCTCTGTATCCAGGCCTTGGTCGACCGGGCGGTCGACCGATGGCACAACGGTCAGAAATCTGACCGTTGGCCGGTCGACCGGGCGGTCGACCGACAGCAAGAATTTCTGCTGAATTGTCCCTAACAGCAAGTTTTGGAGCTTATTTATATGGGGTTGTTTTTGGCTGTTTTCTACAAGATTTAAAGTGGGGTTTCAAGCTAGTTTTTCCTACCTATCTAAGTGTTTATCTCCACTTATTTTAGAGCCAAATACCTCCATATCAAACGGAGAGTTTTTCAAAATTGTTTTGAAAAAGAGATTTCTTGAGTTTTTCACCACAATTCTATCTAGTTTTTCTCACACATACTTGAGCTTTCCATTGCTATCAATCTTATAGGAGAGTTGTTGTGAGAGTGTTTTTAGGTGATCAAAGTGTTTAGATCACCAAGTGTTTATTCTTGTATTTGAGGAGGCGAACTTGCGGGTTCGTATTGTTCGATTTCTTGTGGGAGCTCGGTGTAGAGGTGCGGCCTCAGCAAGCTAGTGTGCTTGCGTGTGTTTGTTCTTGCGGGAACAAGCGAGGGGACTAGTGAGTCCAAGAGTTCTAGTGTGAACTCCTTGTAGGTGTTGCGGCACCGAGTGATCCGGTGGGATCGATTCTAGTGGAAATCCTTCATAGTGTTGAAGGCGGGGACGTAGAGCACGGGTGCTCCAACCTCGAAACAAATCCTCTGTGTTTGCGATTGCTCTCTCTTTATCTCTCACTTGTGTTTATATCTTGCATGCTTGCATTACTTATACCTTTATATGCTTGATATATCTTGTGCTAAATTGTTATATGTTGGATTGTTTGCTCACACTTGTATTCAACCAAGAGAGCCATAGCGGCACCTCAACTCTTATCTAGAGAAATCTTGAGGAGATAGTTCAGAGCCCTTCACCGGGAATTCGGCTACACTCTTGTGTTATACTTGGTGTGTTTAACTTAATAGTTTTTAGTTTGCATAAATAGTTTTAATTCCGCATTAATTCATCTTTAGATTAGCTAGTCACCTATTCACCCCCCTCTAGATGATTTCAACTTTTTTGAATTAACTTTCAATTTTTATTTGTGAGCAACTACAAGCCAAACTAATGGTACAATAACTTTTGACCTTTGAGATTTTCACATTGACGATGGATCGACCAATGGATCGTCCGTTTGAACTTTATTTGACTTTGACTTTTGTACCTGGTGACAACATATCGACCCAAGCTAGTTGGCGGTCAACCAGTTGCGCACAATTTTGCTAACTTCAGAGGATTCGAACCTTATCTTTTAGGCTGAATTTGTTTTCACCCAACCTTGTCTTCTCCTGCCTACAGATACTATTTGCACTCTCTTTTCAATAATAAAACTTTTGCAAATAGAATTCACTCAAAAGAGATATTGAGTAAATACTTTTTAGGGCTTATTTTATATTCTATTCAAAATTTAAAAGGGTGATATTCTTGAGCTTTGAAGTTCTTTAGATTGAGAAATTGATCTATACTTTCTGTACTTCTCTCTCATCACTTTCAAAAAACTCAAAGATTTCAAATCAAAACTTGTATCTTTATTCTCATTTGGCTAGATTTAAAGCACCAATCTAAATCTTGTTCTTGATTCTTCTTGTCATCAGAGTTTCAAAGTTGTAATTTTTATTTGATATTTATGCTATATTGGTTCTCATCTTGTGATAAAATAGACCCATATTGAGGAATCTTGTTGTAAAGAAATTCAACTACTTAGGAAGTGGGCTGGTGCAAGGTCTAGGTTTCTACCCGCAAAGAAAGTCGGTAAGAACTATGATTCTACTCGCAAATGAAACCAATTGTAAAGGTCTTGACTTCTACCTGAAAATAAAGTTGGTATAAATGTCCATTCTTCTACCCGAAAAGGAAGCAACCAATTGAAGATTGGATTGAAATCCTAAAAAAGAGGCCTATAAGTAGTGGAATAGGCAGGTTGGAGGCCGAATCACTATGAACTGCGTGTTGATTCTTCATTGCTCTATCTCTCTCACTCACTCTCTCTTTAATTTGCTTTATTGCTATTACATTTACATTGTAGTTCACTTACTGCTTTAGTTATCTTGTTTCGTCCAATCAAAATTGGGTATTAATTGTAAATTACTTACAAACCCATTCACTCTCCCTCGAAGGTTGCCACATTAATTTTCAAATAACATGCAAGATGTACAACTTGAGCTCTTAATGCATGCATATATTTATGCATCAGAAATATCAAAATAAATACATAATTTTACCATCAATCTAAGTTCAAAATCTTTTAGACAAATTCATAATGAAGGAAAACCATCATGATCCTTAATCGGGTATGATCAACAAATTCCCAGAAGCTTGAATCATGCTAAGAGCAAATTGTTCCTAAAAATAATATTTTGAAAAAAATTATGAAGAAAAAAAATTCAAAATCAATGAATTAATAGAAATAATTATGATCCTATCAATAATATTTTGGAAGGGGTTTTAGCACATATATCTTTAGGTTTCTAACATATTGCATTTATGTATTCATAACTATATATACACACTTAATTATTATTAAATAGATGTAAAGGGATATATATGCAATATGTTAAAAACCTAAGGATATATAAGCTAAAAAACCTAAATAATTTGCCAGTGGATTTTTTTTCCCCCTATGCAAGAAGACGTATTGTCAATAGTTTTGTGATGGAATGGAAGAATTAGAGTGTTGAAATTAAGTATTAAAAAAGAGAAAAGTTTAGTTCATTACAAAAGAAATTTGAATAAATTAATAACTTAGTTAAACCTTCAAAGTAGGGGTGAGCATCGGTCGGTTCGGTTCGGTTTTTGCTAATTTTTGCAAAACCGAACCGAACCGATTAGACTTAGTAACCGAACCGAACCGAATCAACTCAGTTCGGTTCGGTTTTTCGGTTTTTTCGGTTAGGTCAATATAGTCATCATTTCTTACATTTTTTAATCACCATTATGTTATCATCCTTTAATATTATAATCTCAAATATCTATTACCCAAATTAGAAATAAGAAAAAGATTCTAAGCTTAATGTGAATTGAAAATTTCATATTCTAAAACTTTTACACCGTATTTGAGCTCTTATATCAAAACTCATATAATTATTACTAACTTTAATGATAAGAATGAAAAAAAGAACTATATTAATATAAATATTATTCTCAATTGTGATGTGTACTTAATATTGCTTTCACATATTCAACATAAAAAATATGGTATTATTAAAACTAATGAGATAAACTTTCACCAGTTTTTGTTATGAACTATATGATTCATTAAATTGAATTTGAGTAGATTAATATATAGGGTGAGAAATTCGGTTCGGTTCGGTCTATTCGGGTTTTGGAACACAAAACCGAAACCCGACCGAATTAGAGCGGTTCGGTTCGGTTCGGGTTCGGGTTTCGATTTTGGTCGGTTATTTCGGTTATAACCGAACTCTGCTCACCCCTACTTCAAAGTTCAAAAGGACCAGCTAAAAAGGAAAGATATGTTTTTTTTTTTTTTTTTTTGGGGGGGGGGGGGGGGTGGGGGGGGGGGCGTGGTGAGAGGCCAAAGAAGATGGTGTGTGTGGATAAACATTTTTCTCTTACTCTCTTTCACCACCAGTATTGCAATAGATACTGGTGGTGAAAGAGAGTAAGAAAAAATGTTTATCTATTATATATATCATTTACTAAATGTGTGATGCAGATATGCCCTAGGAAGAATGCAAAAATAAAGCTTGAAGAGTTATTATTACTTGGGATTTCGTTTCAGCCACCTAACTTGAACCGTAATTAGAAAAAAAATACTCATATATTTTATTCGCTTCAGTGCTCTCATTTTTAAAGTAAGGATGTGTCCTCACGTGTCAAATGCTGAAGTGCTCATCCTCGGCGAAAGACGAAATGTCTCAAGTAATTGTTTCAAAAAACCGGACCGATTCGAAAATGTCTTATTTTTTAGGACTGCAAATATAATCACAGTACTCACAAAATGATTGCAGTATAGAGGATTCCGACTATGATTGCACTCCTCACAAAAATATCTTATTTCTGAGGACTGCGATTATGTCGCAGTTCTCACAAAATGATCGCAACCCTATTTCTTTGGACTACGATCACGGTCGCAATCCTCGCAAAAATGTCATGTTTTGCGACCATGATTGCAGTCTTTTTTATTAGGGTTGTGATCATGATTGGTCTTTATGAGGATTGCGACTATAGTCGTAGACCTCACAAAATGTCATATTTTGAGTTTTTGTGAGGAGTGCGACTATGATCACAGTGCTCACAAAATGCATTATTTCTGAGTCAATTTTCACAGAGGACTGTGACTATGAGTTGCAATCCTCATATCAAGATCGCCATCATCCGCAGACCCCGTCCAGTGACATCGAATGATCCTTAATGCTTTTCAGATTTAAATACAAACAGAACTCATCGCGAGTAAGGGCGTGTTTGTTTCGCCGCAAAACGCAAGTCGTAAAACTTTTTTTCCATTTTCCGTTGTTTGTTTCGCTGAAAAACAAGTTGCAAAATGCAACTCTTCTTTTCCCACTTGCAGTTGCTACAGTTAAATTTGTGGTCATGTAAATCTCACTTTTACACTCATATTTTCCCACTTACAGTTGCTACAGTTAATTTTGTGGTCATGTAACTCTCACTTGTAGTACCCTTACAATTCAAAATAGTTACTCGATAATCAATATATAATTAATATTATTAAATATTTAATATTTAAATAGTGTTCAATTTCTTATTTAAATATTTAATTATTTATATTTTTAATCTTTAATTTTTATTATTGTTTTTAATATAGTTTTAATATTTAATATTTTACTATTTTAATTTAATATTTTTATTTCATACTTTATTATTTTGTTAATACTTATTCCATTTTTTATTATTTTATTTAGAGTTAATATTTTATTAATATAACAATATTATACTTTAATTTAAAATTATTATATATTTAATTATTTATTTTTTAATATAAAAAATTACTTATTAATATCATAATATATATTATTATTATATTAATATTTTATTATGTTAATATTGTAATAATAATTCAGTATAATAATACTATAATGATAATTTATTATTAAATTATAATTATATTTTACTTTGTTAATTTATATTTCTATAATATTATAATAATATTATAATAAAATTTATATTATAATAATTTTCAAGTATTTTTAATATTATAATTTTATAACTATATTTTATTATTTTTGTAATATTTTTTAATATTTATATTTTATTAGTATTCTTAAAATTTTATTAATGTTCTTTAGATTTTCTTAAAATTTTATATTATTTATTTAGTTAATATTTTAGTAATATTTTACTATTTATACTAATATTTTATTAATATTATTGTTATAATTAAATATTTAAGATTATTAATTTTTTATCTCAAATTTATTAATACAATTTAATTTGCAATAGTAGATTTAATTTAATAATATTTATAATATTTAAATCACCGCTACAGTTAATTTGGTCAACTTTTTCACTTACACTTTTACTTACCAACCAAACACCGTAAAACACAATATACTTTACCATTTACACTTTCACTTTATCAACCAAACACCGTAAAACACAATATACTTTTCCATTTACACTTCACTTTATCAACCAAACACCGTAAAACACAATATATTTTCTTTGCTACAGTTCACTTTTTCCATTCTCATTTTACGACTTACGACTTGTGACGTTTTGCAACGAAACAAATAGGCCCTAAGAACAAACAAGATCTTCAAAAGATCACTCGTGAATAAATCTACGTCGGGACCAAGAATGAGGGGAGAGCATTGACTATAAATATCTAAGTCAGAATTATCAAGTTCATTGACTGTAAATATCTTCAATTCTTCTAGAATTTTCATTTTATAAATTTATATGTAATAAATCAGAATTATCAAGTTGATGTAAAAAACTTTAAAAGCCTCCAGTTCGGGGAAAAAAAAGTCTAGAATAAAAAATCTTACATTGTGCACGTGTCACATGAGGGACCTGCCGGTAGATAAGATCTGAGGAGATACTAGCCGTACGATCCTGATGCCTTCCTGATGACCCCGCTTTTCTGCCCCCCAGCCCGCGATGTGGGCCCCACACTTTAGTTTGAAACTGGCCACTGGTAACTGCCACGTAGTTGGTTATCGGTTCCTTAAATCTGTTGCTGGAAACAAGAACTTTTTCTAAAACTCAATTGAAATCCGAATTTGGCGTCCAGACTATATAAATCTGCCATATTAAAAATAAAAAGAAAAAAAAAAAAAATCCTTTTTTCGCTTCGACCTCCCATAGCTTCGCCTCTGTCGGAGAGAGAGAGAGGAGAGAGGGAATTCTCGCTGCAAAAATGTCTTGAATTGGTCCGAGATCTTCAGTAAGCAAATAATTATTTTTCAATTTAATGCGTTCTCAACTGCAAGTTATGTAATTTTATCACTTGCCTTTTTCTTGACACTTGCCTTTTTAACTTCAGTCGCTTGTTCCCGTTTAGGGTTTCTGAACGGCTGCGAAAAAATTGCGTTTTTAAGCTCGCTTATCTGCTATATCTAGTTCTCAACTGTTTTTTGAGCTTTTCCTACAGTTCTCAAATGCCCTAAGCTGTAAGTTCACTCTCTAGGGATTGAGTTCGGGGTATGAATCATATGGACTGAAGTTTCTTGCAAGGTTTATCACTAATTAGTGGTTAAATGTTTCTTGGGCTGTTCAAATTCAGTTTTTTTTATTTTGGTTTTTGCAGGAATTGTAGCTGGTGAAGATTATGATTTTGTTAAAGATTGAATTTTTGATGTTGCTCAACTTGTCAACTTCTGTTGTTTCTGATTTTAGCTTGTTATTGTGCTTGATTCTGTTTACTAAGTGTATCAGCTTTTCGTTTAGTTTGTCTTTCTTCAGTTTGAATTGGTAAATTTTCATTATACCAGCTTTAGTTGATGATGAGCTTTTGTTGTCTGTGGTTCCAGGTGTTGTGTTAAATTATTTTTCCTACAGTTCAAACTTCATATCCTGGTGTCCACCCCTGTAGACTTTGTTTCTGCTGATATTTTTTGAAATGACGGAACCAGACCCAAACCTCAAGAAGAGGCAACTGCAATGGGGAATGGCTCTGGTCCACCTAAGGATTCTGGTGCAGAGACTGTTCCCATGAACAAGCACAAGGAAGAAAGAAAGGTGTAGAACTGAAGATTAGGAACGAAAATGTTAGTGCGGAAGAGATGCATGGGGAAGGAGAACATGGTGTGGAAAAAGTGAAAGATGGGAGAAAAAAGAATGGTGTTGAAGAAGAGCCAGATGGAAAAGTAAAGAATAGTGCAGGAGAAACGAAGGCGGGGGGAGATAAGAGTGATTTGAAAGAAATGGATGGTGTGGAAGAACCAAAGGATTGAAGAAAAAAATGGCATAATTAATGGTGTCGAAGAAACAAAGGAAGGTGGCAATAAGGATAGCGTGAAAACGTGAATGATGAGAAAGATACGAAGAAGTGGAAGAAAAAATGACAACGGAAGAAAAGGAAGGTGCGGATACGACGAGGGATGGGGAAGGAAAAATTATTGTGGAAGAAATTAATGATTCGGGAGAGAAAGAGGGTTCGGAAGTGAAGAAAAATGCGGAGGGAAAGATGGATAAGGAGAAAAGGGCTGAATGTGAGGAAGCAGGAGAAGGGGAAAAGGGAATTGAGGATGTTGAATGGTGGAAGCTGATGATGTAAAAGAAGAGGATAGAGTCGGTACAGATAAAAGATCAGAAGATGAAGTAAAACTGGGGGAAATGGATGATGAGAAAGAAAAGGAAGATGGTGGGAATACCGCAAAAGAGGTTGATGGTAGTACAAAGGCAAAGACATTAAAGAAGAAAAGGTCTAGAAGTGGGCGAAAGTTGGTGAGAAAGTGGAAGCAAAGGAGAAGAAAGAGGAAGCAATGGAGAAGAATGAGGAAGCAACAAAGTCCGGTGAAGCAAATGAGAAGAAAGAGGGCATGAAAAAAGCGAAGGAAAAGTTAAGCTCCCCTACACCGTCTTCTATTGAGCGCCCTGTGCGTGAGAGAAAAACTGTGCAGAGATTAGTAGAAGTTATTGAGAAAGAGCCAAACAAGGGTGTTGTGATAGAGAAGGTGTCTTTCATTCCCACTTCCTTTTATTTTCTATTCCTGTAATATATTGTTATTTACAATGGTTATAATTTCATTTTTGTTTGGTTCTTATTTGTAGGGACGTGGAACCCCCCTAAAGAATATTCCAAATGGTATGTTTCTTAACTGCATAAATTCAACGAATGCTTTTAATGTGCACTACATAATACTATAACCTAGCTTCTTCTCATTCACTTTCTGTGACTTGTGAAATGAAATATGTTTTGTCATCAGTTGGATTTAGTTTTGTGAGAGGGGTTATTAATATGCCGAAACTAATATTTTTAGTAACGTTTTTTTTTGTTCTGGATCAGTTTACACTTAAAAGACAAGCCTTTTGGCAACTAGTTTGCTTTACTGAGTTTTGTGCACTATTGACTTGTATCATGAGATACTCTGCTGGTAGACATGTATAAATGCATGTCTTTTCATTTAACTTATGAAGTTTACTCAAAATCAGTGTTAGACCCACTCTTTCCGATATTATGAAAAAAAAAACTTGTGTAGTTCTTGAAGGATTTGAGCCCGAATCCTTCCCACTCAAATATAACCATACATCATCCGAATACAAGATCCATTCCGTTGAAGTTGATCTAGATTATTTCAAGTATCTATGAACCAAAAATCAACTGTTTTAAATACTTTTTGACCATGCATCAAGTAGGGAAAAAATAGACGGTCTAAATAGTGAGTTGGTTATTTTAATGGTGTAGAATATTTGAAACCTAACAAAAATTAGTTTGTAGGGTTTTTTTAAATGTTTAGATCATGATCAAATGGCCGGATCGAGAATTTGTATGTCTGAAGACATAGATCTAACCAACTCACTACTTTCGGCCGTTCATTTGCGCCGCTTGATGGATGGGCAAAAAGTCTTCAAAACACGATTTTTGATTTTTTAGTTATTTTAAATAATATAGATCAACTTCAACGGAGTGGATCTTGTATTTGATTGTCGGATGTTGGTATTTGAGTTGGAAGGATTCAGGCTCGAATTCTTCCGGAACTATACAAGTCTATCTCTCTCTCTATATATATGTATATGTGTGTGTGTGAGCAATATGTATCTCAGATGCCATCTAAGGGAACTTCGTCAGATGGCTCATCAAAATTTCAATCTCCCTACCATTTTTTCACGATCCGATCGCACATCATAATCTTCATGTCACAAGACGTATACAGATAAAAATTCACGTGAATTGGAGTACGTTTAATCATTGATCTAATGGTTCTATTTGTTCTATTGTTGAAAAATCATTAAATTTTTAACCATTTGATACATGAGTAAACGAACTCCAAACCACGTAATTTTTTTTTTATATGTTTCTGTCTTAGGACATGAAGATCATAATGTGTGGTCGAATTGTAAAAATATTAGGGAGATTGGAGTTTCTTAGGACATGAAGATCATAATGTGTGGTCGAATTGTAAAAAAATATAGGGAGATTGGAGTTTAATATGCCAACTGACGGAGTTCCCTAGATGGCATCTAAGGCACATATCTCTCTCTCTCTCTCTATATATATATATATTATATATATAAATTATATATATATAATTATATATATAATTTTACATGGAGAGATACTGTGCGTGCTTTTTTCTTAACATTTAGTGTCACTGATGAACATTATTTTGGAAATATTTTGTTTTCATGCTTTAATTGGAGAATGATAACTATTATTCCATTAAGAACATGAAGCATCCTTGGCTACTAGAAGGTTTGAGATTTGTAACTCCACATTTGTGATCCCTAGGTAAAAAGGATAAACCTTATATTTTTAAAAGTTTTCATTTACAATGGAAATCTAATTCTTTGAACTCTTTCTCCAGACAAGCCTGATGTTAAATATATGATCTCAGATTCACTTTTATGCCTTTTCTTGTTTGTGGATTTCTGTGCTGTTCTTATATTACCCTGATGATCTATTGATCTGGCGGTCACTTATGAAAGCATGGGAATTAAGATGTCCATAAGCACACTTTAATAATGATCCTCCAATAGGTTTTGTTTATCATCCAAAATATTTCTATGTTTTGTTACATTCATTGAATCCCTGTTATGATGAGAGGTAATGATTCCCATTCATTCTAGATTGTGGTGAGAGACGACATGGAAACTTTGGAGTAGTTATATGCACAACATCCATTGGAGTTCGAATGTCACATTTCTAATGCAATGAATGCTAGTGGGTATAAGACGTTCCCCATACACCAGGGGGACAATTTGCTGTGTTGCATTTACTTTTCTTGCATAACAAGGCTTGCCCTCTATAGTTAAGCAAATTATGGCCCATTTTATGTTTTGATATAGACTTGGGTCCTCTGGGAAGGAAAGGATTTGAAAGTGAAGGAAAACCATTAGAGGATCCACTATCCAAGTTGATATGTATCATTTATAGCGCTCAGAATTTTGAAAATTGGGTATTTTCAAGTGTTTGTTTGCCTATGGCATCAAGTGGGCACCAAATGGAACAGCCTAAATAGCAAGTTTGTTAGTTCCTCTAGAACATTTGAGACCTAACAAATTTGGCTATAATGGGGTTTAAAGTGTTTAGATCATGATCAAATGGTTGGATCGAGATTTGCATGCCCAATGTTGTAGATCTAGCAACATGTCACTTCGGTGGTACATTTTGGGCCTCGTTGATGCATGGGCAAAATAACTATACAACCTTCATTTATTTTATTTTTGGACTCTTTAGTGATGTAGATCAGGTTCAACAGAGGGATTTTCTATTTAATGGTCTAACATAAAATTTGAATAGGAAGGATTTGACTCCAAAATTTCTGGAGTAGCCAAGTTCGGTCTCTTTATGTTTATTACCTTTGTTAAAAAGAGATGAATCATGATTTATGAATTTATTCAAATCCTGCCTGTCTTAGCTTCAATGCTCTTAATAGTAACCTTGGGATTAAATGATAAGATAAGCATCATTACTTTTAGTTAACATGAAGGCACATCGGTCCTTAACAGTTAGAGTTTGGAGTAGCCAGTCCATCTCTTTATGTTTATAACTTTTTTTAATAAGAGATGAATTATGAATTTATTCAAATCTTACCTATCTTAGCTTCAATGCTCTTAAGTAACCTTGGGATTAAATGATATAATAAGCATCATTACTTTTAGTTAACGGGAAGGCATATTGGACTTTAACAGTTAGAGTAAATGTGAATATTTATACTTTTTTTGCATTTTAATGTGCTTTTATCATTAGTTTTTGGTAGAGACAGTGATTGATAATTAGATCTTTGAAAGGATTAACTCATTTCTTAACTAATCAAGGTGTCCGTTAAAATGACTGATAAATCAAATAGCATTCAGTTTGATTAATTTCAGATTAATAGCTTGATTACGGCGGAAAAGATGTTGGATCTCACTGCAGTATCCTTCCCCTTTTTTGCTCTTCAAATTTTTTACTTTATAAAGATTGTACGCAAGAAGGAATGCTATATATAGTTGAATTTCAATGTTATCGTTCCTGGTAAGAAAGCATAAATCAATTTTCTGCCTTTATCAAGATTGTTTCTAAAGAAAAGACTGCTATATATAGTTGAATTCCAATGTAGGATCTGGTATGAATCATCCACTTGGTGGTGTATCTTCAATTGGCCTGTTACATGCTGTTCAATTTGACGTCATTAAAGAAGTTTGTGCCTCAGTTTTGGTTTGTAAATCTCTTATTTCACTAGATAACACAGTATTTCCTGTGTTCTATGACTTATAATGGAACTCCTCTTGCAAGTTGGATATCCACTGCTTTCACATTCACGAAATCTCACAATCTGACTTTACTATGATACGTAATCAAAATAATTATATATGCTCTAGATTCTAGACTCCTTATTTTTCAAGCTATTGACAGTCTGGGCTTAACTTACTGTTTCAGCATAAATTCTTTTTCTTGTTGTTTGCGTAATGGTTCCAACATTCCATGAATGCTGGCTATCATATAGGTACTGCTTTGGTTTCCCTGGATTTAGGAAGTCAAATCTTCTCTCTGTGTAGGTTCTCATCACCTGCACATCTTTATTCCAGTTGCTCTCTCTGACCTGCATCACTCTGTGCTATGTATCACCATTTCTTTCTTAAATTGCTAAGAAATGAGGAGGAAACTCTGCTCGTTTCATAAGGAGCCACACTGAGAATCCTTCTAGAAATGAAGTTTCATTTCTACAAAGCCCTGTATCCTGCAATATCAGGTTGGCGTCTTAAACAGAATTTAACATAAACAATCCATCAGCTGTCCGGTAACAAATTTTGATGGATCGAGAAGCGAAGTAAGCTACATCACAGTCATAGTTGGTTTGGGCCCATTTATCCTCCCATTATTTGTCATAATAATTTCACGGACTTAATTTGAAAGTGAGATTTACACTCCTATGGTTGAGATCTTTAGAGTCTTTATGTGTAGGCACTTGGTTTGTCCACATTCTTTAATAAAATTCAAGTCATACAGTAATAATTTCAGATATTTCTGTCTTCAGGTATGTTTTAACCATAAGTCAAAGGAATTGTGACCAATTTGACAAACTGAGAGTTATGCACATGAATTATTTCTAGAAAATGCAGAAAAACTTGTTAATGGATATTTTTGGTATATTTGTTTGTGAACGGATGTTTTGATTTATGCATGGATTTGTATCTATGTTCTGGAGCACGCATACCATATGTCACCTTTGTGCTCGCATTAAGAATTCTGGTCATTAAAAAGAAGAAGAAAAGGAGGGCAAAAAGGAAAAAAAGGCCAAAAAAGCAGCAGTAGCAAAAACAAAGAAATATAGGACACAGAGCGAGAGGTTGAGCGGCTACCTTTTTTTCCCCTTGTAGATAAATGACTATCTTATTCCGGTGCTCTGCTGCTTCATAGGTTCATCCACCATCTCTTATTATTATCTCTTCTACTGCCATCTGCGCCACAGCGAGGTAACAGCAGCCAGAGAGAAGAATATGCTTTTAGTTTTTTTGCAGAGATGTAGCTGGAGTTACCGGGCAGGATTTTAAGTTTTGTTGACTGAATTTTAGATTGGACTGGTTTCTAGATGCCCATTCCATGAAGTTATAATTTCATTGGAGTTTGGAACATGTCTGAAACCAATTTGAATTCCCTACTGCATTGTTAAGCCTTTCCATAGATTATATTATTTTATTTTATTATTTTTTATTGCATGTAGATACTTATTTTTTTTTATAGATTTATTAGCAGGAAACATGATTTACAACCTTCTTTGACCTTATCAGTGTCCATATATATATATATATATATATATATATATATATATATATATATATATATCTCTGATCACATTCTGAGCAGTAACAGTTATAGAAGTATTTGAAATCAATACTTCTACATTTGGCCTACCGTGGGCCTGTCTAGGCTGGTTGCCTCCCAGCTCCTATATGATAGCGAAAAAAAATTACACGCCTTAAAGTTGAATTTATTAGTACGAAGTAAGAGTAACATGTCAGGAAATCAGAAATTTTCAAAAGAGTTGGTAAAAAGTAGTGTTGGAGGCTGGTAGAGTAAGGGAGAATAATAGAAGAGCTGCACCAGAAGGAAGATGGAATAGAGAGAAGAAACACTGTGGGGTGGAAAGAATAGGAAATAAGAGAAGAGCAGGGGTCTTATTTTGATGCATGCGCATATAAACAAAGGTATGGCCCATAATATTGATTCTATTACATTTATATGCACACAAACATTACATATGCATTTTATATTCACCTGCATTTAATCTGTAATTGCCCGACCATTGACTTTAGAAAGAAATAAACATGCTTCATAAGGCCACATGAAGCAACTTATTGCATGTAGTATCATTAGTATAGTGTATGTTTGCTTTGTATGCTATGTGATATGAGTTCTAGTGTGTTTATTAAATGAGTAAAGTCAACGATCCTAATTTTGACAAGTCAATTATAAATGTATCCCCTGCTCTTCTATACTTCAGTTGCACAATCTCTTGGTGCTTGCATCGGACAGATGCACTGGTTTTAAGTTTCAGTTTCTTTCCATGTTCTGCTTGTGATGTCAAGTTAGCAATGTAATAGTTGATTGTTGATGTCGGTTTGATTTTTACTGAACATTCTTACAAAGACTTTATCCAAATCCTCATTCTGCACAATGGCAAGGTAACTATTCTTGCTAGGCATTATGCAATTTGTTGCCATGGGGGACACCCAAAAGTGTATCCTTTAGGATTCAATATTATAGAGCTCCAACTAGGTTTTATGCTGGTGGTTAGCAACGCATGGGCAAACACAACCCTCCATCCTGGCTTCGTAGAAATCCAACTTAAGTTTTATGCTGGAAACCGGCTATCCAATGGGCCAACTCAACCCTTCATCATCTTTTGGCTCTGGACAGCAGCAAGTGGACACTTCTAGATGAAAAAGGTTGAAGTTTGTGGTGGGATGTAAATGCCCGTAATTGCAATTTTGTACAATCTGCAATGGATTCTAGTATGTGATATTAATGCATTTCTGCCTGAAAGCTGTTTATCCCATCCAAAGTTTTTTTTGGTGTAATATTCAATTTTTACATATTGTGTTTAAGGCCTTCCTTTGTATATTTTGTTGCAAGTGTTGTTAAAGTGTACTTCTATTTTTTTTTTTTTTTCATAATTATGACATGTGATGCATTCTCTTGATCCTTACTTCAGTGGCTCACAAATTGGCTAGAAAGAAGCCGGGTGATCTTAAGTTGCTTCATCAGACTCTCTTTGGAAGGAAAGGAAAGGTGATGAAGATTTACTATTTAGTTAATTGTTTATATTCTTTTATCATATATTTCCTTTCGTTTTTAAGGGGATCATATTTTTTTTGGCTTATCCTATGATGTAATTAGAATGTTTAGGCTTTTAAACATTATCTACTTGTTTAAGATGCTGCTCTGCTGCCAATAATGCTAATGTATGGCCAATTTGTTCAGACAGTCAAAAACACTCCTTTCAAGTTTGTTGTTGCAACTTGCAATGGAGCTAACACGTGTTTCTAAGTGAATTAAACTCATTCATCATCATCAAATTCAGATTTGAGAGCAGAGTATCTGTTGAAATTGAACGGTCATTTCACTATTGCGAGGTCTTTGAAGATTTTTTGCTCCTTGAATTCATAAAATGTGGTTCTTGAGTTTTTCATTGTCTTCATGATTATTTTTGTAGTCTGGTGGGCTTTGGGTGGTTAGCAGTCCCTTTGGATCAAGGTATGTCCTTTATGTCCTAGAAAAATCCTTTTAGAAACAAACATATTCTTTAGGACTAATGATTGAAACAGAAACAAACTCATACCATTTATTTGTGAAATATGGCAACCATTACGTCCTGCTGTTTCCCCACCATGAGTTCTTCTGGGTTCAGTATGTATTGCTAGTTTTTTTCTGAAGCACATGCAATAAATAAATTTTGTGAGTTCTTAAAATTCTGTTTACGTAGCGTTTTCTTCTGCTTTATTTTAATTATTCTAGGACCACTTCCTTTTATATTAATGTGACATTGCCATCCTTGAATTCCCCAATCAAATATTCTTATTGGTTCCATAATTTGCAGGCAGTTGATTTTAAAAATCACATTCTCCAATTTTCTGGATTTGCGTGGCATGAGAGTGATGTAAGCCCTTCCTTCCATACTAACATGTGTTATTTACCTTTAGATACGTGACCTTCTGGAATTTTCTTTCTGAACTTGCAGGAGTTGACCTGCATTCTTAATGTTTGCCTGGTTATTTATTGATTTGAATTTGATAATTTGAATTCTCAATCTGTAATTATTATTATTGTTGTTATTATTACAGGAAAAGCAAAGAGCTAAGGTAAAGGAGAAACTTGACAAATGCGTTAAGGACACTTTACTTGATCTTTGCGACTTGTTGGATATATCTGTCTCAAAAACTAACTCTAGAAAGGTTGGTTTTTGGTTTTGTCCCTAGACATTTGAGCTTAGTTGCTTGGAAGGCATGTAGTCTATCATGGCACTTTTGGTGTGACTTTGCAGGAAGACCTCATTACAAAGCTACTGGACTTTATGGCTGCTCCTCATGCTACAACTGATGTATTGCTTGCTGAGAAGGAGCAGGTTTGTCTCAGATGTCAATAATCTAATCTGTTTATGATGAAATCTTGCGAGATGTGTGTGTCAGTTGCATTCAATTGACATTTAATTCTATCCTGCCATAAGATATGTGTATGGTTGGTACTGGACAATAGTATATTTGCAATGTGTCTTCTGTATTTCTGAAGAAACTATCGTGATCTATGCCTATTCACTTTGTAGCAAAGCCCAAAACCTCGGAAGCGCAAGATGGTGGCTAGAGGGAGTGCATCGAAAGGCACAGAAGATACAAGTGCAAAACGGTCTGGAAAGTATGTATCAAATAGTATGGTTACCCCCCCCCCCCCCCCCCCCCCCCCCCCCCACCCACACACACACACACACACACACACACACACCACCAAAAAAAAAAAAAAAACCCCCCCCCCCCCCCCCCCCCCCCCCCCCCCACTCCCCCCCCCAAAAAAAAAAAAAAAAAAAAACTTGTTGGTTTCGTCTTTTACATCCTTTTTTTCTTCTTAAAACTATGAAAAGCTTATTCTTGAAATATTTTTACATTTTGCGTCTGTGACCATAAAATTCTTGCAGAAACGAATGAAGAGTGAGGGCACGCCAAGTTCCGAACAGAGGAGTGCAATAGATACTGATGATGAGGAGGATGATGATGAACATGAGGAGGATAGTCAACATGGTGTTCCCGATGAGGATGAAGAACTTGTACACTCGGAGAGTGAAAAGGAAAGTGCATCTAAAGAAGCAGATGAAAAAAATGAAGATGAAGATAAAGCTGAATCAGCTGATGAAGACTCTGGAAAAGAAAAAAAGGGTATGAAAAAATCTCCCAAAAAGCAGAATTTTTCAAAGAAAGAGAAGGTGAAGATGGAAAGCAGCTCTACGAAGACCCCTCCGGTAACAACTGCCAAGAGCCCTACAAAGACACCATCATCCACACGGTCAAAGCCTGATGAGAGAAATGATGTTGGTGAAAAGGTATTCGTTAGGAGGAAGAAAAATGTTGATCCACCTAAGAGAAATCAACCTCAAAGCCAGATGCAAAAGAGAAATCTGGTGGTATGTCTTTGCTCCGCATATTCCTGTTTTATCTGAATGGAGCAGTAGGCAGATAATATATCTGTTAATGCTGTACCAGATGTGACTTTTGTTGCTCTATGGAGTGTATCCATATTTAAAAAACCATATGATTGAATGAAAATCCATGCATATGGTTTCTTTGGGAGAAGTAATATCTTATAACTGAAGGCGTGAGAATAAGATTAAAAATTGAAATTAGTGACAAATTAGTTTGGTTTTCTATTACAGTTTATAATTTGAGGGCTTTAGAGCCATCCTAGCATTTGTGCATTCTTTACTAGCCAGTGACCCTCATTCATCTCCCTCCTATTCAGGGATTGATGGAATCCTCACATGTTTCTAGTTTGGAGGATACAATCAGTTGATAACTGAATGATAACTGAATGTTTAGTTACTGTCATATTGTATATTATGCTTGCTTGTATTGATGTTGTTTCTATTTATAAGGATATTCTACTTTTGTATATTTTTTTGCTTTCATATAGTTTATCTGTTGCAAACCAATAATACACCTACTATTTTTTAATTCATTTAGTTATTTTCAGATGTATTTCTCTTGCTCACATTTCTTCTCTTTGAAGTCTTCATGTTTCTTCTCTTTGAAGTCTTTTTTAACTGCAAGGTTTTACAAGTTGATAACTTACTACTGGTGTTACAGTGTTCTTTTTTAAATTGAATTTTCTTTTATTTTCTTTCTTTTCCTGTATACCTTTGTCTTAAGCCAGTTTATTGAAAGAGGAGCAATTTCTGCTAACCTGTTGGCGTAGTTTTATTTTGACGTCATTTTTAATCAATTTATCTTCTTATACATTTCCTTTGTGCTACTATTATTGAGTCTCTTGCAATATTTCTTTTCTCCTGTATTATGTGCTGAGTCTGCTGACATCATATGGTTAACCATATTTTAAACCTTCTGAAGTTTTAACTAGTTTTAGAAACTTAAACTTAACCTCTCTGCAGTTTTCTCCTATTTGAAATTCTGGTTGGTCATTCTGCATCTTTATTTCTATTCCTGTCAACTTCTGTCTCTGACTCTGTATCAGTTTCTGAGAAATCTTCTGACTATTTCTTTGGTTCCTTTCTTGAACTTCCCTCTTATCTATTTTGCAACATGCAACTCAAGAATCACTCCTGTTGTTGGGCTGCCTGCAACTGAGATCAGCCCATGTTGCTTGATTTGCTTGCAACATGACTTGCTGCAACTCAACCACCATGCCTATAGTCTATCAACCTGCAGCTTGAGCAGCCCATGTAACTTATGGGGTCATAATATGGTTAATCGTCGTTCCTTCAAATTAAATGGTTTAAATTTTTTTTTCCTGCCCAAAATGTCTCACCTGGCGAGAGGGCAGCATGAGTTGCTGTTTCTAACCTCTTTTGCAGTTGAAATCGCTGGTAACTCGAGGAGTTACTGCTGACCAAACAGCAGACCTGCTCGAGTTTACTCCACTGAGGCTGCAGAGTTTACTCAACTGAGGCTGCAGTTTTGGCTGCAGCCTACCAGAGAGTCTTACTTATCAAGCACGCCCTAAATTTTGTAGCTTTTTGGATATGCATTCCAATCAGTTTTTTTATTCATTCATCTCAATTTGTGCAACATTTAAGCTTCCCCTAATAATTACACTCGCCTCAATGTTCTGCTTTCCTACCTTATTTGGTTGGGACTGTTGGGTTATTCTTCGTGCATTGGGACAGAGCTAATGCTGTTGCTTCTTTGCTGGATCTTTTTATGCCTACATAGCACACCATGCCTTATTTTTAGTGTGTTACTTCTTGTAACTTGCAGCATTTTCACCTCTCTTTGATCTGATATTCCTCTGTGGCGTGATTCAAGGTAAAAGGGGTGCTGGAAGCAAGACTAAGTCAGAAGGAGCAGGGAAAACTAATCCAAGTAAGGAGGAATTGAGGAAAGCCATATGTGAAACACTCAAGAAAGTTGATTTCAATGCGGTGAGCTAATCTATACAACACCTGAGTTAAAAAAAATATACCACGAGAGCTTTAAGGAGTTACTTGTATATATAGTGGAAGCTATATTTATATTCATTTTAAATGGATTATGTCCAAGTCTTCTGGTATTTCCTTGTGCGGTTGTGTTTTTCTTTACATTTTGTTCAGTTTTTTCATATATAATTTTATTGTTGTTTATATGATGCTGTATACTTTGCATTTCAGGCCACTTTCACTGACGTTCTTAAGCAACTAGGTATGTGTTCTTTGGCAACAGAGTTATTGTATTGCTATTCTATTCATAATATAGTTATGTTTGTTTGCTTACGGACTTCATCCATGTTCAGCTATCCGTTACAAAGTTGATCTGACACCAAGGAAAGCAGCTATAAAACTAATGATTCGAGAAGAGTTAACCAAGTTAGCTGTTGAGGCTGAAGATGACGAAGATGATGAAGATGAACAAGATTCTGAGAAAGAGGAGCACCGTGAGCCTACAGGCAAGAAGGTGGAGGTTTGATTAGTTAGAGATGGCATGGACTGATATTGTGCCTCTTTTAGTGCGACTCTCTAAATTATGCCTTTGCTATTGCCTCTGTTTTCGAATCCTTGTCTCTGTGCTCATGCTGCTCATGAAAGCCATGTCTGTAGGCATATCTGTGTATTTGTAACATAGATTTTGTAGGCACCTTTTCAACCTTAATTTTATTGGCTCAGATGTAATACAGTTAGGTATATGTATGTGCATATATCATATTTAGTACAATTTCCTTGTTGCTTTTAGATATAACTGGATTGCTACAACCAGGCTTTCATCGTTTTGGTAAGGTTATTATATTACAAAACATTAATGCGGTTTCCCATTTCTTTGTTTGCTATTAATGAGGTTCTCTTTGAAAATGGCTGTGATTGATGTTTGTGGTTGGGAAATTTCAAGTGAAGTGTTTATCGGTATTTTGTTGCAGCAGCCAAATGTGTGGTTGCTCGGGATTTGAAAGGAGGCAATTCAGGATATCTAGTTGTCTGTCCAAATTCCTGCGTCTCTATGATGCGGATTTTTGTCATTTGATTTAGTTCTCTTTATGATGATGCTTGATCTGCCATTAATATTGTTCAATTGTCAAAAAAGCTAACTGAAGATGGTACTGTAGTTGGCTATCTTGTGGTATCTTTGTTATGATCATCACATTGTCTTGGAGTTATTGAAGAATTTGTGGTGCACTGTTGGTGCTGAGACTTTGTTCTCTCTTTTTGGTAAACACAGGAGTCTAACTGAACTCTTGAATTAGCTGAACCCATATGTAGTGCATGAGGGCAAGACCAGAGCAAATGCTCCACATATGCAGTCAGAATTGAAATGGCAACCGCGCTGGCACATAAAGAAGTGAACTGGTGGACTCACCCTTGCTCTCCATACTCATCATCTGCTACACCCTGCACCGAGAATGTAATTTGAGGCTCGAATCTTCAAAAAAAAAAATTGAATACACACATGAAAGAATGGACTAAAGCTGTACATGACAAGATTTTCTCTGGCAAAAGACAATAGAGTGAATGAAATTAGAGAAGGAAAAAAACTTGGAAAACTTTCCATGATTTTGCCAAGAACTCAATCAGACCTCAACTGCACAGTTTCGATCTTCATCTTCGTCTTCATTTGTGCTCGTTGGTGTTCTTCTCTTCTTTTCTCATATAACCAACACTTAGTTATGACCAGTATGCGGAGATCTTATGCAATCTTTCTTCTTTCGTTGAAGCCATCAGTTGTGCATGAACACACAGATATTGTACAGAAAAGCATTCTGAATCAACGGTGAGGAGCACTCATTCAATATGGAGAGCATACACAGAACAATATGTTCGCATAATCAAAACCATTTTGCCATCTGCAGCCACAGGCCAATTTAAACATGGATGACACTTGAAGGAAACTATTGAATGAGAAAACTTCAGTTTTTATCGGTCATGACGACATTTTAACATCCAATAACCAACCTGAAAAATGCAGCATCCCCATACATATGAAAATACAAATCGGAATTCATATCTAAATTAATCAGCATATCGCTTGCGTTGGCTCTTGCATTGGTTCAAGTCCTTGCCCATTTGCAAAAATCCCCATAAGCTCAACTGAGCTGCATGTACACTTAAAATTAATCTGCAAGGTGCATCACTTGCTCTATTCAAATCGTATTTGTAGGAGAAAAAAGTTAAAGAAAAGTAATAAATTAAAACAGAGTTTCCAAAAAAAGGAGATTTTTTTTTTTGTTGAAGCTGTTTTGCTCTTTCAAACACCCAGTAACACGAGAAAGTTCATAAACAGAGAAACAAGTGCTTGAAACATTTTCTGCTCAAATGAAGAATTAACGTTCAGTCTCCAACATTTTTCCTTATGAAAGAAACAACTCTACAACAGGGAGAAGAATCTAGTTTTACTGGGAAGCCAGTTTCCATAAAACCAATAGTCAAATGCCTTTCTACCTTATAAAGGGAGTTGGAACAAAATGCATAAACAGCACAGTTCGGCACTGATATACTACTGTTAAATCTAATAATTGTCCAAATAAGATCTCATATATGAAATAGTCTCTTTATCAAGATCAAAGAGAAGGAGAGTTTTAGGCATACCTAATTCCATCACAAAAAAGATGTCGAAAGTCGCACGATCTCAAGGATGCCGGAGTTGAGGGAGAGGATTCTTCTCTCCAACCACCAAGTTCTCTTCATTATCCTTAAAGGAGATGAGAGGCCTCCAAGATTGAAGAGATTGTCATTGTGATGGGTAGGGAACCCTACCTATGATATAGATAGCATCAAGGAAACCTAGTTCAACTCATCATAGCTCCCTTGATTTATAACACGAGTTTCACACGTGGAGATGAGTCTCACATTTTAATTTAAATACATCCATGACTAAGTGTAGTTGAAACGTGTTTAGACCCAAACCATTTAGGCTTGATCAATTCTTTATTGGGTCGAACAACATAGGTTAAGTTGGCGGGTGCAAATATCCAATTGATTTGATTAGGCCCAAAATAAATTAGACTTTAAAACATAATAAGTCTAATAATATCCCACTTGGGCCAAGCAAGTCATACTGAATATATATTATGCATAACTTTATGACGTCAAAACTTTAACCGCCAACAAATCACGTTTCAAAACAATTTGGTCCATTAAGTCTCCTGCCACCGAACATGTCGGTCGTTACCTTCTGTATGATCGAGGTAGGACCTTTCACATCACAAGTTTCATAACCTTAACGACATAAATCAAATGTGGACGTGTGGTATGAAAATGTCCTCTGATCAAATAAGGTATAATTCCAACGAGTTTCCACTTTATGACTCTAAGGAGTCCAGCTTTATGACTCCAACGAGTCCAACTTTATGGCTCCAACGAGTCTAACTGCTAACAACTTAAATGCACATATTAAAATCAAAAGAAATTTAAAGAAAGCAGTTATCACTTTATTATCGGAATCAACAAACATACATGAAGTGCACTTAAAAATAATGTCAGTTGCATAAAATTATCCACTCCTACTAAACGAAGATATCATCATGACTAGCCATCCCCATATGAGCAATATGCTCTAAGAAGACTTTAGGTGGAAGTCCTCTAATGAGTGGATCTGTAATGTTAAGAATTATAAAAATACTATCAATAAACACATGTGATTCCGAACTTTATCATTGATGACAAGAAACTTGATGTCGATATTCTTCGACTTTGCTTAACTATTATCACTATTGCAGTAGAGCTCATAGCTTTTATTGTCACAGTGTAGCTGTAATGGCTTCTTGTAACGCCCCGATTCCCACGAATACGGGGACGTCACTGCAACGTATATACGTAAGTCGAAATACCTTCCCGTATATACGCTAAGCATCAGTACAGACAAGAATCAGAGTACGGAAGCAAATGGTGCATTATACATTCCAACACATAAATACAATCACAGAGTTATCACCAGAGTGATTACAATATTACATGAATATCATATCACTAGTATGCGCAAATGCGAGAATACAGGGAATATACATGAATGAACAGTATAAAAGGCACTCACGAGTTTACACATGGGAACTCGAGAGGCACACAGGGGGCCTGGAAGGATGGAGCTCCGAAGGTCAGCTGGAGGTCCACGCTACCGCTGCGCTACTCTGATCAGCAGCTGGGAGAATCCATACGCTCCTAACTCCATGACCTGGACGTGAGGTCCAGGGGAGTCAGTGACACTCCCCAGGCGAGTAGGGCCAATACCAAGTGGTGAAGCGGGAAGAGCACAAGGGTGCAAATGATACCAAGTAAGAAGTACTCAGGAGGCAGATAGGTTAGAATAGGTATGACATAATAAGCATAAAACAGGAAATCCGATATAAAGCTGATTATAAGCAAAAGTGATTTTATACGCTTAGGTCACGGTCCCATGAGACTAATACATCGAAGGAATAATCCAAACAAGGAAACCCTCATCTATATACCCTTATCTCATGCCACCGAATATCCAAGCGTATAGAATCAGAGTTGCAAATCATACGATAGTCAAACAGGAATACATAACAATAACAATCAGAGGTCCATAACACGTGTAATATGAGTCATAACCGGAACTAAGACAGGAATCATAACAGGTACATATAACGGAAACTATAACAGGAAACATAACTGACATCCATAGACAACGTCTACTTATTATTATTATTACTCGTCTAACCCATATATCTCGGTATGTGTCCAGGTGTGCACCCCAACACACATACATCCATACATAGCTAGGCGAGGGTTGTTAACGGAAGTAGATGGAGAACTGATATCACCTCTTATAGTGGTTTCCATACACCTGGAACCAGCTTTGGAGGCCCAAAGTCCCCCTAAATGTAATGACATATAACTTACCGCCAGTATATATCCCATCACTATAAGCAAGGTATCATTCCGGCATCCATCACTTCCTCCCATACCCATGCAAGTTGTCCTTTTTATAGTTTATTAATATAATTATCTGATTATGGGAATGAGTAGGATCATAACTGTAATCATACATGTAGTCAGAACTGTAATCATAAATGTAATCAGAAATGTAAGACATAGCAAGTGATCAGGTACTACATTCCCATTATCGAGATAATTATACAATGTCAAGTGTGTCATGCCTTGTTGTAAAGAGATAGCATGACAAAATGGTGATATGAATCAAGTAACCAGTCAAGTCAGGAGATAGATGATAGTCTGGGTAAGTCATGGTACAACATACAGGTCTTGCCAAATAGTGGCATGTCAAGTGGTCTGGCGATAACACAGAAGATGTCAGGTGATATACATGTGTTAAAAGGAAACATGCAATTAACAAGTCTGAAATAATAGCATGGCAATCATAGGAGAAACTCAGAAGTCAACGACCACGAAGGGTCGGCCACGCATAGTATGAAAGTAGTGAAAGACATATAAACATAAAATAGAAATGTGAAACAAGAAGGTAGCGAGTAAGAATACTCGCCTAAAGCGCTACTCGCGCGTTGGAATCCCCGGGAGAGGATAAACACCAAGTGGGCAAAGGGAAGGGCTTTGCCCTTTGGAAGGCCGCCGGCCTAGGGGTGGTGCGCCACCCCTTGGTGGTGATCTTGGAGGTGGCCGGCCATGGCAAGAGAGGGGAGGGAGTGAAGGTGGAGGTGTTTGGAGTAGATGGTGAAGTTGTCACCGAAAAAGTCGCCGGAAAGATCATCGGAATGGACACCGGAGGTGTTGCCGGAGAAGAGGGGCTCGGCCCCTAGCCAAGGAGGGTGGCCGGCCCTCGAGGTGGTGATGGGGTGTTGGTTTGGTGGAGGATTTTTGATGGTGGTGGTTGTTTTTGGAGAAAGTAAAGGAAAGGTGGAAGCTTTGGAATTTGTGGTGGTTTCCATGGAGAGGGAGGAAGAAGAAGAAGTTGAAGTTGGTGTGGTGGTGGTTGTGGTGGTGGAAATGAAGGAGGAGATGGAGATGGTGAAAGCTAGGGTTTGGTTTTTGGTGAAGAGGAATGAAAAGGGGAATAAAAATGTAAAGGAAAAGGATTTATAGGTTTGTGATTTTGTAAAGGAGTTGCAATTAAACAAAAGAGAGGGACTTAATTGCAAAGTGGGGATGATGAGGTGTTTCTCTTGGCCAATAGGAGCTTGCCATGTGAGGGGGTGAGGTGGAGAAGAAGTGTGTGGAAGTGGTGAGGTGGAGGGTGAGGTGGAGATTTGTGTGGTGGAGATTGGTGGAAAATGTGTGGATGAAAATGGAAGCTTATGGAGGAAGCTAAAGGAATTGGTGGTGGAGAATTAAAGGAAAAAGAAAATAGGAAAAGAAATGAATAAGAGAAGATATTTTCTTGGAATCAGAATGTGAAAATATTGGAAGGACAGATACCCGGGATTGAGTCGTGGATGCGGAAATCTTTCGGGAAAATACCGGATACGTCCCGAAATCAAGTATCTCGGAATGATCCGAAATAAATATCAAAAATCCATAATATTATATTAAGAATAATAGTGAAATCCTTTTTAAGAAATACTTTATAGTTTTAAAACTAAAAATCCCGGAATCAGTTACCTACCGACTCCGTTGGAATTTTCATAAAATCAATAAATCCTCAGAAAAAGAATGTAGGTAGAAAATATGATTTTAAGGAATAATGCCTAAAGGGCCATCTTGAAATTCCTAACTGTTTGGAATTTAAAAAATACTGGAATCAGTCTTCTACCGACTCCGCGGAAAATCCATAAATTCGTAAAATCTTCAGAAAAAGTATTTAAATAAGAAATGTGATTCTAAGAAGAAAGTCTAAAGACTCTTCTGGAAATTCCAAGTGGTTTGTGAATTAAAAATCTGGGAAGTGGTCAGCGACACTGGCCGACACTGGTTTTGAAGAAATTCATTTTAATTCTAGAAAATTCCAGAAATTCACATAAAATCTAATATATTAGAAAATGATATTTGAAATTGAAATTGGTCAAATACGGGAAGTAAATCGAAAAATACGATCGAAAACTGAATACGCAATTAAGTACGTATTCCGGGAACGGGGTATTACAATCTACCCACCTTACAAAAATTGCGTCCTCGCAATTTCGTTAAGGGGTTAAATTGAATACAAAGGGGACAAGGCTGGAATAAAGGCTTCATAAAACCAAAACAAGGAAAGGATATGGAAAGGATCTAGGAATCAAAGGAAAGATGGTCAAGAAATAGATAACTCTGTACTTGTAGTTGGAATGTATAACCAAGACTCATGTGTTCCAGTTGCAAATCTCTTTACTATTGAGTTGCCTTCTGGACGTACTGAGATGTCCAGAGCCTAGGCTCTGATACCAACTTGTAACGCCCCGATTCCCACGAATACGGGGACGTCACTGCAACGTATATACGTAAGTCGAAATACCTTCCCGTATATACGCTAAGCATCAGTACAGACAAGAATCAGAGTACGGAAGCAAATGGTGCATTATACATTCCAACACATAAATACAATCACAGAGTTATCACCAGAGTGATTACAATATTACATGAATATCATATCACTAGTATGCGCAAATGCGAGAATACAGGGAATATACATGAATGAACAGTATAAAAGGCACTCACGAGTTTACACATGGGAACTCGAGAGGCACACAGGGGCCTGGAAGGATGGAGCTCCGAAGGTCAGCTGGAGGTCCACGCTACCGCTGCGCTACTCTGATCAGCAGCTGGGAGAATCCATACGCTCCTAGCTCCATGACCTGGACGTGAGGTCCAGGGGAGTCAGTGACACTCCCCAGGCGAGTAGGGCCAATACCAAGTGGTGAAGCGGGAAGAGCACAAGGGTGCAAATGATACCAAGTAAGAAGTACTCAGGAGGCAGATAGGTTAGAATAGGTATGACATAATAAGCATAAAACAGGAAATCCGATATAAAGCTGATTATAAGCAAAAGTGATTTTATACGCTTAGGTCACGGTCCCATGAGACTAATACATCGAAGGAATAATCCAAACAAGGAAACCCTCATCTATATACCCTTATCTCATGCCACCGAATATCCAAGCGTATAGAATCAGAGTTGCAAATCATACGATAGTCAAACAGGAATACATAACAATAACAATCAGAGGTCCATAACACGTGTAATATGAGTCATAACCGGAACTAAGACAGGAATCATAACAGGTACATATAACGGAAACTATAACAGGAAACATAACTGACATCCATAGACAACGTCTACTTATTATTATTATTACTCGTCTAACCCATATATCTCGGTATGTGTCCAGGTGTGCACCCCAACACACATACATCCATACATAGCTAGGCGAGGGTTGTTAACGGAAGTAGATGGAGAACTGATATCACCTCTTATAGTGGTTTCCATACACCTGGAACCAGCTTTGGAGGCCCAAAGTCCCCCTAAATGTAATGACATATAACTTACCGCCAGTATATATCCCATCACTATAAGCAAGGTATCATTCCGGCATCCATCACTTCCTCCCATACCCATGCAAGTTGTCCTTTTTATAGTTTATTAATATAATTATCTGATTATGGGAATGAGTAGGATCATAACTGTAATCATACATGTAGTCAGAACTGTAATCATAAATGTAATCAGAAATGTAAGACATAGCAAGTGATCAGGTACTACATTCCCATTATCGAGATAATTATACAATGTCAAGTGTGTCATGCCTTGTTGTAAAGAGATAGCATGACAAAATGGTGATATGAATCAAGTAACCAGTCAAGTCAGGAGATAGATGATAGTCTGGGTAAGTCATGGTACAACATACAGGTCTTGCCAAATAGTGGCATGTCAAGTGGTCTGGCGATAACACAGAAGATGTCAGGTGATATACATGTGTTAAAAGGAAACATGCAATTAACAAGTCTGAAATAATAGCATGGCAATCATAGGAGAAACTCAGAAGTCAACGACCACGAAGGGTCGGCCACGCATAGTATGAAAGTAGTGAAAGACATATAAACATAAAATAGAAATGTGAAACAAGAAGGTAGCGAGTAAGAATACTCGCCTAAAGCGCTACTCGCGCGTTGGAATCCCCGGGAGAGGATAAACACCAAGTGGGCAAAGGGAAGGGCTTTGCCCTTTGGAAGGCCGCCGGCCTAGGGGTGGTGCGCCACCCCTTGGTGGTGATCTTGGAGGTGGCCGGCCATGGCAAGAGAGGGGAGGGAGTGAAGGTGGAGGTGTTTGGAGTAGATGGTGAAGTTGTCACCGAAAAAGTCACCGGAAAGATCATCGGAATGGACACCGGAGGTGTTGCCGGAGAAGAGGGGCTCGGCCCCTAGCCAAGGAGGGTGGCCGGCCCTCGAGGTGGTGATGGGGTGTTGGTTTGGTGGAGGATTTTTGATGGTGGTGGTTGTTTTTGGAGAAAGTAAAGGAAAGGTGGAAGCTTTGGAATTTGTGGTGGTTTCCATGGAGAGGGAGGAAGAAGAAGAAGTTGAAGTTGGTGTGGTGGTGGTTGTGGTGGTGGAAATGAAGGAGGAGATGGAGATGGTGAAAGCTAGGGTTTGGCTTTTGGTGAAGAGGAATGAAAAGGGGAATAAAAATGTAAAGGAAAAGGATTTATAGGTTTGTGATTTTGTAAAGGAGTTGCAATTAAACAAAAGAGAGGGACTTAATTGCAAAGTGGGGATGATGAGGTGTTTCTCTTGGCCAATAGGAGCTTGCCATGTGAGGGGGTGAGGTGGAGAAGAAGTGTGTGGAAGTGGTGAGGTGGAGGGTGAGGTGGAGATTTGTGTGGTGGAGATTGGTGGAAAATGTGTGGATGAAAATGGAAGCTTATGGAGGAAGCTAAAGGAATTGGTGGTGGAGAATTAAAGGAAAAAGAAAATAGAAAAGAAATGAATAAGAGAAGATATTTTCTTGGAATCAGAATGTGAAAATATTGGAAGGACAGATACCCGGGATTGAGTCGTGGATGCGGAAATCTTTCGGGAAAATACCGGATACGTCCCGAAATCAAGTATCTCGGAATGATCCGAAATAAATATCAAAAATTCATAATATTATATTAAGAATAATAGTGAAATCCTTTTTAAGAAATACTTTATAGTTTTAAAACTAAAAATCCCGGAATCAGTTACCTACCGACTCCGTTGGAATTTTCATAAAATCAATAAATCCTCAGAAAAAGAATGTAGGTAGAAAATATGATTTTAAGGAATAATGCCTAAAGGGCCATCTTGAAATTCCTAACTGTTTGGAATTTAAAAAATACTGGAATCAGTCTTCTACCGACTCCGGCGGAAAATCCATAAATTCGTAAATCTTCAGAAAAAGTATTTAAATAAGAAATGTGATTCTAAGAAGAAAAGTCTAAAGACTCTTCTAGAAATTCCAAGTGGTTTGTGAATTAAAAATCTGGGAAGTGGTCAGCGACACTGGCCGACACTGGTTTTGAAGAAATTCATTTTAATTCTAGAAAATTCCAGAAATTCACATAAAATCTAATATATTAGAAAATGATATTTGAAATTGAAATTGGTCAAATACGGGAAGTAAATCGAAAAATACGATCGAAAAACTGAATACGCAATTAAGTACGTATTCCGGGAACGGGGTATTACACTTCTCGACTAAATCCACCATCTTTCTACAATCAGAAAAACGTAACCTAAAGTGGACTTCCTATCGTCGATACATCCAATATAATCTGATCTGTGTATCCGATCAACTGCAACTGAATTGATTTCATGTAGTTTTCTGTAGATATCCATTACCTTCTTGACAGTCTTCCAGTGATCAATCCCATGATTGATCAAGTATATGTCAAGTTTCTTAATAGTATATGCTATATCTGGACGGGTACAAACTTGAGCATACATCAGACTTCCAACCGTCGATGCATATAGAATGTCTTTCATTTGCTCTTTTTGTAGGTCGTTTTTGGGACATTAGAGTAGACTCAACTTATCTCCCTAGAGCATTTCTTCATGCTACATCTATCTAACACCTTATCGATATAGATCGTTTGTGATAAACTTAATATTCCACGTGTCCTGTCACGTTGAATCTGCATGCCTATCACAAAAGAAATGTCTCCAGGATTTTTCATCTCAAAATTCTTTGAGAGAAAACTCTTGGTCTTAAGTAGAAAATCTATATCGTTACTTGCTAGTAGAATGTTATCCACATATAGCACAAAAAATATAAGTCTGCTCTCTTTAAATTTATGATAAATGCAGAAGTGAAAATCTCAGAGTTCATGACAGCTCGCTATCCCTCAGCTATAAAAGTCAATCTCTTCCTCCTTAGCAAGAGATCGAACCCTACAGAATCAAACTGGTAATAAAGTGTTGAGAACTCCTTGTAATCTCTCTTTGCCCTGTGGTTTTTTCCTCCTTGAGTTTTTCACATAATTCTTTGCTGTTCGCGTTTTATTTACATTCTCGTTTATAATTTAAATGTAGATAAATTCTCCAGGGATTTACCTCTGCAAGCCCACATTAAATACTAAGGATCTCTACAATGAATTCTTCTCAGATTCGACAACCGAGATCTTCTCAATGTTAGGGTTTGTAAATCCTATGTATTAAGCATTGGAAGCCAAGGAAAAAGAGAAAGGAAAGGTGTTTGGGGTGTGTGTGAGAGAAAGAGAACTCTTATAATCCCATGGGATTCGAGGGTGAAGATGAGATCTTTTGTATCATTGTTTGATAAAACTCTCTCAATTCTCTCCTCGTGGGCGTAGGCCGTGTTTGGACGAACCATGAAAATCCTCATGTTTTCTCTTTTGCATCATGTTTTTTATAGTTTGTTTTATTTGTTTTGTCATTTCACAACAAATTGGTATCAGAGCATCATGAGGCAATATGGAAAGATGTCAAAGATTGGGATCTCCGCTAGGAAGTTTGAGATCAAAAGTTTCAATGACATGCAGTCTATGGGAAAAGAGGGTGAAGGCAATGTTAGTGCAACAGAGTCTTTACAAAATCTTATAGGAAAGTCAGCAAAATCTGCATGCATGTCAGATGAAGATTGGGAGGAGATGGATATGAAAGCGACGAGTACGATCCAGTTGTGCCTTGCAGATGAGGTCATATACAACATTATGGATAAGGTGACGGCTAAAAGTTTGTGGTCACGATTAGAAATGTTGTATATGATAAAGAGTCTCTCTAACAGTTGTACACTTGAAGAGGCAACTATATGGACTGCGCATGAATGGACAATAGTGTTGGAGCATCTGAATTTCTTCAATAGAGTCATCAATGAGTTAGTGGCAGTTGATATTAGGTTAACGAGGAAGACAAGATGCTAGTTCTTTGCTTCCAGAGTCATATGATTATTATTATCACCACCATGCTCTACGGAAAGAATACCCTCATCATAGAGGAGGTCACGACAACTATGTTATGGAAAGAGTTACGAAAATGGCCAAATCAGGATGAGCAGGACACAGGCTCAGGCTTAGGTTTGGTGGTTATAGACCGAGAAAGAAAAGTTAAGTGAAAGACTTCAAGATGCATTACAACCAATGCATGAAATCAAGGTTTCAGTTTTGAAAATTTCCTATTTGTTTTAGAGGCTTGAAAACAAGTCAAGGTGGAGATTGTTGTGGTGTGCTTTGTTCTCAAAAGATAAAGATGAGAAGATTGGTTCAAGTTTGAAATCCAATAGGAAAATACAGATGAAGGAGAATAGGCTCTCAAGGTCAAATCCAAAGTCTACTTTTTTATTATACTCTTTTTTTTGCATTCTATTTTATCTTGTCTTGTAAATTTTAATGTGTTACTGCAAATGTACGTTGTCTAATCGTAGTACTTTACAGGTCGAATCTTCAAGTAAGATAGTTATCTCTAATTTAATAATTTTATTTAGGCGAATTGAGTAATAAAGAGAAGAATATTTGTTGTTTTTAAAGATTTCTAACAATTTGAGAGAGAACAAACATCTAGGTTAGAATCCATTAGATTAATAACATGAAAACTAACCAGATCTCTCTAAGAATCACTCTTACAATTATCAATTTATTTCCTTAAAGCATATGTTATACATGATTATATAAAAGAAGAACCAGAGCTATCTGTTTAATTCAAGGATCCGCGAATTTGTCAACGTGTTTGCAGATTATTGTGTAAAATTCGGGTTTTAATTTTGAAACTTAGGAGTTTTCAAATCTTTCCCGAATTTCAAATTTTTGAACCTCGCCGAATTATTCCCGAATACCAAATTTGTGACTACGTAGTAGCCGAGCATGGAGAACGGATCGTCATGCTCTCACTACTGACACGTCCAAAAATTGGAAAGTATTCACTAATCAAGGTGTACACCTAAACACTAAAAGCTACAATCACTAGAAGGATCCATGTATATATTTGGGCATTGCCCTCATCAATAATAATACAATTCAGTTTTTCTTTTCTTCAATTACTGTAACATGGTATCAGAGCCTCTCAAAATTATTTTCTACTGATTGTCGTCGTCACGTTGTCTTCAAGCCCGCGCTGGGCCGCACTCGCATAGCGCGTGCTTTGCACCAGGCCATCTCTGGGCCACTCTTCATCTTACGCAAATTGTCGACCTTAACGACATCTTACTACCACCGCCAATAATTGCGTTCTAGCTTATCACACTACCATCAAGTTCTGGCGGGAAGCCCGCAGATTGTGATATTCTTCTTCATGCGCACTCTCCAATTCTTTGCACGTGAATTCCATGCATGATTTAATTCCATGCGTGTGATTTAATTTGTAAAGCATGAAAAGAATTAAATATTTGACTTCTAATTGCACCCGAGGCCTGTCGTGCCTCCCACCTGCACCCAAGGTTAGTAGCCTATCCGCCCTCCTCTCCATCTTTTGCTACGTCGAGTCGTCATCTTCATCATCATGCTCTTGTATCTTCATCAAGCTCTCATCTTATTCGGAGAAATCAAAGTTCAACAATTCAAATAGCCCGCATCTTTTGCTTGTTCAAGTCCAAGTCTATTTTCTGCAAGTCCAAGTTCAACAAGTTCAATCATATCCACATCAAGCTACTACATTTCGTGACGCGTCTACTGGCGGACATCACCAGATTCTTCTACCTGCACTAGTCCGAGTACGTCTACTGGCGGGCATCACCAGATTCTTCTAATTGCACTAGTCCGAATGCATGTACCGGCAGACGTCACCAGTCTACTACATCAATTTTATTACAGTCAATTAGATCTCGCTTTTAGCTTATCAAATTGTTCCTTCTCGAGTTCAAGGATCTCTCAAAGTCTTCATCACTCTGTTGAGTTTTAGAAATCTCTAAAATCCAAATTTTAGATTTTTTTTTTCTTTTCTTTTCTTTTTTTTTTAGTTTTTGGGCAAATTCATATTGGCTTCTCCATCATGAGTTCGAGGGGGTGTTAAGAATAGTATTAGAATTCACAGTATTAAGAATAGAGGTTTTCTTGTTATTCTTGTATTCTTATATTAAAATTATATTGGGATTTCTCTTTATTAATTGTATCCTTCTATAAATCTCTGGACATTGCTCTCATCAATAACAATACAATTCAGTTTTTATTTTTTTCAATTATTATAACTTCCAAAGTCTTTGGCCTCTGAATGTAATCAACGCAACAAGTCACTCTTCACTCTCTCAATCTTCTTCTTTTCCTTTTTCTAAACAGAAGAAGAAAGGAAGGAACTCCTACAGTGCACTCATAAAAATTTGTAGAGAATATGAGTCTGAGCAACGGAAAAATCCATTACTCAAAAGTTTTTTTTTATCCAGCAGAGGAACTGATGGCAAAAAAATCCATGGGTTTTGGGTAAATCGTAGTTGCCCATCATTGTTCGATGAAATTCCGCAGTGAAATATATTTGCCCATCCTGTGTTCGATGAAATTCCGCAGTGAAAACATATTTGCTTGAGGTATAACTAGCCAGCTACCCTCTCTCTTTCTCTTGTTTCTACTCCATTGAACGCAGACTCACTGTATAATTTGTTTCCATGCTTGCTATTGTTTTGTTATTGCCTTGATTCGAGTTTGCCCGAAAACTAAATGGGCCAGATTAATGTATTAGAAATAGAATCTTGGTTGGTTCGTGCAGACTTGATCAATTTGCAATTGTTTTTGCCAATTTGCAACTTACCACAATTATATGTTGTTAGCATGTGAGCATAAAATAATTGCCATGCATGTCACTAGTGTATTCTTTAGCCTTTTTTATAAAGCGTGCAACATACGTTTGCCTAGTTTATTTGTTTTGGTCGGAATTTTCAATTATTTGCTAAATTTGGTAGGGAATGTGCAGATACTATCTTAACATCTCTAATTTAAGAGAATCGACATTGTCGGTCCACATCACATGAACTCTATATGCTCACTAATGTGCTAACATTATAGCGGGTCATGCAACATTTCAACTTGTAGTGAGTACAACAAGATCGATTATTTCCCACCTCAATTTAGAGAAGAGAATGGGAGTTATTCGCCTTATTATTAACTCAATGATTGAAATCTATACACTGTTAGGATTTTGCCTTATTTTCAAGAGGAGATGATGGTCCAAGAAGATCCAATCGAGTTGGAGAAGATGATGAGTTGAAGCAGAAGAAGAGATGCAGATCAAAGAAAAGTTAGTTGACTTATAATCGGCTAACAAAGACTACTAGTCGACTAAGCCTAAGTACTAGTCGACTAGGACAGATACAGAAAGGAAGCAGTTTACATTAGTCGACTATATAAACCTATTAGTTAACTAGTGCAAAGGATTAGTCGACTAGGCCAAAGTGCTAGTCGGCTATACGGGACATTTTCTGAAGCAGAAAAAATTTTCTTTTCAGGTGATGGTTTTCTTTTCTGATGGAATGCGAATAGGACTCAATTTCTATTTAGTGAAGGATTTATTTCTAAAAATTAACGGGTTTAGAATCCTTCTAGATCAATAAGATCAACTCCTAATAAGATTGATTAAGATTTTTCAAGCATCCGAAAGTCAAGATCATCTCATAATCCAAATAGGAGTTGTATTGTAAATCCTATAAGTAAAGATTGTAACCAAGCATTGAAACACATAAATTTATTGATCTCAAGGAGAAAAAGGTGGAGAACACCAAGGAGATCAGAAGGAACCCAAAAAGAGAGGAGCAAGGTGAAGATGCATAGAGATAAGGTAATACTCTTGTAATCTAGTTTAGGTCTAGATTAAGGAGGAAGGTGAATACCCTCATTGCATCAAGAGGAAGGTTATATATCTTTGTATCAAGTTTATTAATAAAGCTCTCTCAGGTTCTCTCCCTGTGAACGTAGGCCAAGTTTGGGCCAAACCACGTTAAGTTTTCGTGTTCTTTCTTATTGCTTTTTTGTCTAGGTATTACTATTTTGCTTTATAATAGTTTTATTTTGCAAGTAGTGATCATATGGTCAAGTTTCGTATGCGTTGATCCTGAGAGTAACAATTAGAATCATAGCATATCAATTTCGGCGCAACAGTGGTATCAGAGCTAAAGATTGACGAATGGCAATATGTCGAATATAGAAAGTTCTATGACAAAGTTAGAGATCGAGAAGTTCAATGGCAAAAAAAACTTCAGCTTATAGCAAAAGAGGGTGAAGGCGATGCTAGTGTAACTCACAAGACTTTACAGGGTAAGTTATCAAAACCTGTAGATACGTCTAAGGAGGATTAGGAGGAGATGGATCTAAAGGCGGCAAGCACGATCCAACTATGTCTCGCAGACGAGATTATGTACAACGTGATAGATGAAAAAACGACTACAAGATTGTGATCAAGGTTAGAGACATTGTATATAATGAAAAGCTTCTCCAACAAGTTGTATCTCAAGAAACAACTATATGGGCTACGCATGAACGAAGGGATAGTGGTGTTGGAGCATCTAACTTCTTCAACAAGGTCATGAGTGATCTTCTTGCTGTTGATGTCAGACCGACGAGATGGACAAGTGTTGATACTTCTCAGTTCGCTTTCAGAGTCATATGAATCGTCATCACCATGCTCTACGGTAAGGAAACTCTAATTTTAGAGGAGATCACATTAACTCTCTTATCTAATGAGATTAAGAAAAAGTCAAATCAAGGGGAGCAGATAGGATCAGGTTTGGTGGTCATGGGAAAGAAAGGAAGAGGAAATGGAAAGAAAGGTTTGGGCTCGTCAAAGGCATGCCACTTTTGTCACGGAAATGTCATTGAAAGAATGACTGCAAGCATCAGTAAGAATGGTTGAAGAAAAAAGGGCAAGCTGCGGAGGCAGACGTAGCATTGAACGGTATAAAGGACACCGAAGTATTAATGGTTTCCTACGAAAATAATACTTCTCAAGGTAAAAATTAGATATTTGATTCAGGCAGTACGATTCATGTTTGTTCCCAAAAAGAGCTGTTCAACTCCTTGGTTGCAAAGAAAGAAAGGATTGTAAAGATGGTGGATGGCTCGGCTTGCGAGGTCATTGGCATTGGGACAGTCAATGTTACAAAAAGAGATGGGACGGTGCATGCTCTAGAGGCGGCCCGGTATGTCCCGGAAGCAAGTTATAATCTAATATCCATAAGGGTGCTCGACGAAAAAGATGCCAAATTCAAGTGCAACAAGGCATCGTCACAGTTCGCCAAGGAGACAGGGTAATCTTAGAAGGAGAGAAGTGTGGAGGGTTACACAAGGTAAAGGAAGAAACTTAATTCCAGATGGAGTTTTAAGAATAAGTTTAGAAGGGAGTTAATCGCGAGATGGAGCTTTAAGGAAGATTGTAACTGGACGTGAACCGGGGTAAAGTGTTGCGAGAAGAATAAAGGGTGCATTCAGGTAAGGTCCGGGATGGCCCAAGCCATGGTGGTAAATTAGCCAAAGACCCTGGGGAGAGGGGGCAAGAGTTAAAGGTTTCACAACACAGTTACAACCAAGAAAAATTAAGGTAGTAATCCAAATCTCATTGTGTTTTACTAAAGGCTTGAAAAGCAAGTCAAGGTGGAGATTTTTAAGATTTATCCTTATTTTCAAGAGGAGATGATGGTCCTAGAAGATCCAATCGGGTTGGAGAAAAATGATGGCTTGAAGCAGATAAGAAAAAGTTAGTCGGTTATAAGCAGATCAAGAAAATTTAGTCGACTTATAGCCGACTAACAAACACTACTAGTCGACTAGTCGACGAGGACAGATATAGAGAGGAAGAAGTTTACAGTAGTCAACTATATAAACCTATTAGTCGATTAGTGGAAGGGATTAGTCGATTAGGCCTAAGTGCTAGTCGACTATATGGGATATTTTTTGAAGCAGAATCAATTTTCTTTTCATGGTCAGTTTCCTTTTCTGGTAGAATACGATAGGACTCAGCTTTTATTCAATGAAGGATTTGTTTCTAAATATTAAAGGGTTTAGAATCCTTCTAGATCAAAGAGATCAACTTCTAATAAGATTGATCAAGGTTCTTCAAGCATCCAAAGGCCAAGATCATCTCATAATCCAAATAAGAGTTGTATTATAAATCCTATAAATAAGGATTGTAACCAAGCATTGAAACACAGAGAAATTACTGATCTGAAGGAGAAAAGATGGAGAACACAAAAAGATCAGAAGGAAGACAAGAAAAAGAGGAGCAAGGTGAAGGTGCACAAAGATAAGATAATACTCTTATAATTTAGGTCTAGATTAAGGAGGAAGGTGAATACTCTAATTGCATCAAGATGAAGGTTAAATCACTTTGTATGAAGTTATTCATAAAGCTCTCTTAAAGTCTCTCCCTGTGGATGTAGGCCAAGTTTGGGCCGAACCACGTTAAATCCTCGTGTTCTTTCTTATTGCTCTTTTGTCTAAGTATTACTAGTTTGTTTTACAATAGTTTTCTTTTACAAGTACTGATCAAATTGTCAAATTTCTCATACGTCGATCTTGAGAGTAACACTTGGTATCATAGCATATCAATTTCGGCACAGCGTACACTACTTTCGTAGAATATGTATATAGAGGAAAAAGTAGTTGTGATGTCTAGTCATTGTTGCTATCTTGCATTTAATTTTTAGATCATGTGGATCTTGCGGTTGCATATATTGGTAATTTATACAAATAGATGGGATCAACTTGATTGCATCATATGGGGAAATATCTTAATATATGTTATCTGGTTCATATCTTAATAATTTTGTCCCATGCAGGATCTGATCCAAATGCAGCCACTGTGCTGATTGAGATGATTTTTGAGTAGCAAACAGTATATTGGACCCTATATAAACCAGTATCACCTTGTTGTTTGAGTGCATACATCCTTAAGCCAACATGGCCATACTAATGCTTAGATCCCTATGGTTGCCATTGCTCATCTTGGTGTTTGGGCATTACAGGCCTCAGCATCCCACAATCTGGTAATGGTGTCGATATCGGAGAGGCATGAGCAATGGATGGCCCAGCACGGACGAGTGTACAAGGATGCAGCAGAGAAGGCGCGCCGCCTTAGCATATTCACGACCAATATGGGTCTCATAGAATCATTCAATGCCGGGAATCAGAATTCAAGCTAGGGGCCAACCAGTTTGCAGACCTTACCATCGATGAATTCAAGGAAGTTTGTAGCGGGTTTCATCCTCTGTTGATGACCAAAGTGAAAGCAGAAAAAGGTTTCATGTACGAAATGTAACTGATGTACCTTCGAGCATGGATTGGAGAAAGAAGGGTGCAGTCACTCCTGTCAAGCATCAAGGACACTGTGGTGAGTAGATACTTTTAAGCACAACTTCTCATCCAAAATTGCAGTGCGTTAAGATCTTACGACCTTCTCTTCATATCATATCTAGTTATCTGGTTTGCATGATTGAATTGATAGCATAATGATGAAGATTTCAACAGAACTCAGACGATATATCAGTATATGTCTTATGACTAACTATACTGTCATATTTGTGCCCTCAAAATAGGATCTTGCTGGGCATTCTCTGCGGTTGCTGCAGTTGAAGGCATCACTCAGCTCAAAACAGGCAAGCTGATCTCCCTGTCGGAACAAGAGCTTCTCGACTGCGACACCAGTGGTGAAAACCAAGCGTGCAATGGTGGCCACATGGGCAAAGCTTTCGAGTTCATCGTTAACAATGAAGGCCTGACATCCGAGGCCGACTATGCGTACAAGGGACTACCCGCAAACGCGTGCAACTCCATGAAGTCCTTCTCCCATCCAGTCACAATCAACGGATATGAGGATGTGCCGTCTGACAATGAAGCGGCGCTCCTCAAGGCCGTGGCCAACCAGCCAGTGTCTGTTGCCATTGACGCAGGAAGCTATGCTTTCCAACTGTACTCTGGCGGTGTTTTCACAGGCTCCTGCGGGACTGATCTCAACCATGGCGTCACGATTGTCGGTTATGGCACGGAATGCGATGGAACCAAGTACTGGCTTGTGAAGAACTCCTGGGGCTCTTCATGGGGTGAGAATGGATATATAAAGATGGAGAGGGATGTGGATGCTGAGCAAGGGCTCTGTGGTATTGCCATGCAAGCTTCATACCCAACTGCTTGATAGAATAGTGTATTGTTACTAGCAATGCATGTTTGGTTTTCTTGCTCTATCTATATCTGCTTGAATATAGCTTGCTAAAGCTTGTAAACTGGCAGCAATGTGAGTGATTGTGGCTTGCCCTCTTTGTATGTCAGTTATATTTTAGTACTGAATGTGTGAGTTGTTATGTGGTAATAAATTGAACTGGACCTTTGCAGACAACTAGTAGTAAACTGCCAATTATAGCACATGTGTATGGTAATTTATAGGAGACATGGTGGTTGGGTATAGAACTCTCTGTATATTCAGATCCATTAGATTTTAAAAGCCATGTGGAATTGTAGCCTGTGTGTAACACTAGATATTATGTCTAAAAATAAAGCCTTCGAAGATATAGTAGATGTACAACAATAAATAAGTTGACTAAAGCCTCCTCATTCTCCTTTACATCAGCAAGTATTATCTAGCTTTTGTAAACCCTGGAGGGGGTTGAATAGGGTTTAACAATAGATGTACAACATAAAACGGCTTCATGCGTGGTTGACCGCTAGTTCAATCTTCTTTGTCAAAAAATCAATGCAACTCTCTGTTAAATCTCAGTCTTCGGGTCGGTCGATCGTGCGGTTGACAGCCCTCCCCATGCGATCGATCGCCTGGTCGACCGTCCAACTTGTTTTCTCCTCGTGCATGTTGTGCACGTCATACGCGCTCTACCCTTGCATCTTGTTGCTCCATCCTTTGCCCGTGCAGACCGCCTTCGACGCTCCTCTCTCTCTCTCTCTCTCTCTCTCTCTCAGCTATCTCCAATGAGTTAAAAAAAACTTCATCTTTTATCTTCTCCCCTACAATTCTCCACCTCGGTGAAGATTTTCAAATCTGAGCCAAACACGATGATTCAACCAATTTCAGCTCATCCAACCAGTTGCGCCATTACGGCAGTCTACGTACCCATGCCTAACGGGATCAAACCACACATAGTTCATCCAAACGAGCTCTACCAAGCTCACCAACTGAAACCAAATTTGCAGCAGCGAACCCAATTGGTTGAGTCACATGAACCTCCTTAACAATCCGTCATGAAGAGCAACTACCTTCAATTTGAGCTTGTCTAGCTCACCAACTTGAGATTCGCGCTTCTTCACCCACTTTTGTGAATTCAACTTGGTTTCTTTCGCTGCAAATAATTCAACATGTTCAGTATCCATCATGACTACATGATCTCCACCCGATATCACATTCGGTGAGATCCTAACTGATATCGAACCAACTGGAGATGGCGGAGTTACATCAACCTTCACCCGCTGTGATACATCCTTGTGTAAAGTCACCAGAGGGGGTCAATAGATGATGTGTTAATCAAATGCGGAATTTAAAACTTATGCTAACAAAACTAAACACACAAATAGATTCCAAAGAGCAAAGCCGAATTCTCAGTGAATGGCTCTAAAACTTCTCCTCAAGATTTCTCTTTTATAAGAGCTGAGATGCTTCAATAGCTCTCTTGGATCAATACAAGTGTGAGCATATCAACAATAGCGAGTATATATGAATGAACAATAATAGGAATACATGATATAATAAGAGTATAGTTGAGAGAAAAAGTCAAATGCAAACACAAAAATATATTTCGAGCCTCGAGCCACTTGCCTTACGTCCTAATTTCACTTAGAAAGATTTTCACTATCTCTACAAAAAAAACTCAACAAAGAAAACAATCTTCTACACAAGAGAAGAGCATAAAGCCAATGGTCTTCTACACAAGAGAAAGACACTTAGCCAATGCACAAAGCAAATACACCTCTACACAAGAAGGAAGCACAAAGCAAATGAAGGTAACAACACTTATTGATCACAAAGATCACAACTCAGAAATCTCACAAAACAAGAATCCTATAAGGATAGATATAGACATGATATAATGCAAGCTTGTAAGAAAACTTGAATTTTTGAAATGAAGCTCTTAAGAAAACATTTAGAAAAATATGTGTGAAGATATTAAAACTTGAAGTTCTCAAAAACTTGTTTTCTTGATTTTTCAAAACTTAAACACAAATTTTTCTCTTTCTAAAGCTTTCAAAAATCATGTCAAAATCTTGTTTAAAACTCTCTCCAATGATCACTATTTATAGGTAGACTAGAGATGATTAAAGAGTAAACTCAAGTGTTAAAACAGTGATTAGACCCAAATAAAGTAAAATATATCCATTTAAGAATAAAACAAAATCACTCAAGAACAGGAACTAGTCGTTTCGGGCAATTTTTCAAAAGTCATCGGAGCCAACGGTCGACTGCTCGATCGATCGACCTCAAACAGAGAGTTTAGCTCTTTGGTGGTCGACTGAGTGGTCGACCGAAACCCAGAAAAGAGCACTTTAAGTTTATGCGGTCAACCGGTCCGTCGACCAACATACACAACTCTGCATGTGCACGAGCTTGTGCATATCCGGTTGACCAGGAGGTCGATCGACAGAGCAATTATCTTTAGCTAGCGGTCGATCGGCTCATCCCAATTTTGATTTCTTTTATCTTTTAAAATACATTTTAAATCCAAATAAATCTCTGTAAAATCTACAAAATAAGTTCATGTAAATACACTAGACTACAAATATGTGTGATTAAAATCAACACATATTACAAACATGTGAAATTATTTTTGAGATAGAAATACAATCTTGAAATATAAAGTATATTAAAAATTCTTTTTTCAAAAACTAAACTTAAATGGAAAATCAAGTTTTTTCAAAACTCTATAAATTCAAAAGCAAGTTTCTCAAAATCTTTGAAGCACCAATATGTATGAATAAAATCCAATACATATATAAAACAATACGAACTTGTTTTTTTAGAAAATTCGTTCATTAAACCAAAAGCATATTCTAGTTAAATCGAAACGGTTAACCCAAAACACCGAAACTTTTGATCTTGAAAAGCAATATTAAACTTGTGTTTGTGTTAGAGCTTGAGCAATCAAAACTAATTTATACTTTACGCAAATTTAGGTATTCTTACAAACTCTAGACTCAAGTCTTCTTTATAGATCTTCTTCTCCATCTTGACTTAATCCAAACTTGATTCCTTTGAGCTAGGCTCCTTCTTGAGTTCTTGATGTGTTCTTTAGGTTTGAGCTCTTGAACAACATGTGTTAGCTTGAAAAAACTAAGCACCAACTGAGATCTTAATTGAATATTTGAAATTTAATAAACACAAGATCTTTAGAACTATAACTATATGAGTTAATCATCATCAAAACTAGAGTGATAGGCCTTTGGGCCAACATCTTGATCTTCAATCTCTCTATCTGCTGAGAGATGGTAGACTTCAATAATAAAGTTTCATCAAATGTGACATGCTTGCTTAATATGATCTTCTTATTTTCGGGGTCCCATGGCTTGTAGTCTTTCATAATCCTCTTGATATCCAAAACATAAACTTCTTTGCTCATAGATTCAATTCATCATCTTTGACACTAAAGTAGCACAGACTTCAAATACCCGTAGCAAATCATAGTCTTGAGCAACTCCACCCAACCAAATATCAAATGGAGTTTTACCTCCTATCGCACTAAATGGCAATTTATTCATGAGAAGGCTAGCATATTCCAAAGTATCAACTCAAAATGACTTGCCTAATTGTGTATTAGACAACAAATATCAAACCTTCTCCAGCAAAGAACGGTTCATCTCCTTAACCACCCCATGTTTTTCAATTGTGAAGTTAATACCAATACCAATATTCTGGTTAAATCGTAGGAATTGATCCGTATACTCCCTAACATTATCCAGTTGGAGCACCTTATTCTTCTTACCAGTCTGTTTCTCCATCATATTCTTTCACTTCACCAACATATCTTGAACTTCAAATATTTGTCTTATAGGGTATACCCAATAATGCCTAGATAAATCATCAACAAACGAGAAAAGTACCGATGACCTCCAAGTTATGCAGTTTTGGTAGGACCTCAAACTTCAATGTGAATACAATCAAGAAGATCTTCTAAGCGGTGAGTTGCGGTGCCAAATTTCACCTTTGTATTCTTATCCAGAACTCCATGTCCACCAATTTTCAATTTGCAGGTAGAAGCACCTTCCAATAATTCTTACTTTGCAAATGCTTCCAAGGAATTCAAACCAATTTGTCAGAGCCTTGTCTGCCATAACATGATAGAGTCATCTTTCAAATGTTCTGAAGCTGTCAACTTTTAGTAACTGTAGGCTGTCTAAAAATCACCAAGACAAGCCACCAAAACACAGAGATCCAAGATCCAGGCGCAAGGCTAAATGTGACAATCAAGACGCGAGAGATAGCCCGCGTCTCAGCATCAAGGCGCGTTGGCTCAACGCCCGCGTCTCAGCATCAAGGCGCGTCGGCCCGAAGCCCGCGTCTCAGCATCAAGGCGCGTTGGCTCAACGCCCGCGTCTCAGCAACAAGGTGCCCCCACCTTGGTTGTAACCACCCCGATTATGGCGCCATCCACCGCCCATGTAGCGGGGAAGTTGGCCCTCATCGTGGAGCACTTTTAGGGGGCACGATCACCCCCTAAAAACCCTATAAATAGTCCCGTCACTATTGAAGGAGGAGGAGGACGACGATTATCGGGCAAAAGAGAGATTCCAAAAAAAAAGGAGAGATCATCGACAGAGAGAGAGAAAACCCTTCAGCGAGCTTACTGAGTACTAGCCGCTCTTCGCCTACCTCCTCTTCTAGAGTTTTGGTAGACGGAGCTGAGTTACTCCCTCTACCGACCGAAGAGAAGATCCCCGACGGTCCAAACAGTCATCCGGTCAACAGAGAACAAGATTCACTCTCCACCGCCACCCGAAGAACCCAGCACTAAACAAAGGGGGAATTCAAGATTCAATATTCCCCCTCCCTTGTAACCGGAAGATTAAGCCGGCTGTAATTTTTTCATCTGATTCAAGGAAACGTTACACCAGCCACCCTTTTCCGTGTCAAACAAGAGATGGCGACTCCGCTGGAGGATTTTCGTCACTGACGAACAGATCGTGGCGCAGGATGATGTTCTCCGTAAGGGGAAGATGGTCGAAACACTCGTTGTCGAGTTCGACCAGGCGAAGTATGAAGAGTTCCTCTCTTCTGGCTCCAAGAGCCCAAAGACCCGCGTCTGCCGCAGGGTCTCAACTGAAAAGCTACCCGAAGCCCAATCTGAGGCTCTGCCGGGTGCCGATGCCCACTGTGCCAAGACAAGTTCACGCGCCAACGCCTCCCAGAAGGCCCGCGTGACCTCAGGCACTGCTGTTGCGATCAACCGCGTCGCACAGAACACACGCGCCAACGCCTCCCAGAAGGCCCGCGTGGTCCCAGGCACCACTGCTGCTGCGATCAACTGCGTCGCGCAGAATACCCGCGTCAACGTCTCTCAGGAGACCCGCGTGGTGAACACTCTTGGTTCTATAAACCAGGATGTTGTTGGTTTCTCTCCACCTCCTCGACGCAACCGGAATGCTGAGCGTCGACAGAGGAGACGCGCGCGTCAACTCCAAGTCGGAACCGTTGGTTGTCTGACTGGGGGTGGACGCGGCGTACAATCTGATGCCTTGCCCGCACCTCGTCCAGTGCGTGAGATCCGCGTTTGGCGACCCAAACGCGAGACCCCTCAAGTTGAGTCCTCTGAGGACCAACTCATCAAACGCCAGGGTGAAACCTCCGCGTCTTTTCAAACGCAGGAAGTACGCACTCATAGGCGTGGGGCCCAGCAGCCCACTCTCTCTCAAGCAACTCTGCCTAAACGCATCAGGCAGCAACGCGAGACTCGCGCGCGCGTCATACAGCCGCGTCATGAGAGCCGCGTCCCTGAAGTCTGCGTCCAGGCTGAACAGCACATGACTGTCTCCCGTCTTCGACGTTGCGAGACCAGTCTCTTTAATCCCCCTCCCACGGATTTGAGGGATTATTTGACAAGGAAAAGAAGTGCCAATCAAGCCACTTCGTCATGCTGCTGTCAACAACTCATCCATATGCTCTCTGGATGCCATTATGGATCAGGCGTGCACCAGCAGTCCTTAATCAGACAGCTGACCCTGATTCCCCCGTCAGCCAAAAGAAGACGCTCCCACAGGAGGAGAACCTTCTCAGATGTTGAATACCCGGAGCTTACTGCAAACATGACTAGCAGAAGCAAGGGAAAACAACCAATGGTCAACTCAGAGGAATCTGACTCTGAGCCGGAGGGGGTGTATCAACACACTCGCACCCGGACAGGGGCCATTCCCCCAATTGACTATAATGCCTTAGCCCGCGGCATTAGAATGGGTGATTCTCACTCCGCTATAGTGGAGTCGCAGGCTTCAAACTCTTCCGTCGAGAAGGAGGCTTCCGCCTACATGGCAGACACTCCTGAGGAGACGGCCAGGCGTTTAGAACAGACGCAGAAGCACCAGATGGATATAATCGCCTCTCAACAGAGATCCATTGACTCCCTCAAGCATATGCTTGAGAAATTGCTTGAAGAAAGAGCGAGATCTCCTCCTAGACGGCCGAAGGGGAAAGGGAGAAAGGGAGGAAGCCCACCCTCCGAACCTTCCGACGAGACACGACGATCTACCTCGGATGTGTCCAAGCCCTCGTCGCAGGCAAGAAGCGACCAAGACCAGGAGAAGACTCATGCTAAGAGGATGAGTCAATTGGAACGACGCCTCGAGGCCCTTGCCAATCGCAAGGACCTCCAAGAAGCTGGAGTGGTCCGGCCCTATCCGGCTGAGTGGGACTTAGTTCCATACCCTCCTAAGTTCAAGGCTCCAACCCTCCAAGCATTCGACGGGAAGGGGTCACCCAACCAGCACATCTACTACTTCAAATCCCAGACCGGGAATGTAGTAGATAATGACGCCATCCTGGCGCGACTGTTCATCGGCACCCTGAAAGGGTTGGCTTTTGAGTGGTTTATGAAGCTCCCGGAGGGTTCTATCAAGAACTGGGGGGATCTAGAGAAGCTGTTCTTGACACGCTTCTTCGAAGATGACTCCGAAGTCACAATGCCCACCCTTTTAGCTACCAAACAGCGGAGAGGGGAGTCCGTCAAATCTTTCGTGGAAAGATTTCGGAACACGGCACTCCGGTGCCCAAGCGGTATGACCCAGGCCACCCTGGTGGAAACATGCCGCCACAATCTCCAAACCTCACTCCTTGCTCAAATAGGAGTTGCTGAAAGCCGCACCTGGAAGCAGTTAGTCCAACAGGGTGAACAGGCTGAGGAGATTGTTGCCCGTGTCAAGGCAGAGGAAGGCAAGCTGCGGCCGGAAAGGTCGACAAGGCGTGCACCGGCACCAGACACCTCCCTCCAGACGAAGCGGAAGGATAATTTGGCGACGGAGACCAAATCTCCCACCAAACCTCAAACAGGCAGGGCAAGTGGCTCTTCAAGCCAGCCACGCCCCAACAAGCAGTATTCCTTCAAGGAGGAACACGTCGATTCGCTCTTCAAGCTACTCAACAAGAGCAATCGACTGAAGCTCCCTGAAATTAGACGCCCGGAGGAAGTCGGCAAGACCGACAATCCCAACTACTGCATGTACCACAGGATGTTGGGACATCCTACCAAAAGCTGCTACGTCTTCAAAGACATCCTTCAGGCTTTGATTGACGCGGAGGTGCTCAAGCTCCGACCAGAGCAGAAGAAGGTCACGGCCAATGTAACGTCGGTTCTCCAGTTCGGGAGACAACCTCCAACGCCTGCGGGGGTAACTCCTATTCCAAGGGGAGAATTAAGAGTGGTCAACACAGACCCTCACCAGCAGCAGGAGAAGGGCTTGGTAGCCGTCCCTACACCTCAGGGGGAAACCATGTGGGTCCACCCTGACCTCGTCGATGAACAACAATGGACTACTGTAACCAACAGGAAGTCCAAAGGCAAGGCAAAAGCTTCGTCCTGCCATGTGGTATGTGCTTCCTCCCGAGAAGCAGAGGATGATGTTCCCTCGCTGACTGATTCAGAAGAGGAAACAATAGTCCTGGCCGCAGAGCCCAGCCAACCGATGGCGGGGACCCGTTCAGGACAGGCATACTTGAAGCAGTACGGCGAGACGGCAGCGGCTTCTCCGCAACCAGCCGTAGAACCAGCCAAGCCCTCCGCAAAACCACCTGTGGAGAAACAGAAAGAAACCCGATTTTCTCGGGTTCTTTCAAAAGGTGCAGCGGAAGGATCCTCGACACCTTACCGCTTCGATGTCTTGGCTCAACTAGCCAACATCCCGGCACGCATCACCTTGTATGAACTCCTGAGGCTATCAAAGTCAACCAGAGAGGCTCTGCAAGAAGCTCTGGCGAATGCTGAGGCCTTCGTGACCCAGGTGCCGAAGGAGGAAGATGTAGAGGATTGCCTCCACACTTCCCAGAATGCCCCCTGCATCACCTTCACGGCAGATGATATGCAGGTGAAAGGGAAACATGATCGACCCCTGTACTTCACAGGTTACATCGGATCATCTGAGGTGAACCGCATTCAGGTAGATCCAGGGTCCGCATTGAGCATTATGCCCCGCCGAGTCATGCAACACCTCGGCATCCCTACCCACCGTCTGAGCCCTACACAGACGACCATCTACGGGTTCAATGCCAACGGCACCCGTCCGATGGGGAAGATCAAGCTCAAGTGCCAGATTGGGAGCCTCAAGTCGGAGGTGACGTGTTACGTCATCGATGCCGACACTTCCTACAATCTGCTGCTAGGACGACCATGGATCCACCGCAACTCCATCGTTCCCTCCACTCTTCACCAAGTCATGAAATACATTGACGCGAGTGGGAAGGTGCAAACGTTGGTTGCCGAAAGGTATCCGTTCAAGGGAGTCGAGAATTATTTCACGGATTCCCTTTTATATCAGGATCCGGTGGATGAAACCCCGCAACTGGAGGCGCCAGACTCTGGTAATGAGGCTGACACTGAGCCCGAGCAAGAAAAGTGCCTGTGGGAGTTAAAACCACTTGTAAAGAGCACTAATAAGCTCGATGTTGATAATACCACCGACGATGCAGGCGGTTGGTATATTAATGAAATCTAGACTTTGAATATTTTTCTGCGTGTGCATCCGATTCAATACCGTCGGATACTACTACCGACGTAGACGATGACATCTGGTCGGCAATGGATGCTTTGACATCATTGCATGTACCAGTAAAATCATCTTTCGGGACATACCAGGATAATGGCGATGCGCAGGAATCTATATTCTTGGTTCCGGCAAGACGAAAAGGCCAAAGACCAATACTTTTTGGGCGAATCTCGTCTGAACCAATGCCCCGCGAAGAATCGGAAAGCGAGGAGGAATCCCCTCAGCTCGACCATTATGAATCGAAAGCACTCAGAATGATGAAGCAAATGGGGTACGATATAACCAACAAGCCCGGGTTGAACTTCGGCAAAGGAAGGAGGACGCTACTTCGATCCTTTGTGCCAAAAGGGAAGGCCCCCGATTATTATCATCGGACGCGCAGGGGGTTGGGCTATGTATCAACTCCGGTCCCATCAGCCTCTGATTCTCAAGAATCGTCGAGCAACGATTGCTCTTCAGACACGTCATCATGGGAGTCAGATGTCAGTGTCGGCAACATCTTCAAAGGGCTTTCAGTAAACATGGTTTCAACAGGCCATCTGGAAGATGAAGTTGAAGAAATGATCCAACCTGATACAGATCCTTGGATCAAACATTTGAATGCTCTTTGGGATATCCGCTTTGAACAGCGTGAGCCACCCACAGATGACAAGGTTGTTCAGATCAACCTAGGAGATGAGACCAACCCCAAGCCCATCTTCATAAGTGACGGCCTGTCGCCTCCAGAGAAGAAGGATCTAATATCTCTTGTACAAGAGTATATAGATGTCTTCGCCTGGAATTATGAGGACATGCCTGGACTTGATCCTCAAGTGGCTATGCATCGCCTCAACATCAATCCGGACATGAAGCCTGTTAAACAACAGCAGCGACGGTTCCGTCCAGAGATAATGGAGGCAATTCAATCAGAAGTCAGAAAGCTCATCGATTCTGGCTTCATCCGGGAAGAACAACATCCCGACTGGGTAGCCAACATCGTCCCCGTCGCCAAGAAGAATGGGAAGATCCGGATCTGCATCGACTTCCGTGATCTAAACGAGGCCTGCCCCAAAGACGAATTCCCATTGCCAATCACAGATGTCATGATTGACAATACTTGTGGATTCGAGCGAATGTCCTTTATGGACGGGTTCTCAGGATACAATCAAATCAAGATGTATCCCGATGACGAAAAGCATACCTCCTTCAGGACTCCTCTAGGGGTATATTGTTACACCGTCATGCCCTTCGGACTGAAAAATGCAGGGGCAACATACCAAAGGGCCATGAACGCCATTTTCCATCAGGAAATGCGGAAAACGGTGGAATGCTATGTCGATGACATCGCGGTGAAGAGTCGCACTAAAGGTGATCACATAGCAGACCTGAAGGTGGTCTTCGACATCATGCGGGCTCATCAATTGAAGATGAACCCCACCAAATCCTTCCTGGGGGTAGCCAGTGGCAAATTCCTAGGATTTGTTGTGACTTCCACAGGAATCTATTTGGATCCAGAGAAAGTCCGCGCTATCCAAGAGATGCAACCCCCCAGAAGCCTCAAGGAGCTCAGGGGATTACAAGGACGATTGGCGTACATCCGCAGGTTCATATCAAACCTTTCCGGGAGATGCCAACCCTTCGCCAAACTGATGAAAAAGGGTGTTTCATTCATTTGGGACGACGCTTGTCAAAAAGCATTTGAGGAGATCAAACACTACCTCACCCAACCACCAGTTCTTGCAGCTCCGGTGTCCGGAAAGCCTTTCCTGGTGTACGTCCGAGCAATGGATCATTCCCTGGGAGCTCTACTAGCTCAGAATGATGAACAAGGACGAGAACAGGCAATCTACTATCTGAGTAGAACAATGATCGGAGCCGAACATCGGTACAACCCGATCGAGAAGGAATGTTTGGCATTAGTGTTCGCCATTCAGAAAATGCGACACTATCTGGTAGGCCAGACTATAAATGTCATATCAAAAGTCAACCCTCTGAGGTTACTTATGACAAAGCCTTCTTCACTAAATGGCCGGCTGGCAAAATGGGCCATATTGCTATCACAATATGAGATGCATTTTCTGCCACAAAAGGCTATTAAGGGGCAAGCGGTGGCGGACTTCTTAGCTGAACACCCAGATCCGAGGGCAGCCAAACTCTATGAGGATCTCCCAGACGAGGCCGCCGAAGTCTGCCTGACTCAGACGTTGTTCGAAAGTCAAGTATGGCAACTTTTCTTCGACGGTGCATCAAGGACAAGCCCAAAGGGACACGTAGTGGCGGGGGTAGGAGTAGTACTTGTCTCCCCACAAAATTATGTGATCCCCCGAGCTGTCTCGCTAACGGAGCCTTGTTCCAACAATGTGGCGGAATACAACGCTCTTTTGATTGGGATGCAATTCGCCGATGAGATTGGCGTTAAAAATCTCGAGGCTTACGGTGACTCTAAACTCATCGTCAGCCAAGTTCGCGGAGAGTACGAGGCCAGACATGAAGATCTAGTACCCTACTACAACGCGACAATTCACATGGCCGAAAGGTTTTCAAACTTCTACATCGACCATGTACCGCGCAGGCAAAATGCACATGCGGATGCACTCGCATCCCTCGCTGCTTCCTTAGCTCTTCCAGCTGGAGCAATGGAGAAAGTATTCGTCTATAGCCACGACCTATACTGTCCAAAAATTCCCCTCGGAGACTACCCAGGGTCAGCGGGAGATCGTCGCGGTAAAGAAACACTTGAAGTGTCGACCGCTTCAGGGCTTAAAGACTGGCGATTCCCCTACATTGATTTTGTCTTATACGGCATTCTGCCCGAAGACACCAAGGAGGCGGCCGCCATTCGGAGGAAAGCCCCCAAATTCTACTATAATGCGATTTCGCGAACATTGTATCGTCGATCGCATGACGGGATCCTGCTCCGATGCCTCTCATCAAAAGAAGCCCAAGGAGTATTGAAAGAAGCCCACGATGGTACTTGTGGAGCTCATCAACCTGGCCCGAAATTGGCACATCGACTCCAAAGGATGGGTTACTATTGGCCCAAGATGATTGCCGATGCTGTCGCTTATGCTAAGAGATGTTACGCCTGCCAAATACACGGCGATTTCATCCATCAAGCACCAGGGTACCTCCACTCAACGACCTCTACTTGGCCGTTTGAAATGTGGGGGATGGACGTGGTTGGCCCTATCAGCCCACCATCATCGAAAGGACATCGGTTCATTCTAGCGATAACCGATTACTTCTCAAAGTGGGCCGAAGCTATCCCTTTGAAAGAGGTGAAATCTTCTAACGTGATCAAGTTCGTGAAACATCACGTTATTTACCGCTTCGGTGTGCCTCGGCGTATCATCCATGACAATGGACCCCAGTTCATCAGCCAGGCTTTCCAGAGATTCTGCGCGAAGTTCAGAATCCAGAGTGTGTCCTCAACGGCATACTATCCTGCTGCTAACGGTCTTGCAGAAGCCTTCAACAAGACTATTGGCAAGCTTCTCAAAAAGTTCGTCTCGAAAAGTCAACGAGACTGGGACGACAAGCTGGGTGAATGCTTATGGGCCTACCGCACAACGGTGCGAACCCCAACTAAAGCCACGCCATTTTCCTTGGTATACGGATGCGAAGCCGTCCTTCCATTGGAAATACAAATTCCCTCTCTACGCGTCGCCTTGACAGCGGAAATGACAACTGAGGAGAAGCATCAGCAGCGACTCCAGGAGTTGGAAGCCTTAGACGACAAGCGTTTGCAGGCCCAACAACAAATCGAGCTTTACCAAGCTCGTATCACCAGAGCCTTCAACAAGAAAGTCAAAGCGCGAACTTTCAAGAAAGGCGACCTTGTCTTAGCTGTCCGAAGACCCATGGTCATGACGCACAAGACAAAAGGAAAATTTCAGCCCAAATGGGAAGGACCATTTGTAGTAGAGTCAGTCTACTCAAATGGATCATATCGCCTCATAACTTCAAATGGCGATACACTCATGATGCCGATCAATGGCAAATTCTTGAAGAAGTACTATCCTTAATAGTACTCTTCTTCCGATCAAGTTAAAAGTACACCTCTGATCAAACATCCGACGCCCTCGACGGCTAAGGATAGAGGAAAATGTTGGCCTTTAAGCCCAACATAAGTCCTCGACAACTCATCATGCTGAGGGGAATAGCATGGCTAGCCCAACTCAAACGGTAGTTGGTAAAGGCATGTCAAACCCGTTGACAGCTGAGGATTTGCTAAAAATCCTAAGGGACACGTTCCCATTTGATCCGACGCCCTCGACGGCTAAGGATAGAGGAAAATGTTGGCCTTTAAGCCCAACATAAGTCTTCGACAACTCATCATGCTGAGGGGAATAGCATGGCTAGCCCAACTCAAACGGTAGTTGGTAAAGGCATGTCAAATCCGTTGATAGCTGAGGGTTTGCTAAAAATCCTAAGTGGACTCGAGTCCACTCTTTCCTCCAAAATCCCTTACCAATTCTCGTCCATAGAATGGTAGGACCACAAAATGCAATCATTACTACGTTAACACTATACCTCTGGTAATGAATACTCTTTGTCGGGTATAAACTTTGCTTGTTAACTCTGCATAGAGTAACAAACTCTCAAATTTGCCAAGTTAACACTATACCTCTGGCATTTCAAATTCCACTTGTCAATTCTCATCAATAGAATGACAGGTCCTCAAATTGCTCTTATCACGAGCCAATTCTTGTCAAGTTAACATTACACCTCTGACAAACTACTGTTTAAGTTAACATTACACCTCTAAGCAGTACATCGAGTGCCTGTCAAGTTAATATCACACCTCTGATAGTCACCTTTCTTCAGACTTCCGTATCGAAGCTGAAATGGACGATGCCAAGTTAACACTACACTTCTAGCATCCGAGTCATCGCTAAGTTCAACAATACACCTATGGCCATGACCGTTCCTCGACTTCCTCGTCTAAGTCGAGATGACCAATGCTAAGTTCAACATCACACCTCTAGCATTACCTCACTGTTAAGTTAAACATTACACCTATGACAGTGACATTCTGAGTTAAGTTAATATCACACCTCTGACTCACATCCTTGTCGAGTTAACACCACACTTCTGACAAGACTATCTCCAACCCGTTAAGTTAATATCACACCTCTAACGGTAAAAGCTTTACTAGATTCCTCGCGGGTCTAGTTTCACTTGTTATTCTCTTCAACAGAATAACAGGTCCACCTAAAGACATTGTTAGGTTAACATTACACCGCTGACAATGTTTTATCAAATTCCCCAGCTGACCTTGAATCAAGTCAATCCTAGACACTTGACAAAAGTTCACCTTCTCTGGGAGTACGCATTCCCCCTGTCACTTTCTTTTATAAAGTGGCGGGTCCACCAAAATCATTCTTTTGCTTCTAAAACAAAACATTCAAGACAACAGAAAGAGGCAAAAAGAAAAGTGTCACTTTTATTCATATCCAAACACATGAAAGTGATACAAAACGCTCTCTTATACAATAAGATTGAGTGTTACAATTAAGGAGTACAAAGAAGTCCCTCTCTCTCTCTGAGGCCGTACTCACTCCTTGAAGCCGCCTCTGATCCTAAGTGCATGATGTCTGAAGAAGTGCCAAATTGTGGCGACTGTTGGAACCGATTGCACTTTGATGCACGACGCCAACTTCGAAAGCGCCCTAGCTGACTAAGCCAGGAGCAATGGTGTTCTTGAGGTCCGGTGGCAACAGAAGAGCCTGCAACCCTTCGTTCAAGAGTTGATCTTTCCCCTGCAGGCCATCCAAAGGACATGGACTGTCCTTGATGTTACTTCTGGGATGGGAGAGGAAGAGGATCCTCTCCGCCACCGCAACCGCCGGAACCTCCTCGCCGTCATACTTGACCTGACCATCTCTTGCCATCAGGCAAGAGTGGTGCAGGAGATCTGAAGAGACCTTGGCGAGATTTGGGTCCTCGTCAGAGATATAATTTACTCTCTTACAAACGACGAGGACCATAATTTACTCTCTTACAAACGAACATTGAGCAAGCTCGCCGGTTGAAGCACTCTTCCAGGAGACCAGCGAACCTGCAAAGAACAAATAAGAGAATCAGAAAATCTGGAACTTAGTATACTTTAACAAAAGAAAACTAAGTAACAGACGCGGCAGTCATTGAAGACTTCAGACGCGGAAATGATCTGCACAGTCAAACCACCGCGTCAGCAGAAACAGACGCGAGTCAAAACTGTGCCACGCCCAGGATTCAAACGCGGTCTCAGTTTGCACCCGCGTCTAATGTACTAGACGCGAAAAACTTCAAACGCCGAAAATTGCCATCTCTCTGTTGGGTGAACAGGAGTTGCAAGATTCAGGTCTGAAACGCGCCAAGGCAATAGCCATGAGCAAAGCCAGCGTCAAGAGCCCGCGTTCAGAAAAGTTCAAGTCACCAGCACAAATTCCAGAATAGGAATGCACCAGAATTTCATTCAGATGCCTATGCCAAAATACAGGCTATGGACATCATCGGGGTGACATACCAGCAGAAACCTCTGTCCAGAGTTGACCTCTCTGCATCCAAACGCGGGTGCGCAAGATGACATGAGAGAGGATTCCTTCTGAAGAGACCAAACAGAGGCATGAGAGCTCTGGGTCATCTTCATCCACGGGGTCACCTTCACCCATGAAGACGGTTCTCTGAAAGATAATTCAAGGCGAGACTTCTCTCGGAGCAAAACAAATGAAAACAGTCTAAGTTGGATTGTTGAAGAGGGAGAGGGTGCACTCTATTTATAGGCAGTCCCTAATAACTGTCATTAATGGGGCATCAATCGGAACCGTCGCGCACAACTGTCAAAGCCCAATCAAAAACGGACGCGTGGAACGCTGCTTTGGAAACCGTCGAAGTGCGCCGGTTTTTCAACCGCCAGCGTCGGTTCTGCATGCAAGAGCATTAACGCCTGAACCCAATAAGAGGCCGACGCGTGGATAACTGTCTTGGGAAGCAACGGATGACCCGGAACCCCAATCGACAGTGAAGACTTGACGTTCAAAGATCTCCTAAAAATCTTTTAAGTCATGCTGCATTGAACGCAGATGGGAAAGTCGCTCGAGGCTGCGTATCCCGTGTCTGATCGATCCGCGTCTTTCTTAGCAAGACAGATTCGCGTTATTCAGAGCCGCGTTTCACGCTGCGTCTCACTCCATGGACTGACGACCGCGTCTCACTTTATGGATCAATGCTGCGTCTCATCAAGAAGACCGCGTATCACTCTGAGATTGACGCTGCGTCTCATCAAAAGGACTTAGTAAATCTAAGTTCCTGTGGACTGACGACCGCGTCTCACTTTATGGATCAATGTCGCGTCTCATTAAGAAGACTCAGAGTCAAGGCCGCGTTTCATTAACAGAACTTAGTCTTACCTAAGTGCCAGTTACCAAGGAGTTGGATTCGCCTACAGCTGAGCAAAGAAGATGGAGCAAAATTTTTCAAACTTTTATTATAAACAGTAAAAGTGGATACAAACACTCTAAACAGAGTGTCCTCTTCTTTACAAAAAAGGGGGAAAAGAAAAGAAGGCTAAATGTCCTGGTTCGCCAAGGTACGGATTTGTTCCCTAAGGCGGTGAATCTCGTGTTGGCGCGTCCTTTCAGCTTCCATAATAGCCCGGTCCCGCAGCTCCTCTTCGGATAAGAAATTTCTTGCGGCCAGCTGCGTTCGCAGAGATTCCACCCTGGAAGAATGTAGAGACAGACTCTCTTCAGCTCGCGCCCTAGCAGCTTGTTGCTCCTCTAGCTGCTTTTTGATGGTAGCAAGCTTTTCCTCATTGAGCGCAAGCACAACTTCTGCCTTGGCAATGGTGTCCCGAGCCCTGATGATGACTTGCTCTGTGCTCTGCATGACAAGCTCGGATTCCCTTGAATCGCCAGCTAGTTTCTGACATTCAGCCTGGGAATATTCGAGATTGCGGATCTCTGCAGCGATTTGTGCCTCCGCTTCCTGTCGCTCTCGTTCTTGAGCAGCTAGGAGCCTAGTCAGGGTGGCCTGGGCCTCACTAAAAGAGCCAGCATCTTCCAAAGACTCCAGCTCCTGCAGGTAGTCTCCCAGTTGCTCTACCACCCGTAGACACGCCTTGGCAAGTGAAGGGCCTCCGGTTAATTCGACGTTCACGGCCAGATTTTTAAGAAGCGTCTGGGCAAATTGGAACGAGCTGTTTCCACGTAAGATGAGATCAATACATGATCCCATCGAAGCGAAGAATTGCTGCACCATCTGACGTGCCAGTTCCCCCATGTCTTCACCACCTAGGAAGCTTCCCGACCCCTTTTCTGTCACAGGATAGGGGATATAAGGCGGATCTTCTCGCACAAGAGTCGTGCTGGCCGTCGAGACAGCAAGAGCTAGACCGGCCGCTGACGCTTCCGGAGGTACTACCTCTGCAGGAGCCTCCACGACCAATGAGGGAGTAGTAAGCACGACCTCCTCAAAAACCTCCACCGAGACCTGAGCTGTATGGCCTTCTGGAAGGGTGCCAACCATCGGACTCTCCACCTGAGCCCCCTCAGTCCTCTCTGCAAGTTATCGCGATGTTAGCCACAATGATAGAAGAGCTAAACATTTAAAGCATCAGAGCTGCCTTACCAGGTTGGAGGTCCGGAGACGTCAAATCCTGCGGAGCGGAAGTCTCCTCGGCTTCAGCAGTAACCTCCTCGCCTGGCAGAGTGAGAGCCTCCTCAGCCTCAGTGGTTGCTTCCTCTTCTGGCAGAGTGGAAGGCTCCCCAGTTTCAACAGCTGCCCCCTTTGAGGGTATCTCAGCAGCCGAGACCTCAATCCCCTCGGGCTGGGTCAACTCTTTCACCATCTCCTCGATACGCGAGGAGGTTGTAGCCTCAGCATCTTCGGTTGGCCCTGCAGCATAAAAGAAGAATGTTAGAACATCCTCTTCAATATGCAAAGAGAAAATTAGACAGAAGATGGAAAGAATACCTTCAGTAGGGATAATCGCCAGCGATGGTGCAGTCGATGGCTCACCCTCATGTATTTCCTCCTCCGAGATGTGGAAGAATTTGCTCTGATCAGGAAGAGCGGGTTCATCGCCATAGTCGGTCTCGTCTTCAAAGGCGCTTTCCCCCGATAACGAAGAAGACGACAGCGCAACGCGAGGAAGCTCCGCAACAGGAGCCTTACCTCCAATTACCCCAGTGGTAGGACTAGGGTCGACTGCCCTAAGACTGGAAATGAAGATGCTAGGAGACCCCGGCTGCTGTGCCTCGTCTCTCCCATCATGAGCAGAAGAAGGCTCGGGTTGAACTGAGATGCCTGCAATCTCAACATCCCCTCCAGTCATTATGTCGACCTCCAGTGACTCGTCATCTTCGGCGGCGGTGGACTCGTCAACAAGCTCCCCTTCCTCCACGGTCTTGCTGCGCGACCTAGGAGCACGGACTAGGGTGGGGAAATCTTCATCTTCCGACGGTTCCTCAACCCTAACAGGGACGTCTTCAGGAGGAGCCTCAACTCCGGCAGAGATGTCTCCGGATTGAGAGACTTCAGCCGTTAAATCCCTCCGAGCCTTCTTTGGGGCAGGCTCAGCGATAGAAGCAGAGCGTCGACGACGCTTGCTCGCCAACTGCTTAGACCTCCTGGCCCGCGGCTCCTCCCTCGTGGCTGGTGGCTCCGCCCTTGTCGCTGGTGGCTCTGCCCTTGCCGGTCGCGGCTCCGCCCTCACTGCTGGGGGCTCCCTCCTCGATCTTCGCCCGACCTCCTTTTGGGCCTTCAGGTACTGTTCTACGAGTTTCGTCGGTTTACTAGAATCAGTCCTGGCCTCGAGACTTGCATTGATGCTCTCAATGCATGAAGACGCCGGAAAAAAGTCTGGCGTTTGGATGGCTTGGGAGTACCAAGTACAGAAGCTGAAACTCGTACGGCACTTGGGCCCCTCGAGAGGTAGACGAAAAGATACTCCCGTCCCTCCAGCCACACTATAGTACCAGGCCCGAGCACCCTCGAACAGGTTCCCTTCGAAGGCAAGTCTAGCATTGGGGTTCCCGACATAGAGCTGATCATAGCCGAACTGTCGAGCGAAGCGACTCGGCATGTACGGCTCAATGGTACATGACGTCCCTTGCCGGAAAAGCACATATCCGGGCCGGATATTTAGCAACCACCAGAAGGCCCCCGCGGATAACCTCGTGAAGTCATCTGGGCCAACAGAATCAACAAGTAGATCCCCGAAAGATGCATCAGGGATCTGGAGGAGGCAGCGATTGAGCTGGTAGTTTGCAGGGTCTGAAAGGCACTTCCGGACGTAATATATATAAGGATCACGCCATTTTGAACCCTCCAACCGCTGTACAAAAGGGACAGAACTCTCCCTCCAACGCGCTGCCGTCATCAAAGAAGGGCAATGCATCACGTACCAAGCAATAAGGTACGTGTAAGGCAGCTCGACACGAGGGTTGGGACGCTTCACCGTCGGACTCCCCTCTGAGTCAACATACGGCTTTCCCTCGGAGTCTGCAGTTTTTGGTGGCTCGCAGAAACTCTTAGTGAGCGCCCGCAGCCCGCTCTGAATACCAGCCGCCACGGCCGGGAGAAGGGCTATGGGGTTCCCATGAGCCAGGAGCACCGCCGGGTACACCACGTCAGCAACAATGACTTCATGCGGCAGCGTGGGCACCACACAGCGCTTCAGCCACAGCATCAGAAAGCCCGCCAACAGCGCCCGATCGGAGATAGGAGTCCGGGCTTGATGGTGAAAGCTTTCAAAAACCAAGTCAGGGTCGAAACCGTCCTCGTTCGACTCCGTGGTGTAGAAGCTGTTCGGAGCCTGGTCGATCCTGTCTTCAATCTCCCTGTCAGAGCTGGGATCCAATCGGGTTATCCGATGGTCTTTGGTGTTGACATTATTGAACAAGTAACTGGCCCAAGACAGTTGCTTGACTCCCTGCGACCGCCATTTGGTTATCTGGCCGCAAATGTGGAAGTGACATAGCACTTCCCAGTAGGTCTCATATATGAGGGGAAACTCCTCCTTCACATAGCGAAGCTCCACAGCGGTCGGGACATATTCCTCATAGGGAATATCCCCTGTCGACAGCCCCGAGACCTCGTGCAGCTCGTGCAGAGCAAGGCCCATCTCTCCGACCGGAGTGAAGAACGTCCCCGTCGAAGGATTATAACGCTCTAGAATCCCGAAGAAGTTCTGAGAGCTTTGAGGGATCCCCCACTGCACGGCCCTGACTGCCGAGTACAGTCCCACGCGCTTTAGCAGACCCCCGAGCTCGGTAAGGACAAAGCCGACCATTCTGCCCCACCAATAGTTCTCCGTGGAACGGACCCACCCCGGCGCACGGAACCCAACCGGGTAGTCACCCTCCGCCTCCATGAAGGCGTTGAGGAAGGTAGTGCCAAGTTGTGGTATCTCCCCAGCTGGAACCTCAGTCCTGCGCGACCCAGGGAAAAGGCCGATAACTGACCTGTCATGGCTATCATGACGGTATACTTTGTGGGAGCCCAAATCACCGAGAGTGATCTCGGGAACATATCGAGCAAGGTCCCATTCCATCTTCCGAGGGACGGACATATGCTGGAAGTAGGACAGCGGGAACATCCTCTCCATGTCTGGAAGAAAGAATCTTCCACCCTTTATTTGACGGAGCCATTTGTAAGTTCCGTCATACACGCTATGGCCGCCCTCGTGGATACGATCTCCGAAGAAGAAGGCAGGCTTCTCCAGCTTGATGCCAGCATCTGTTGCGAATGCTGCATCAGTCATAAACACCCGAAGAGTTCTCATGTCAACATTTGAGAGCCTCTCTCTGCGATCCGGTGACTTGTCAGCAGTCACAGGAACAGTCCTTTGTAATACAAAAGTCAAATCCCGGTCAGCACCACCTACATGACCAAAGTGGCACTTCTTGGCGAGTGAAGTAGCAGGGCGTGGCGCTGCAAAAAGAAAAGGACACTTAGTTAGATACTCTATCAAAAGCATAGAAAAAAAATGCTAAGTGTTCATAATCCGCACGCAGAAGAGACACTGGACGCAGGAATTATCAAATTCGCGTCCAGACCTGCGCATCCACGCAGAAGAGACACTGGACGCAGGAATTATCAAATCCGCGTCCAGACCTGCGCATCCACGCAGAAGAGACACTGGACGCAGGAATTATTAAATCCGCGTCCAGACCTGCGCATCCACGCAGAAGAGGCACTGGACGCAGGAATTATCAAATCCGCGTCCAGACCTATGGGATCGGCGTCTCCACAACATTCTCCTTGATGTCACTTCTGGGGTGCGAAAAGAAGGGAGTTATCCACCTTAACCTTTCCACTACCATAATCGCCAGAAGTTAAGGAGGGTAACTCCCTTCCTTTCACATCCCCAGATGTCGAAGTACTTGGACTCGGGTGCCAGATTCATCAAAATCAGCAGCTGATGAAACAGAACGCAAGGATCAAATCCGCGTTCTGTAAACTAAGTCCGCGTCTGAACCCTTCACAAATAGAAAATATTCTAAGTGAAGAATCTGAAGCGCAGGACTCAAGGGCGCGAGGGTCCAAACCCGCGCCTCGGTTATCATCCCAAAGACTGCGTCTGGGAATCAAACACGATTTGAAATTCACGTGTTAAGGGTTCTTAAAAGTTCTTTGAACTTTCTTTAATGGCGAAACTTCCGCCTAAGAGGCCTTTACCTTGGAGACCTGGGAGAACGACGTCCTGTGCAGAGGAGGAGCTGCCCCTCTGGGCCTCGGCAATGGTCGCCTTAGAGGACGATGCGGTCGGCTTGGCCTTGGGTGCCATTGGTGATCAGAGGTCAATGAAGAAGATGAGCAGTAATGGAGAAGAAGAACTCTCTTAAATCTCTGAGTAAGCGCGTTCGGAGAAGAAGATGCATCTCTCCAACTGTTGCCTTTTATAGGCACAGGGATTCGCGAAGATACGCGGCGTGTGGCCCGGTAGACGCTGCAGCGAGTCGCCGCTTGACGCGTGTAACCAAATCGTTTCTGAACGGAGAAGATCATGCGTCGCAACCCCGCCACGAGTCAGCAGTCGACACGTGGAGCAGTTCATTTAATGAACCAGGAAATCCGCGCGCCAAAAGGCGAAATTTCGCCGGTTCCCTAGGCCAGCTGGCGGCGTAATCATGACATGGCACAGAATTCGCGCCCAAAGAACGCACCTCCTCGATGGACATGCCACGTCAGCCTCTCCATGAATGCATTTGGAAGGTCGTGTCTCTCTAAGAAATTCGCGTCCTTCCAGTCTGGCCAAATATCGCGTCTGCCTTCTGAAGATCAGTCACGTCTCCATTGCCAAAGGACGCACGTTACAGAAATCGCGCCTTTACAGCAGTACCATCTCTGCTTTTTGAAAAAGAACCTGCGTTTGGCCTCCTGCTTCTGCAAAATCAGTTCAACAGTACACTGACGCAAGCAGACGACCAACCACTCCTGGCTTAAAGCGCGCCAGTGACAGACTAAAAGCAATCGGGAAGGTTTAGACTGTGCATCTAGACACTCAACATGATCAACTCTGGGGGCTTCAAAGAGTTCAACAGTACACTCACGAAGACCAACTCCAGATAAGATTAAACCCGGAGCATCAACAGTCTAGTCATGAAGGCGAACTCAGCTAGAGTCCAAAGTATTTCGAAATCCGTCCCAGTTAACTGCGGAATGTCGAAAACTTTGGAGGGGGTTCTGTAGGCTGTCTAAAAATCACCAAGACAAGCCACCAAAACACAGAGATCCAAGATCCAGGCGCAAGGCTAAATGTGACAATCAAGACGCGAGAGATAGCCCGCGTCTCAGCATCAAGGCGCGTTGGCTCAACGCCCGCGTCTCAGCATCAAGGCGCGTTGGCTCAACGCCCGCGTCTCAGCATCAAGGCGCGTCGGCCCGAAGCCCGCGTCTCAGCATCAAGGCGCGTTGGCTCAACGCCCGCGTCTCAGCAACAAGGTGCCCCCACCTTGGTTGTAACCACCCCGATTATGGCGCCATCCACCGCCCATGTAGCGGGAAGTTGGCCCTCATCGTGGAGCACTTTTAGGGGGCACGATCACCCCCTAAAAACCCTATAAATAGTCTTGTCACTATTGAAGGAGGAGGACGACGACGATTATCGGGCAAAAGAGAGATTCCAAAAAAAAAAGGAGAGATCATCGACAAAGAGAGAGAAAACCCTTCAGCGAGCTTACTGAGTACTAGCCGCTCTTCGCCTACCTCCTCTTCTAGAGTTTTGGTAGACGGAGCTGAGTTACTCCCTCTACCGACCGAAGAGAAGATCCCCGACGGTCCAAACAGTCATCCGGTCAACGGAGAACAAGATTCACTCTACACCGCCACCCGAAGAACCCAGCACTAAACAAAGGGGGAATTCAAGATTCAATATTCCCCCTCCCTTGTAACCGGAAGATTAAGCCGGCTGTAATTTTTCATCTGATTCAAGGAAACGTTACACCAGCCACCCTTTTCCGTGTCAAACAGTAACTGCAATACCTTTCAAATAGTACAAGTTGTATCAAATGCCCTTCGGAACCACCAATGAGCCATTAGACATCTTGAGAATACCTTCTCCAAGAGCCCCTCTAAGGCCCCGCGCCTCTAAAACTTTAACTGAAATTAAATTCTTATTCAACTGAGGTACATACCTCTGTTTTCCATTATGTTTGCAAAGGGGGAAAACTTACAAATAAAAAGTTTGAGGAGCTAAATTACAAGTATTCTTAAAAGATTACAAGTAGATCTCCTCAGAGATTCTGGGAAAATGTGCCGATAGGAGTCTGGTCAGCGCGCGACCACTTTGTCCCTTTGACGATGCGAGCGATGAGATTCCCTTCTCGCCTGGTTCCGGGAATCAGAGAATAGAGGATTGGTAGAACCCTCTGACTACTTCTCAAAACCACTTCTGTGAGGAATTCCTTCTCGCCTGGTTCCGGAGATTCCTTGAGGAAAAGAGGTTGTTAGGGTATCGCCACCCTGAGAAGAGAAGTATTTCTCTTGAAAGGTCTCTGAATTAGAGATTGCACGGTGCGTTGATGAAGAAGTCCGATCTTTGAGAAGACGCCAATCTCGCCGATGATCAATTGATGATCCTCCTCGATCTGATGCGATGCGATCCGATCCCTTGTGCCCCTGATGGGCTATTTATAGGGAAAGTAAGGGTATAATCGTCCCCTTTGAAGATATAGAAACAGATTGAACCGAATCTGTTTGAATCTGGAAAGTAGCCTTGCTGCGAGGCTATAATAGCTTCCGCGGAGCTAGAAAATGGCAAGTCGGTTGATCTTTCCGATGTGTTATGATCCTTTCCATATCGTTGATTGATTCTCCTTGATCCACTTACTCGTTTCAAGAGAGTCAAGAGATTGTGGCAATCACCTGCCATATTTGAATCCTGATTGGATTTGATTAGATTGAATCCGATCTTATCAGGAGATTTGATTGGTCAAAGGTTGACCATAGCAGGCTGATGGCGGAGCTGCCCGCTTTGAAGCTCATAGCGGAGCTAGAGGCAATTCCTGGCGAAGTCCGAAAAGAGGCTTTTCGGCGAAGCTGTCAGTTAGCTTCCTGGCGATGCTCTGGATGATGTTAGCCTCTCATACGAGGCTATCTCCTTGGGCTAATGTAATGCTAAATGCTAGCATTTTAGACCTGCTGAGGTCTGTTTAGAAACAATCCGGGTTCACTGTTCTGCTTGCTGGATCAGTGGAGTCCAAACCGCTTCCTCGTCCCTTGGAGTTGGGTGAAAAACTGGTCTTCAGCTCGTCTGTCCCTTGTCTTTTGTAAATGTCAACAAGTTTAGACATCGTTCGGACCAATGAGAATCTTGTCTTTTTTAAGTGTCAACAAGACCCCCTTCAAAGTTTTCGAAAGTCTGCAATAGCCCAGACTTCGAAATACTTTGAACTGCTGTGATGGTGGTGTGGAGTATGAACATCTCCATGATGGTTGAGTTCAGCTTCGCCTTCAATCCTGCTTTGGGATGGATCTGCCAAAGAGTTTGCACTGGTTCGCGAATAGCTTCGCGTCGGGGTAGCTCCGCATCTGGGCTTTCAAGAAATAAGTTCGCTTTGGAACTCCTGTTGCTTTTTCAAAGCCAACTGCCGTGGGGCGGTTACGAGGAGGATCATTCCTTCTTTCGCGCCAATCGAGAGAGGTGTTCTCCGATTTGCACGTTTCCAAGGGAGGATATTCCCTTTATTCAAGGCGCCATAAGTGCCTTTTATGAGGGAGACGTTTTCTTCCCTTGTACGGTTCCAATGGGAACCGTCCCTGTCATCAAGGCGCAATCAATGCCTTAAGTGCGCTCGTGCTTCCACGCTTGAGGTGGTTGTGCTCAGGCCATGGGGCCTATAAATAGGACACTTGAGGTCCTCTGAAGAGAAGTGCCTTGCCTTTCTTCTTCCCTTCTCTTGGTTGTGAGAGATACTCAGATCTCAGAATTAGTGGGAAAGCCCACCCTGGTTGTCTAACCGGACAAGGACCAGTAAGTCTTGATCATTCAAAGACTTCACCGCTTTTTAGGGAACTCATCTCCCTTGATTTAGCTTTGGCAGCTCGCTTCAGAGATTAGCTTCCCTTGTTCTTCATCTTGCAATTGGCTGCTGCAGAGAAGGATCTCATCACGGCTTTCTGCGAAACCATCATCTTGATTTGATCAGAAAGACCATTGCTTGTTAAGTCCGCTGCGCAGGCAGGACTTGGGACTTGGCTTCTTCAATAGTTGAGCCAGTCTTGCCATATTGGCGAGGTTGAGACTGTTCTTCACAAGATCAGTCTGACTTTGCCGTATAGGCGAGGCTAGGACTTGGCGTTTGCTGAGCCAGCCCATGGTTGCTGTGCAGGTGGAACTTGTCCTCTGCTGAAGTCGGATTGCTTTGCCGCTGAAGAATCTGACTTAATGTTTGTGCAGCTCTTTCTGTGCTTAACTGCTAACTTGCTTCAATTTGCCTTGCAGCGAGCTATGCTTGCCAGTCTGGTGACTTGATGGAAGAAGCCATAAAATTGCCTTATGCTTCCCCGTTGAAGCTTTACTTTTAAGCAGGAGGAACAATTCGGGGCAGCGGATGCGCGTCCCAGGGGCTGTTGGCAGCCTCTTATCCGAGATGATTCGATCTGAGGTGAGGCTGGCTGCCGACTTTCAACTTTGGTGGCCTTCGTCGGGGACGATCCACTTCATGGGAGTGGGCCTCACACCCGTCAGATCACTAGCATCAAAACTAGTTCCCATTATAGGTGATCTGACGTGTTGGCGGCGATAAGCTTTTATTGCCAGGCTTCAACAAAAATGGCCTGGTAAGATCTGCCATTTTGTGGAGAAAAATGACCGTGTCCTCGCGGCACCATCTGCTCATGTGCGAAGGATTACGGCCTTGTGCAGGAGGAAGGCCTTTCCTGTCCCGTTGATCTGGCTTGGTAGCAGATAAAACCGCTTGTATGCCTCAAAAGATCTTTGTTGGGCAACTGAGTGTGTTGTATGAAACACAACTTCGATGTAATATCAATGTACCCTTGCTTTTGAATCAATGAAAGTTCATTGTCTGATCATCTGATTTGCTTGCTTTCACTGAGAGTCTGGCCATAGCTGGGCTGAACTGTATGCAGAGTTAAGGACATTGTCCTTTCTTCGAATGATCTTCGCGAGACCGGCATGTCCCGCAAACAGCAGCCTCTTTGGCGGGCTAAGGTAGACCTCCTGGCGAAGTCTTTGAAGGTTTGTGCGAAGCCCGCACTTTGCTCCTGCGCGGAGTTAACCCTTTAGTGGGGTTGAACCGTCGCACTTTGGGAAAAGCGCCTCAGGCGCTTCGGGCACTGTTTCGAATTAATTCGAAACGGCGGCATGTGCCCTTTTTCGAGGCCTTGATTTAGGCGCTGATTGGCCTATAAAAGCCCGATTGGGCTGAATATGGGAAGATCTCCCTTTATTTTTAGAGAACTTTCTATCTCTTCCTCTTCTTCTTCCTCCTTTGCTTCAGAGTACTTTGAGCACTCTTGCATTCCTTCAATGGCGCCCAAGAGACGAGCGGGAAAGGAAGCAGCGACTTCTGCAGCGGAGGGTCCTCCTCCTCCGTTCATTGAGCGACCAATCGCTGGTAAGAGACTCTCCAATTTGATTAGAGAGTGGTCTTCATCCTTTGGAGTCGATACTCGGCTATTAGGACGATCGAATATGATCTGTCCTTATCAGGGAACTCGTTTCCCTTAACTTCCCTATTTTACTTGCACCAGGGAAGTAAGAACTGAACAGTTCTTCCCTTGGGCTTCCATAGGAAGCCATTGCTTGGGGCAGTCTTCATCCTGTTGAGGAACAGGATATGGGTCGTGTGCCTTCAGTCGTGGCCACGAAGGACGACTGTTGGTCATGAAGTCCTTTTGATGACGTCAGCCCTTAGGGCTATGCCAGTTCCTGCAAAGATGCAGTCTTATCTGTGAAGCGAAGCTTTTTATCAAAGCTATTATCCCGCTGTTCCTGCTTACTGGGCGAGGCTATGCCTTAGCGAATTTTTATGTCTTCGCGTCCATTTGATTGGTGAACTAATCATAGTTCATTTTTTTTTTTTTGTTTTTGCAGTACATTACGCCTCCGGCCTTCAGAACAGTCTATTTGGCGTAACCAGTCGAGCAGGGAGCATCAGCTTGCAGTTCATCGGGCAGGCTTCCTTGTTCAGTGAGCCGAGCCCCCTTGTACGGGATACGCTCATTCAGAGTGGTGGCCCGCAGGCCATGCGGAGCATCTTGACTACGGCTTCGTTTGAAGATATCGACCGTCAGGCTTACAAAAAGCCTGACTTCATGTTCGGGGATGCTGCACCTGATCCCGATCGCCAGCTGCAGGCCGGCGAAGGCCAGTGGATCTTCCAGTTGGATGGCGAGAGATTCTATCTCCCGTCTACTAAGCGGCATTTCGCTTTGTCTTCCTTCGCGAGCGTGACTCAGGCTCGGAAGATGGCGTGGGGCGTGAGCCTAAATGCCAAGTCTATAAGTGTCGGGAGGTTGACATTCCAGACCGGCTATTCGAGGGCGGGCCCTCCTCGTAGCATAATAGGGCTATACCCTGGGAAGGTGTCGCGGGACCTTCCAGTAGGAGAGAATCCAGCTGCGGCGCCGACCTTCGGTACTCAGTTCTGCGAGGCTGAGGGGAACTACCCCGCCACAGATTTCAGGGCTCCTGGTTGGGTCCACCCTCCTAGGTCATGGTGGGCGGAGTTGACCAATTATATCCTCAATCATTTTGAGGGGGAATTAGAGAGGTTGAACCTCTATGAGGCCGTCAGGGCGACCTGCTACGGCATTGAGATGAAGGTGGCGTGCTTCTACGCCATCCTTGAGTTGTACTGCCCAGCCTCGGGGACTTTCTTCACCCCGGTTGGTGAATTGGGCATGGCCCTGCATGAGATGCGAGAGATCTCTGCTTTGCCCTTCTGGTCTCTTCCATATGAAGAGTATTTTCCGTGTGAGACGGAGTTGGCTCTCTTGGAGAAGCAAGAGCCTGCTTTGCTTGAGACATATCGGGAATTGATGTGCCACCTGCACATTTGTTCCAGCATCCACACTGGTGGCAAGGGTAGCTCGAAGAGCTTGAAGAGCTGGGGGAACTACTTGTTCCCGGACATGACTAGTGCGCCCGAGGCAGCTCATTGCGGAGTTGCTGAAGAGGACATCTTGGCAAGGATGGAGGTGCATGCTGAAAAGGACATCGTCGTGACAGAAGATGATGGTCCTTTCGAGAAGGGTGATGTTCTTCGGAGCTTTCACCATCAGGCCCGTCGGCCTATGTCTCGCAAGGCGTTGCTGGCTGGCTTCTTGACCATCTGGTTAAAGAAGTGTGTCGTGCCTTCTTCTTCGGGTGACATTGTTCACCCGAATGTGCTGCTGCCTGCTGTCCGCTTGGTCCATGGCCACCGTCTGGGTCTTCTCCCGGCCATGGTGTGTTGTATTCAGAGGGGCCTTCGTGTTCTGACGGAGGCTTTCTGCAGGCCAATGGCGTCAAGGCGGGGGAAGGGTGCCGTCCTGCCTTGTGACGGGCCCAATCCTAGGGTAGGTTTACCGTACACCTACTTGATGGCGTGGTTCGCCTTGCACTGCCCTACTTTAATTGGAGCTGGGGAGGACCCTCCGCCGGGTGTTCAAACGGCGCTTCTCCGTCGTTTTGAAGGCTGTTTGTGGCAGAAAACTTATGTGGCCGAGGCCCGTAAGTTAGTGCGTCGTTATGACGCTTACAGCCTGTTCCGCTGTTTTCCTCGCCTGCGGGGTGCAGGATACAACGAGGAATTCCGTGATGTGGAATCAGGTCGGTCCCCCATGAGTCGGGGTGTTTTCGAGTGGCTGGTGTGTATCCGGCCCTCGCATCTGCTGTACCGGAGTGGGGATACCTGCTACATGGAGCCCTACATCCCGAGCCGGTTCGCCCGCCAATTTGGGTATGACCAGTTGTATGTGGGCAACCCGAATCCGGACCTGGCTTTCATGGGGAGCCTCATTGATGGGGCTCGTGCTTGGCGGTTCTTTACCGCGGATGACACTGGAGCGTGGCTACGCACGCCGTTGAGGGATCCCGGCCTATGGACGACCCTGTGTTTCTGCCAATGGTATGCGGCTTCGAACTCTACACCTGCTAGGTTTAACGTCAACCGTTCGGGTGTGAGGTTAATTTCTCATCGGATGAGGCAGAAGGCTTCTGATAAGATGGAGGGCAAACGAGTCCGTGTTCCTGGCATAGAGGAGTTCATCGCTATAGATGACAGCGAGGCTTCTGATGCGGGGAGCCCTCGCTTTGAGGCAGAGACAAGGGCTGATGCCCACGAAGCTGGTGCTCGTGAAGCCGGGTCTGGTGTAGTGGGAGCAGCTCCCCCACAGCATGTGGAAGAAGTGGAGGAAGAGGACTGTGAGGTCCACTTCAAAAGGAAGCGTGGGAGTGGATCCCGTAGGAAGTCGTCGGCGAAGAGGCCCCGTCGTCATGCTCCTACAATTGTGGTAGAGGGCGAACCCTCTACTGCGCTTCCTTCTGCTGCTCCATTAGTGGCTGAGCCGTCGGTTGCTGAACCGACTACTGGTAAGATTGGTCCCATCTAATATGCCTTCAGCGCGCTTTACATAACTCATCATTTGTTTTTTGTTGCAGGAGCTGAGGCAGTTGGAGAGCAAGGGGAGCACTACGATCCCCTGTTCACTTATGGAAGTGCAGCTGGTTCCTTTGCTCGCTCGGAGGAGTCTGGAGGTCATGCGGCCGATATTGGCCCTTCGGGCGCTGGGACTTCTAGAGGAAGTCCTATGGCATCCAGCTCTGCCGGGTGGTCTGCGGAGGAATCGGCGAGTGGGCCGGCTATCCGCGTTGAGTCTGGTAAGAACTTTCCGATGGAACCCTGGATTCCGATGCGGCTGACGAGGTGACATCGGCCTTCGGTAAGACTAAGATCTCTTGGTCCTCGCCTATTTTTTGCATCTCCTTTTTGACCTTGGTTTTGTTGCAGGTATTCGTCCCCAAGGTGCATCAGCTTGGCAAGAGGCGGAGGGTTTTCCTGGAGGGTCAAAGGGCGATATGAGCGCTTCGACCGGGGCAGACGCTGCTGTGTTAGACGCGCTGTATGGCGACCTGCCTTTTTATCAGCCCAAATCAGCAGAAGGCGCTGAGGTTGAAGAGGCGGCAGTCCCGGAGGTACCCCCACTTCCAGTCATATCAACGAGTGGGGTGCAGACTGTCTTGCCGAATACGGCATTGAGGGTGATTGTGAGCCCTACCTCCCCGACGCTGGTAGTTGAGCCTGCTGCTCAGGAGGTGGTTGCCAGTCCTACCTCCGCGGTGGCTGGCGTGCTGGTGTCGCTGAGGACTCCGCCGAGGTCACCTTTGGCTTGCCCTGCTGCTGTCAATGTTCCCGCTTCTTCTTCTGCGGCGGTGTCGACTGGGTTGGTAGATTGCTCCGAGGTTGTCTCAAGGGTTGATGAAGCTGAGAATGACTTCATCGGTAATCTGGTCGACAGCTTCTATAACAGTTTGGAGCAGACTATCGGTCTAGTTTTGAAGGGCTCGCCTGTGCCATTTTCGAAGCTGAAGATGGTCCTCTCCCATGGTATTGAGTGTATCCGGGACTTTGAGGGGTACCATCAAGCTACTGCTCTGGAGCTCCTGGTAGATGACCTTGAGAAGGACGTGGAGGAATGGCGCCATTTCTATCGTTCCGACGCAGCGTCTTTGGCTGATGAACGGCTCGCACGTCTTGTCGCCCAGAAGCGCGAGGCTCAGCTCGCTGCCCAAGAGGCTGTTGAGGCTATCTCCTCTGACTTGAGGTCCTTGGAGGCAGAGGAAGCAGAGGTTGGGAGTGCAATTGATGCTTCCAACAGTGCTCTTTTTGACGCTGAAGATAAGATCAAGAGGGCTGAAGAGATGATCCGAAAGGCAAATCTCCTCTTGTCGAAGGCTACACAGATGCGTCATGAAGAGTCTGCGCGGCTTAAGCAGCTCAGGGCTCGAAGTGAGGAACTGGCGGAGCGGAAGTCATCACAGAGGGCGACTTTGGCGGAGACCGAGGCTCGTCTGGCTCAGGCGGTGGACTTCGATGAGGCAGAGCTAAGATCACAGGCGCTGGCCCAGGCTGAAGATGACAGGAGGACGCGGCTAGCTTCGCTCGGAGATCGGATCCGATCTTATCATGTACGCCTATAGGCTCTTCCATGTATCCCATCCTTTTGGATTTAATAGAAAATTTTTCTTTTGTCGTCTGTTGTTTAGATAATGAGACATGACTGTCTGTTGGTTCAGAGGTTGCAGTAACATAACCGAATGGGACGTTGCCAGTCTCGAGGTTAGCCCTTTGCGGGGCTTGAAAGGAAGGGAGATACTTGCCTTTTGTAAATGTCAGCAAGCATCGAGATTGAGACTTAGCTGTCAGCTGGTTCAGGGGTCGCAATGACATGACCAATTTGAGACGCCACTAGGCTCAATGGTAGATGAAACTTGGCTATCTGCCAGTTCAGAGGTCGCAATGACGTAACTGGTTGAGAAGCCACCAAGCTTCAATCAATAGGTGATACTCGTCTTTTGTAAATGTCAACGAGTATCGAGACCTGTCTTTTGTAAATGTCAACAGGGCTCGGGATCGAGACTTAGCTGTCTGCTGGTTCAGAGGTCGCAATGACATAACCAATTTGAGACGCCACTAAGCTCAATGGTAGATGAAACTTGGCTATCTGCCAGTTCAGAGGTCGCAATGACGTAACTGGTTGAGAAGTCACCAAGCTGCAATCAATAGGTGATACTCGTCTTTTGTAAATGTCAACGAGTATCGAGACCTGTCTTTTGTAAATGTCAACAGGGCTCGGGATCGAGACTTAGCTGTCTGCTGGTTCAGAGGTCGCAATGACATGACCAATTGAGACGTCACTAAGCTCAATGGTAGATGAAACTTGGCTATCTGCCAGTTCAGAGGTCGCAATGACGTAACTGGTTGAGAAGCCACCAAGCTGCAATCAATAGGTGATACTCGTCTTTTGTAAATGTCAACGAGTATCGAGACCTGTCTTTTGTAAATGTCAACAGGGCTCGGGATCGAGACTTAGCTGTCTGCTGGTTCAGAGGTCGCAATGACATGACCAATTTAGACGTCACTAGGCTCAATGGTAGATGAAACTTGGCTATCTGCCAGTTCAGAGGTCGCAATGACGTAACTGGTTGAGAAGCCACCAAGCTTCGATCAATAGGTGACACTCGTCTTTTGTAAATGTCAACGAGCTCGGGATCGAGACTTAGCTGTCTGCTGGTTCAGAGGTCGCAATGACATGACCAATTGAGACGTCACTAAGCTCAATGGTAGATGAAACTTGGCTATCTGCCAGTTCAGAGGTCGCAATGACATGACCGGTTGAGAAGCCACCAAGCTGCAATCAATAGGAGGTACTCGTCTTTTGTAAATGTCAACGAGTATCGAGACCTGTCTTTTGTAAATGTCAACAGGGCTCGGGATCGAGACTTAGCTGTCTGCTGGTTCAGAGGTCACAATGACATGACCAATTGAGACGTCACTAAGCTCAATGGTAGATGAGACTTGGCTATCTGTCAGTTCAGAGGTCGCAATGACGTAACTGGTTGAGAAGCCACCAAGCTCAAAATTGCAATGGAGTTTGGGAAAAGTCTCGTTTTCACGGGGAGAAACGAGGGAATCACTGTCATAGGTTTGATGTTAACGTAACAGCGAGATATATATGTGGTCCTACCATTCTATGGATGAGAATTGGTAGGTGACTTTGGAGATCTCGTTCTCACGAGGAGAAATGAGAGGGCTGCTGTCATAGGTTAAATGTTAACGTAACAGCGGAATATATATGTGATCCTACCATTCTATGGATGAGAATTGATAGGTGATTTTGGAGAGGGAATCAAATGGGAGCAGGTCCCTTGGGATTTTAAGCAAACCCCCAGCTACCAGCAGGTTTGATATGCTTGGAGAAAGAGAGAGGCTCTCTTTGTGCGCATTCCGGACGCGCGGATCTCGATCAGAGGTGTAATGTTAACTTGATCGAGAGCAAGATCCTTGATTAAGGATAGTATTTCTTTAAGAATTTGCCATTGATTGGCATCATGAGGAGGTCGCCATCTGCAGTCATGAGGCGATATGCTCCGTTTGAATAGACTGTCTCTATCACAAACGGTCCTTCCCATTTAGGCTGAAATTTGCCTTTGGTCTTGTGCGTCATAATCATCGGTCGTCTGACGGCTAAGACCAGGTCTCCTTTATGGAAGATTCTCTGCTTGACCTTTTTATTGAAGGCTTTTGACATCCGAGCCTGATATAGCTCGATGTGTTGCTGAGCTTGTAGCCGCTTCTCGTCTAGGGCTTCGAGCTCTTGAAGACGCAGGCGATCATTGTCTTCTGATGTCATCTTAGTAGTCAAGGCTACCCGTAATGATGGCACCTGGATTTCCAATGGGATGACCGCTTCGCACCCATATACCAGGGAGAAAGGCGTATTGCCTGTCGGTGTCCGAACCGTAGTCCGGTAGGCCCAAAGGCATTCACCGAGCTTTTCGTCCCAATCTCGCTTGTTCGAGGAGACAAACTTCTTGAGCAGCTTGATGATTGTCTTGTTAAATGCCTCTGCCAAGCCGTTGGCGGCAGGATTGTAGGCGGTTGAAGCCACATTCTGAATTCGGTATTTATCGCAGAACCGATAGAACCCCTGGCTTACGAATTGGGGACCATTGTCATGGATGATCCGCCTGGGGACACCAAATCGATAGATGACATGGTGTTTGATGAAGCTAACCAGATGGGAGGTTTTGACTTCGGCCAAAGGTGTCGCCTCTGCCCATTTTGAGAAGTAATCGGTTATTGCCAGGATAAACCGGTGACCTCTTGCCGAAGAGGGACTGATTGGCCCTACGACATCGATTCCCCATGCTTCAAATGGCCATGAAGCAACAGTAGGGTGGAGCAACTCTGAAGGTTGGTGTATGAAGTCTGCATGGACCTGGCACGCCTTACACCTTCGTGCATATTGGGTGGCATCGGCCATCATGGTCGGCCAGTAGTACCCAAGTCTGTGCAACCTGTCTTTAAGCTTTGGACCCGGCTGGTGAGCTCCGCAAATGCCATCATGTGCTTCTTTAAGCACTTCCTGTGCCTCTGAATGAGAGAGACAACGGAGGAGGACACCGTCATATGAACGACGGTAGAGTGTCTTCAAAGTGGGATCATAGTAGAAACGGAGCGACCTTCGTCTGATGGACGCCGCTTCTTTGGGATCGTCTGGAAGCAGACCGTGCAGAGCGTAGTCAATGAGAGGGAAGCGCCAATCCCTCGGCTCAAGATTCACGGAGGTATGATGGACTTCTTGGATCCTTAGCATATGCTTGGAGCATACGAGATGCCGGGTTGCGACTGTGAGGTGATACTCTGTGTCGGCCGGTAAGGCTAGCGTCGTCGCTAGTGCAGCGAGAGCATCCGCCTTGGTATTCTGAGATCGAGACACATGCCCGATGTAGAAGCCTTCAAATAGGCTAGCCAGTTCGATAGTTGTATGATAGTAAGGCACCAAGTCCTCATGGCGGACTTCATATTCACCTTTTACCTGGCTAATGATCAGTTTTGAATCGCCATAAGCTTCAAGATAGCGTACCCCCATTCCGTGGGCGAGTTGGAGACCAATGAGCAGAGCATTGTATTCCGCTACATTATTAGAGCATGACTCTGTCAAGGAGAACGCTCTGGGAAGGATATGATCCTGTGGGGAGATGAACACAACCCCTACTCCGGCAATAATCTTGCCTTTGGGGCCCATCCGTGATGCTCCGTCGAAGAACATCTGCCACACTTCCTCTGCTGAGGTTGCATTAGACTCGAAGACCTCATCAGGGATGTCTTCGTGAAGTTTTGAATGTTCCGGAACTGGATGCGCAGCCAAGAACTCTGCAAGGGCTTGACCTTTAACCGCCTTTTGAGGGGTAAAGGTTATGTCGTATTGGGACAATAGCAGTGCCCATTTAGCCAATCTTGAGTTCAACGACCCTGGCTTCGTCATGAGAAGACGTAAAGGGTTCACCCTGGAGATGACATGTATGGTTTGGCCAACCAAATAATGTCGAGTCTTCTGGACAGCGAAGACGAGAGCTAAACACTCCTTCTCAATAGGATTGTACCGAGATTCCGCTCCTATGAGAGTCCTGCTCAGATAATAAATGGCCTGCTCGTGGCCATTGTCGTCCTTTTGAGCGAGGAGGGCGCCGAGGGAATAGTCCAGAGCTTTTACATAAAGCAAGAATGATTTCCCTGATGTAGGGGCCACTAAGACCGGAGGTTTTGTGAGATACCTTTTAATGTCTTCAAAAGCTTCTTGACAAGCTTGGTCCCATATGAAGGCAGTACCCTTTTTCATGAGGCGGGTAAAGGGCTGGCAACGGCCCGAAAGATTTGCTATGAATCTTCTGATGTAGGCTAATCTGCCTTGCAAGCCTCGGAGCTCTTTGAGGTTCCTCGGTGGATGCATGTCCTGTATGGCTTTGACTTTGTCTGGGTCCAGATAAATCCCTTTTGATGTGACAATGAACCCAAGGAATTTGCCACTGGACACTCCCAAGAAGGATTTTGTCGGGTTCATTTTCAGCTGATGAGCCCGCATTATGTCGAACATCGTTTTCAGATCACGAAGATGTTCATTTTTGCTGCGGCTTTTGACGGCAATGTCGTCAACATAGCATTCCACCGTCTTTCGGAGATGGTCGCGGAAGATCATGCTCATCGCCCGCTGGTAGGTTGCTCCGGCGTTCTTCAGTCCGAAGGGCATTACAGTGTAGCAGTATACCCCCAATGGCGTTCGGAAAGAAGTATGCTTCTCGTCATCAGGATACATCTTGATCTGGTTGTACCCTGAGAAGCCGTCCATGAAAGACATCCTCTCGAATCCGCATGTGTTGTCGATCATGACATCGGTGATCGGCAGTGGGAATTCATCTTTGGGACAGGCCGTATTGAGATCACGGTAGTCGATGCAGATTCGTATTTTCCCATTCTTCTTGAGGACGGGGACTATGTTAGCCACCCAATCTGGATGTTGTTCCTCCCGGATGAAGCCACAAGCAATGAGCTTATGAACTTCGGCTTCAATAGCCTCCATGATGTTTGGGCGGAACCGACGTTGTTGCTGCTTGACTGGCTTAACGTCGGGCTTGATGTTTAGACGGTGCATAGCGACCTGTGGATCAAGTCCGGGCATGTCTTCATAGCTCCAGGCGAAAACATCTATATACTCTTTTATGAGTATTATCAGTTCTTCCTTTTCGATGAGTGATAAGCTTTCACTTATGAAAATAGGCTTGGGGTGATCTTGACTACCCAAGTTGACCTGGATCACCTTGTCTTCGGTAGGCGGCTCGCGCAGCTCAAACCGCTTTTCCCATTGGAGACTTAATTGCTGGGCCCATGATTCCTCATTGGCAACCTCTGCGGGTTCCAACTGACTGCTTGAAGTCATGAGGCTTTCGAATATTCTTCCTATGCTGACATCAGAGTCCCATTCGGAGGATGAGGCCGACTGTGATGGGATCGATCCATCGCTTTTGTCCTGAACCGTTGTTGATGATGTGGGTGTAACATAACCCAACCCCCTGCGCGTACTATCATAGTAATTTGTAGGTTTCCCTCTTGGGACGGAGTTACGCATCAAGCTGCGTCTTCCTTTTCCGAAGTTTAGGCCCGCTCCCTGCTTCAGGTTGTAACCCATCTTCTTCATGATATGGCGCGCTGATGGCGCGTAATGAAAGAACTGTGGAGCATCCGACTCTGAGCTTGAGTCTGTAGTTGAGGATCTCCCTGGCCGAACTTTGCCGAAGATTATCGGCGACTGACCTTGCTTGGACGGAGGGACTACCAGCGTGGCCCCTTCTATGGCTTCCACGGATGTACTAGCCACACTCGACTCATGTACGGGCATATGAAGAGAGCCATCCATAATGGATTTGATCGACTCGATGCTCGCAGGATAATCAAAAGAAATATTATCATTAATTATCCATTCGCCTTCCTCATCAGAAGGGATCTTACATCGGGGATCATTAAAGCATGCTACAATTGGCTCGCCAATCAGAATGGCCGGCATGCCCGTTTCAGATTCCGAATCCGCCTCATTGCCGCTTTCATCACTGTCTGGCAATGGTTCTCCCGGCGTTCCACTAGCCTCTTGATATAAGAGAGCATCTGTGAAATAGTTTTCCACCCCCTTGAAGGGCTGCTTCTCAGCGAAGACAGTTCGTACTGTCGCATCATCCTCAACATACTTGAAGCACTGATGGAGAGTGGATGGAACGATCCAGTTGGCATGGATCCATGGTCGTCCCAGTAGCAGGTTGTATGATGTGTCCGCGTCAATGACATAGCATGTCACTTCTGACTTCAGGCTTCCGATTCTGCAGCGAAGCCGAATCTTTCCAAGCGGATGGCTGCTCCCGGCGTTGAAACCATATATTGTAGTGGTGGTTGCGGACAACCTGTACAGTGGTATGCCAAGGAAGTAGAGGAGCCTCTTGGGGATGATGCTGAGCGCAGACCCCGGATCGACTTGTATCCTTTCAATACAGGTTGAACCGATATACCCGGTATAGTACAGAGGTCGATCATGCTTGTTGTCTTTGAGAAGCATATCTTCCGTCGTGAAGGTAATGGCAGGTACCTTTGACTGTGCGTGATGGCACTCTGAGCAGGAAAGCCGCATCTCATCACCAGGAATCTCAGGCATGTATGTCAGAAAGGACTCTGAGTTGGCTAGCGCATCTCTGAGTGCCTCTCTTGTCTCTTTAGAGAGACGAAGAAGCTCGTGTATTGTGATACGAGCCGGGATATTGGCTAAGTGGGCCAATATATCAAAGCGAAAGGGCGTGGCTAGCCCTTGGCTTGGCAGTTTCTTCAACACGTGGTCGATTCGCACTTCCTTAGGTTTTTCCTTTCCCTTGGCTGGAATTGGAGTGGATGTCGGCGTTGGTACTGACGCCGTTTGTTGCTGTATCTCGTCAGTAGTTCTGTCATACTGCCTTAGGTATGACTTTCCAGACCGGGTGCCCATCTGTTGAGGCGCATCTGCCTGCGCTGTACAGGCATGCTTCTCTTCTTCTGAATCGCTGAGGGAAGCCGAAGTAAGATTACCATCATCTGGCAGGACAGAGATGACATTGCAGGGCTTGCCCTTTTTGCTGGGGTCCTTCGACGTCCGCTGTACGTCTTGGACGAGGTCAGGGTGTATCCACATAACTTCCCCTGTCTCCAATGTCAAAGGGACGAGACCCTTGTTGTATTGAGTCATGGCTGGAGGATGCTTGACTTCTAGCCGTGGCGCCGGGGCTGAATAGGTCCCGTCGGGAACCATGACCTTCTGGGCAGTGCCGAACTCAATAGTCACCATATTGGCAGTGACTTTCTTCTGCTCCGTCTTCAGTGTGAGGACTCCGGCGTCGACCAAGGCTTGAATTCTATCCTTGAGAACATAGCACTTGTCAGTAGGATGGTGGATCATCCTGTGGTAGAGGCAGTACTTAGGGTCGTTTGTGCGCCCTATCTCATCAGGGCGTCGAGCATCTGGCAACTTCATCTTATTCCCTTTGTGGAGCAGATGGAATATCGTGACCACCTGGTCGTCTCTGAAGGAGTACTGTTTAGGAGGGAACTTGGGCTCCTGATTGTTGAAGCTGCTCTTCTTGGCCTTTGACTGCATGTCCCCGGTCAGCTCGACGGACATAATTTCCTTCCCTTTAGCTTGGGAAGACTGCGGGAGATCGCTGCGCCCTTTGTTGTTCGCGCCCCATTTGCTTCTAGGGGCGGATGACTCGAACTTTTTAGCCGATTTTTCGGCTATCTCAGCTTGTTCGACCAGTTCCTTCCAAGTGTGGGCCTTGACAGCCCCCATGCGAACTTCTACTTGATCCGAGAAGTTATGTCTGCATGTTTGTAAAAGCATGGGTAAAGGCATCCCTGCTGGGCACATCAGAGATAGATTTCTGAACCGCTCAATGTATTCACGGACAGATTCGCCTTTCCTCTGCACAGTGGAAAGGAGCTTGTCCATGGTCACTTCGGTGTCATCCTCATAGAAGCGAGAGAGGAACCGAGTTTCCAGGTCGATCCAGGAATTGATAGAGCCCTGAGGAAGGCTTCGGAACCAGTCGAATGCCACCCCTTTCAAGGTGCCGATGAACAACCTAGCCATGATGGCGTCGTTGCTTAGAACATTACCGGTCTGGGACCGGAAATAGTAGATGTGCTGATTGGGCGAGCTCTTACCATCATACGTATGCAACGTTGGTGGTTTGAACTTTGGCGGATATGGCACCGAATCCCATTCCAGTGGGTAAGGACGGACTACCCCCACTTTCTTCAATTCATCCTTCTAAGCCAGGGATGAAATTTGAGCTTGAAGGCCTTTAAGGACTTCGGCATCCAGGGAAGAGCCTCCCTTAGTTCTCTCCGTCTTGGGCGGATCATTGCTGAGATGTCCCTCCTCGTCATGATTACTCCCGGTATCATCATTCCGGTTGCTGAGGAGCTGAGCGAGCATCTGTTGGATATTGTCCAGGGCCTCTTGCTGAGTTCTAGAGGTCTGCTCCTGAGCTTCCAAACGCCGACGAAGGTCGTCATTGGCGTTCTCGGCCATATTGACCGATGCTTTGTCCGTTCGCACCGAACTGACTGTTGCTGAAGAGGCATACCGCTGTCTTCATCTTCTCCATCGGATGATTGGGGTGACCGCCTGAGTTGTGGCACGGTTGGGACCGTCGAGGAGGAAGGCTGCTCATAATTATAGGGTATCGCCACCCTGGATCTGGTGCTTCGGAAAACACCTTCTTCGCGCACCAAGACTTCACCTAAGCCCGGGCTATAATCTGGATCTGGGGAGCCGAAAGGGGTGTCGTCAGAGGCTTGACTTCTTCCGCGCGGCTCTCGCCCCCTTCCGGTCATGTTGACGGATGCAGAGGCTGGATCTGGTGGCCCGCTCCTTTTGGGATGCTTCATCGGGACGCGCGCAGACAGTCGATCAAAGACTGATCGCCGATATGGAGCAGTGGCGAGGGTCGGTCGTAACCGACACTGCATAGAATGGACCATCACCAATTGGCATTCACATCGTCGAAGACAGGAGGAAGTGGCCTGGAAATGCTTCAATCTCCGCTTGTCCGCCAAGAATTCTCGCAGGTCGGCCCTGTAGGGGCCTGAACAATCTGGTATATGGGACAACGCATCGTTCCCCTTATTCCTGCGGAAAGGATCAGCACCGCATAGTGCTCTGGTTCTAGCCTCGCGGCTGTAAACCCGATGAGTATGCCGAGGTACAATAGCCTTGCTTGTGAAGACAGGGCTAGCAGTAGGCATTGCTGCTCTAGGCGACGGTATGATCGCCGTCTTGACTTTATGGTTGGCAGCATTGTTGGCGCAGGCGGGCATCTTGCCTTTTTATTCATAAGAGAGGCGCGGATTTGGCGTGGCTACGCCTGAAGCTTCAGCAGAGGACCTCTGTTTAGGCCTCCATATCCGTTTTGGCAGAGGATGCATAGGTTCGCAAGGAACCTGAATAGCCACAAGCGGGGCTGTGGGGTGTTGGCAAAATTCTGCCTCTGGTTTCTGATTTGAAACCTTGGTCATGAAGACCTTCCGGTGCTTCCGTGCTCGAAGCATCAGGCCACCCCCAGAGAGGACTTCTTCAAATCTTCCTTAATCGATCTGGATAACAAGGTTCTCAAAAGTGCAGGATCTGGGCCGCGGGCCTGTTTCCTTGTTGCGCCAGAGAACTGCGGCAGGTTTGCAGAGAACCTTTTTCCGTCTCCGCAGAGACTTTGCTTGAAGATTTAGCCAGAGAAGATCTGGCTGCACCGGCTTTTCTGAATTCAGAGATAGACCCGAAGGTCTGTTCGTCGCATTGCGACACTTGATTCTCAACAGAGGAGAATACGTTCCCCAGCAGAGTCGCCATCTTGTTTTCCATTATGTTTGCAAAGGGGGAAAACTTACAAATAAAAAGTTTGAGGAGCTAAATTACAAGTATTCTTAAAAAGATTACAAGTAGATCTCCTCAGAGATTCTGGGAAAATGTGCCGATAGGAGTCTGGTCAGCGCGCGACCACTTTGTCCCTTTGACGATGCGAGCGATGAGATTCCCTTCTCGCCTGGTTCCGGGAATCAGAGAATAGAGGATTGGTAGAACCCTCTGACTACTTCTCAAAACCACTTCTGTGAGGAATTCCTTCTCGCCTGGTTCCGGAGATTCCTTGAGGAAAAGAGGTTGTTAGGGTATCGCCACCCTGAGAAGAGAAGTATTTCTCTTGAAAGGTCTCTGAATTAGAGATTGCACGGTGCGTTGATGAAGAAGTCCGATCTTTGAGAAGACGCCAATCTCGCCGATGATCAATTGATGATCCTCCTCGATCTGATGCGATGCGATCCGATCCCTTGTGCCCCTGATGAGCTATTTATAGGGAAAGTAAGGGTATAATCGTCCCCTTTGAAGATATAGAAACAGATTGAACCGAATCTGTTTGAATCTGGAAAGTAGCCTTGCTGCGAGGCTATAATAGCTTCCGCGGAGCTAGAAAATGGCAAGTCGGTTGATCTTTCCGATGTGTTATGATCCTTTCCATATCGTTGATTGATTCTCCTTGATCCACTTACTCGTTTCAAGAGAGTCAAGAGATTGTGGCAATCACCTGCCATATTTGAATCCTGATTGGATTTGATTAGATTGAATCCGATCTTATCAGGAGATTTGATTGGTCAAAGGTTGACCATAGCAGGCTGATGGCGGAGCTGCCCGCTTTGAAGCTCATAGCGGAGCTAGAGGCAATTCCTGGCGAAGTCCGAAAAGAGGCTTTTCGGCGAAGCTGTCAGTTAGCTTCCTGGCGATGCTCTGGATGATGTTAGCCTCTCATACGAGGCTATCTCCTTGGGCTAATGTAATGCTAAATGCTAGCATTTTAGACCTGCTGAGGTCTGTTTAGAAACAATCCGGGTTCACTGTTCTGCTTGCTGGATCAGTGGAGTCCAAACCGCTTCCTCGTCCCTTGGAGTTGGGTGAAAAACTGGTCTTCAGCTCGTCTGTCCCTTGTCTTTTGTAAATGTCAACAAGTTTAGACATCGTTCGGACCAATGAGAATCTTGTCTTTTTTAAGTGTCAACAACCTCACACCCTTAAACTCTCTTATCATCTCCTCAAACAACTTGATGTGAATTGTACCTATCCTTTCAATCTGACATGTGTGACCGTTTCGAACGTCACCAAGTCTCCATCTAGTTTTTTTCAAACTAGAAACTACTCCCGTTTTAGGACAAACATGATAGGTAGCGCCCGTATCCAAAATTCAGTCAGATTCTTCTGAATAGCAAATAATAGAGGTGACAGAAAGTGAATAACCAGATGAGTCAGAATTATTACCAACTGCCATTATGATTTTGCACTCTGATTTTGAGTTTTTCTTCTTGTGCTTTGGACAATCAACCTTTTGGTGTCTTACTTTTTATAATAAGCACACTGCTTTTTCTTCAAATCTTCATGACCACCGGTTCTGAACTTTTCAATCTCTCTCTTGCCCTTCCAATTTTTCATGCCATCAAACTTCACTGTATCACTTTTTGATTGGTGGATGTTCACGATCTTCACCTTGGACTGATTAAGTCTGACCATATCTCTCTAAAAAAAATGCAAACACAATGCAAAAAATCAAACAGAAATAAATCCAAAATAGATAAAGATAGAACATTTACCTCAAAGTGAAACCCTAAAAGAGTTTTCCAAGCGATCTACTCCACCAAATCCGATCCCACGAGCAATCTAAAACGTTGTTATGAGATCGACACACGATCCCACGAACAATCCCAACGCTGCTTCAAGATTGACACACGATCTCTGCCAAACAGACCACGATACTCTTGAAATCGACACATGATCCCATGCCGTGTTGGGAAATATGAAGAATTAAATGTGAATCTTTGAGTTGAATTATGGCGAGATCCGTTGATAGAATCAATTGGATAATGGTTGGAGTGTGTTCTCCTTCCATTGGGGATGAACATGGTATATTCACATGTTCAATTTCGACTTCGAATGATTGAGATATTCAAGTCTAAAGTTTGCCTAATTCAAAAGCCAAAGGGGACTAAAGGTAGTTAAAAGCATTTAGTCTCACATTGGACATGGGATGGAAGCTTGATGTATTTAAATAGAGAAAAATGGGAACAAAGGATGTGCCCTTTGGGTACCTGGAGTTTTCGAGCGCGATTAGGGGGAAACCATGCCCCCGCGCGCGCCGCCGGTGGTGGCTGGCTGGCTGGCGCCGGTGTCTGTGCCGGAGACGGAGCCCAGAGCCCGGGCTCGGGCTCGGTAATCCTACCCGGTCCGGTTCTTTTTGAACCGGGCCTCACGGGTACGGTGTTACAGCGGATCGCGCCCGCTCCGCTATCCGGACCCGCGCAACGGCTGAAAGGAAACCGTACGCGAACTGTTGCAATGGTCTGTGCAGGCGCTCCTTTCTTTTACTTTAAAAACACAAACACAGCGACAGAGCGCATCTCTCTCTCCCTTCTTTTGTAACTCGAGTTCTGAATATTCTGTAACTCGAATTTTGAAGTGAAGAAGTAACTCGGATTCTGAAGCAAGATTCATTCTGAAAGAAGACTCAGAAAATTCAACAGATTCTTTAATAAAATTATTGTATGAATCTGTGACTTTCAAAGAAGAATTTTTCTATCTCCCTCCTTTCTCTATAGTTGGTGTTCCTCCAAAGTAAAGACAAATATTCTCCCTGAGATTTATCTTGGTCCTGCTGCATTGATAAATAATCATGTGAAGGTACTGGTTAACTACGGTTCGACCGTACGGTGATTTGGTAATGCTATCCAAATACCATGAAGGAGTGTTGTATCTTGGGAGATCAGCGTCCAGTAACCCGTTAGCACCGTAGCGGGGGACGTAATTGGACCGTACGGTGATTTGGTAATGCTATCCAAATACCGTGAAGGAGTTGTATCTTGGAAGACCAGTATCCAGTAACACGTTAGCACCACAGCGGGGGGACGTAATTGTCTTAAGGAGATTCGCTATAAGCGTACCTCACTCCAAGTACTGTATAAGTGAGTTAATAGTACTGTATAAGTGAATTAATATTCTTTATACAGGGGTTATATTGATATACAATATATTGAGACTGACTTATACCAGTCTAATTGGTGTTTAACTAAGGAAGGTTGAGACTGACTTATACCAGTCTAATTGGTGTTTAACCAAGGAAGGTAATTGAAAGGCGGTTCTTTAATTAAGGAACGTTCTATTGAATAGAAGTTTAACCAAGGAAGGTAATTGAAAGGTGGTTCTTTAATTAAGGAACCTATTGAACGGAAAAAAAACCTCCCACCTGATATTCACTGACCTGGCCAATTAGATCGGTGACATTGATTAGTTGTCAGATTGATTCCTAGAAATTTTAACATACCGAACTTGGGATGCTCTATACCATTTGTAAGGACTTAGGGCACTAACCCAAAAGACTAGCCTTTTCGGTGGAGTTGCCTAAATACTTATATACTCAAGTCCATTCTCGTGTCTAGCGGATATGGGACTATTTGTTCGACTCAAATCTCAACACATTGCACACTTGGTTCTCACCGCTGGTGTCGCTGTCGAGAAGCCCTTGTTCCGACAGGGAGATCAGCTTTCCTGTTTTGAGCTGAATGATGGCTTCAACTGCAGCAACCGCAGAGAATGCTCAGCAAGATCCTATTTTGAGGGGCACAAATATGACAAGCTAGTTAGTCATAAGACATATACTGATATAATCTTTTTCTTCAAGGAAATTGTCTAAATCTGAAAATTAATTTTAGGAATGTAACAAATATTGCTTTCACCTGTTCAATATATATGCTCAGATATGTTGTCTTTAATTAATTTGCTGTTCCAAATAAAAATATGTTAGGCAAATGACTGAAAATATGCCCATGCCTTGAGAACCAATCCAGGATCAAATGACTGCTCAATCCCCTAGCTAATTCATATTATCTAATTAGTAAATACTGCAAGTAGTCCTCTGAGTTCTGTTGAAATCCTCATCATTATGCTATCAATTCAATCATGCAAACCAGATAACTAGATAAGATATGAAGAGAAGGTAGTAAGGTCTTAATGCACTGCAAGTTTGGATGAAAAATTGTGCTTAAAAGTATTTACTCACCACAGTGTCCTTGATGCTTGACAGGAGTGACTGCACCCTTCTTTCTCCAATCCATGCTTATTGAAATTGAGTCCTTGGAACTATGGAGGGTGTATGCACTCAGACAACAAGGTGATATTGGTTTATGTAGGGTCGAATATACTGTTTGGCACTCAAAAGTCTCCTCAATTATTCATGACTACTGCTCATTGCCATAGGTGCCACCAGGAAATAGACAAGAGCTAAATGAATCAATTCAAATTCTTGGTGAAAACAGCTCCTTGTACCATTTTATCAAAAGTGACAAGGTTTAAAAACCATGGGCCTGTGAGAAAAGACTCCTTAATTAATTATCTGCACACAGAAAATTCCTTATTTACAATAAAAATATTAATTTAGTTCCTCTTAAGCACATGATTTAAAAATTAAGCACAAGATAGTCACATGGATTAAAAATCACAAGAACTCCCAATGATGGAAATAGCTCAGAGAAATATCAGGGAAATTATTGTGTTGAATGGGCGCATTGATGGGCCCCCTGTGAATCTGGTTGGGCTCTTGAGGATTTTGCAGTTGTGCTCTTGCTTCACGTAAGGTGTGTCTGTTTTATGTAGGAGACCAAAGAGAATGCAAGACAAACAGCAGGCTAAGAAAAATTGACCTATCGACAACCCTTCATTTGCACTATCGACAGGCTCTTTCCGAGATACATGAATTTTCACACTTGTCGACAGCGCCTCTTATGGCCTGTCAACAGGCTTTTACAGAAAGTTGGGGAATTACAAACTGTGGATAGCACTCTTCGGCTGTCGACAAGCCTACTGCGTATCAGGGTATCCTAGTTTATTTAGGAGTTATTTTCTGAGTCCGTTTTGTTTTATTTATGTTTATTTTATTTTTTTTAATTAGAGAAGTACTCTTATTTTACTTGCCTATATAAAAGCCATTGTATCCTAGGTCTTTATTATTCATCTTTTAATCAATATAATTTGAGTTTTTCTCATATTTACTCGTGGATTCGAGTTATTCTCTTTGGCTCGTGGACTCGGGTCGTTCTTGTTCATGAATTCGAGTATTTATTCCTAACTGAAGGCTTCTTAGGGTTCGTCAGTACTAGAACAAGATCTAGCCGGCGTCGTTCATCTTCTTCGCGTCTCCGTCCTGCATCAAGTGGTATCAGAACTTCGGCGAACGCTCTGATGATGGCCAGAAACGGCGATGAGTAACCAAACATGTCCACAATGATGGATGCTTTTGAAGGGAGGCTCAACGTGAAAGTACACCTAGAGGGGGGTGAATAGGTGTAAGGCTAATCTATGACAAATAATGCGGAATTAAAAACTTAATGCAACACACTTAGTGTAACCAAAGAGTGTAGCCGAATTCTCGGTGAAGGGCTCTGGACTAACTCCTCTTGATTCCTCTGAATAAGAGTTCAAGTGCTATATGAAGCTCTCTTGGTTAAACACAAGTGAGACACACAAACAAACACAATCAAGCATATAAGTATGAATGAGCAATAAGAATGATGCAAGGCACAATATAAATGAGAGAGAGTTAAGAGAAAGTGGATCAAACGCAAACACCGAGATATATTTCGAGGTTCGAGCACACAGCTCTACGTCCCGCCTTCACACAGAAAGATTTTCACTAACCCGTCCACACAGGACTTCCCACACAGGGAACCTCCACTGAGGATTTGGGGCAAATATAATTAGGGAGTACACAACTCCTCTCTCAACCAATATAACCTCTCACTAGAGGCAAGGCACAAAACAAATCACCTCTGCACTTAGAGGGATAGGCACTTAGCCAAACAATGATCAACCTCTCACTAGAGGGATAGGGCTCAAAGCCACTCAAACACAATCACCTCACACTTGAGGGATTCCAACACAACCCCACTATCACCTCTCACTAGAGGGTATCAATACAATCACCTCTCACTAGAGAGATATCACAAATCAAGGAGGGTTTACAACTTGGTGGTCTCTCTCAACCACAAACCAATTTCCCATAAAAATAAGAACCTATAGATAGGATAGATAGATAAGCTCAAGTGTGAGAAATAAAGAGTTTAGAAATCAAAACACAAAGAAAAACTCTTGAGAAAATTTCTAGAATAGATATAAAAATGAAGATAAAAAATAATCCCAAAGGCTTCTCCTTTTCTTGATTTTTTCCAACCCTTTAAACAAATAAAGATAAAATCTTTTGGCTTAAAAACTCTTTGAAAACTTGTATATAAACACTAGAAAGAATGAGAATTTTTGTTCTTAAAAAACTTATTGAAAACAAACTCAAATGTGGGTTTTTATAGCCCAATAAAATTCTGCCCGTTGGCAGCTGGAAAGGGCTGAAATGCCCTTCCGATCGACCGGGCGGTCGACCGGCCAACGGTCATATTTTTGACTGTTGAGCCCACCGGTCGACCGAGATTGGATACAGAGAGCAGAGCTCTCTGCCGGTCGACCGACCCGGTCGACCGGGGCCATTTCCAGAGAGCAGAGCCCTCTGGACGGTTGACCGGCCCACCAGCTCAAGCTGGCGTGCACGCTTGTGCACGTCAGTCGACCGCACCGGTCGACCGACTACCGCTACGATCGACCGGCAGACAGTCAGTCTAGTCATTATAGGACTCAAAAACTTAGGTTTTTATTATCAAATAAATCCCATAAAATCACATAAATTTCACAAAAATTAGTTCTTATTATATCTTTAAAATACAAATATGTGTGATAAAAATTCAACACATATTACAAACTATTTGAACCATTTTTGTGTGATTGAAAATTTTCCTTTAACCAAAAACTGTATTTTCCAAAACTAAGATTTTTCAAATGAAAATTTGTTTTCTCCAAAACACATGTAAATACAAAATTATGATATTTAAACAACTTTGAAGCATGTTATATATAGATAGAATCCAATATACATGAAAGGTATTATATCTATGTTTTTGACATGAAATCCAATATTGGTTAAACCGAAAACCAAAAATCAATAAACTTAAAGCAAGTGTGTGTGTATAGTGAACTTGAGCATGTCACACTATCTAATCTTTACACAAGATCTAAACAATCTTAAACTAAACTAAAACAAACCGATGTCTTCTTGTAGAATGCCATCTCCAAGTCGACTCGATCCAAATGTGATCCACCGAGCTTGACTCCAACCAAGTGCTAGAAGTGAACTTGACGCTCGAGCTCTTGAATCACCATGTGAAAGCTCCAAAACACCTTTGTTGAAGTTAATCACCTACTAATATCTTAGTTAAGTATATGAAACTAAATATCACAAGATTATTAGTAAACTATAACTACTGAGTTAATCATCATCAAAACTAGAGTGAAGGGCCTCTGGGCCAACACAACGCTCTTCAATCAACCATGAACGTTGTGGTCTAAAAGTTCAAGAAGATCTCCCTCAAATTTGATGATCGAAATCTAACTGATGGTATGCACCGAAGCGGGGATCATCCAGTAAACAACCCTCCGCCACCATCTCCACCTTTATCAGGTAACCCTCATCCACCACCTCCATCTCTCTCAAACAATTCTCGCTTACAACCCCCGCCACTAACCCAACCACCTCTAATTCAACCAACCCTACTACTGTCACCCCAATATCAACCACCCTCATATCAACCATATCCAAATTAACCATTCCCAAATCACCCATATCAATACCCTATACCATCAATTTACCCTCTACGACATTCCCAAATTGATGACTTCTCTGATGAGAAATTCAACAACCCCGCTTATCAATATAACAACATTGAATATGACTATCTAGCCTATGGATGGCATGAAAGATTTGCTAATCCTAATCCAAATAGGAGTGGCAGTTTTTTTGACCCCAATAGGGAGGCTAGGAACCTTTACCCTAATTATGGTAGGGAAGGAGGATACACAAATCCTCCGAAGTATAGGATGAAGGTTGACATCCCCTCTTTCAACAGGAATATTGATATAGAATCCTTTCTGGATTGGTTCTACGAGGTGGGATAAATTCTTTGGCATGGCTTATTTTTTCATAGAGAAATAAGTCAAATTTGTAGCATACAAGCTCAAGAGAGTAGCAACCGCATGGTAGAATCAATTGCAAATCTCGTGAAGGCATCAAGGAAAGCAATCTGTGATGACATGGAGACGCATGAAGCAACTCTTATAAGGTAGATTCCTTCCATCTAATTATCAACAGATCCTCTACAATTAATTTAAGCAATGCAAGTAAGGTACGAGGACTGTGTGACCATACATGGAGGAGTTCTATCGCATCGCATCGTGGTGTGATTTATCTCTGACTGAGGAGCAGTAGATTGCAAAATATATCCGTGGGTTAAACTACCCCATCTAGGAACGTGTTGCCATTCAGGACGTGTTCTCTGTCTAGGAAGCCCAAAACAAGGCCACGAAGATAGAGAGATTACGAAGTAGAGCTCCACCTTCCAGGTGTCCTTTATCAAAGGAAGAGCCCGTAAGAGATGACAGAGTCCCGCCGAGCTCCATGACGACAGATCAATATTAAAAAAATAAAAAAACTAATGGATCTTAAGAAGCCTCCTTAAAGAAGATATGTTGATTATTTGGTGAGAGTGACACCTTGTTTGCCTAGACCAGTTAAAACGAACTATAAACAAATTTTATTTTGGATAAATTGTAGAAAGTCCCTTTGTACTATCAATGTTTCATTAAAAAAAATCATGTGTATTGAAATTAGTAGAAACTGCCTACTATCAAATTTAATAGAAAACACTCTTATACTATTACAATATTTTGCTATGTTTGTCAAATCTAAGATAATAGATGGTTAGTTTTTACCATATCTTAGCTAATACAAGTTTTTTCTTCGCTAAATTCAATTGAATACAAGAATTTATTATTGAGTCTTACAATATACATGCTATTTTCTGAATTTCATATTACATCGTTTCAAGAGAACCGGGGGTTTTTACGAAACCATGATAGTCCAGGGGTTTTCCTGCAGTTTACCCTTTTATTTTTAGAGTAAAAAATAACCTGCTGTTCAAGAAACAGACGCAATCTAGCAAAAGATGATGAATCTGAAAGATCAGAACAGGTCATATACATCCAGCTGAGATGGCAGAGATTCAAGATCTCCGAGATGCCACGAGAAAAATCTTTTGAGGCAAGAGAATTCGAAAAAGATGGCAACTTTTCAACATGCATTGATCAATACATTTTGGGTAGAAGCTTGTAGAGGATGTCAGTCTCATCAATGGAAATTCCTTTCCTCAAAAGCTTTTACCCAACAGAGAAGAACTGGTCGACAGAAATTTCAATACCCCCATTGGCCCTCGTAGCTGCACGTCACGCGTTCGATGAAATTCCACAGTGAAAACATATCTGCTTGAGGTATGACTAGCTACGCTCTCTCTCTCTTGTTTCTATTTCATTGCAAACAGACTCATTGTGTAGTTTGTCCATGTCTTGATTACCATGCATGCTAGTGTCATGCAGAATTCATTAGTTGCAATTTTTCATGCCAATTTGAAAATTACTAAATTAGGTGTTGTTTAGCATGATGGTATGTACATTGTACTGCAACGTATAGTGATATGGCAAAGGGAATATCCGATCCGTATGCGATCCGATTGCACCCCTAGTTGTTTAGCATGATGGTATGTACAATACTGGAACATACAGTACTGCTTGAATATTTAAAGTTGTGATTTTCAGTACATAAAGTTTGCAACATGCATTTGCCTTGTTTAGGGAATCTATATCGACATTTTCTGGTCCACATCACTTGAGCTCTATGCTAATTGACAAGCTAGCTTGCACTGGACACTGATTGGAGATGAGCAGGCCCGGGCCTTTTTAGCAACTTGCTTTGAGAATTGGCAGTTGTTGGAGTTTTTCTCCCCTACCTTTTTCTTCTTCTCCTTGTTTGGTGTGACCTGATGAAGTGTCAGTTGTGGGAGGATCTTGAGTCAACTGGGCAGGGAAGGGCCTGCCCCATACTTAGGCTTGTCAATTGGTCGAGTTCAGGATGGTACAATATTTAATATACGCAGACCCTTTTATCAAATTTGTTACATATCCGACCTAATTTCCTGCGGTTTCATACTCAATGTCTCATACCCATTCCGTTTGGTCTGTTAAACAGACCCATTTATCGTACCTGAGCCTATTATCTATTAACTTATTCAATCCAAATTTCCAGCAACCAATAAATTTTAAATACTCACAAATGTCAAAGATTAGGGACAAGAACAATTACTTTATTTCAATAACACAGTCTCAAATTGATTACATCCAACAAGCAGCCCAACCATCCAACAACAAATATAAGTTCAAGAATGACTAATCCACAACGTTTGATCAACTTCCACTCTAAAAACTACACATTTATGATTATAAATCGGTTTTTGTCCTTTGTTGGGTACGGAATGAGGAGATCCAGATTCGACCCATTTACTACTTAGGTAATCAAGTCTGGGTCCTATTCAGGTTGACGGGCATAAAAATCTAATCAAACCCTTTTAATCGGGTCAGATTTGGGTCGGATATGGGTCCAGACCTGACCCATTAACAACCCTGCTCATAGTTGACTTGAAAATAATTCAGTATGCCTAACTGGCCCAATGGATTTGGGCAGGCCTCCTGTCCAGATTATTGCAGACTCGCCTGATTGGCCCTGTGACAGACTACCTATCCTTGTCCCTATAACGAGTCAACTAATCCTCTCTTGAGTTGGTGAATATTCCAATATGGCTTGAAGGAGTCCCCATTTGTTTGGATTGAGTCCCACCAAGTGTTATCATTTCCAACCATCTTTGTACCTCCATTTCATAGTAACAATAAATTTCTAGCTCATATTATTATTTAATTTCTTTCAAATATTTTCTTCCATGCATTAACATCCCTCTGACCAATGTAATAAAAGGAGTTTCTAGAATAGAGAATAGGATTTATCCACCTCTTTAACTAAAAAGAGTGAAGTATACAATATAGCATAGAATCTACAATAATTTGCCAGATATTTCTCTCAGCTATTTCCTTCATTGGGAGGTTCTTGTGATTTTTAATCCATGTGACTATATTGTGCTTAATTTTTAAATCATTTGCTTAATAGGTACTAAATTAATATTTCTATTGTAAATAAGGAATTGTTTGTGTTTAGATATTTAATTAAGGAAATTTCTCTCACAAGACCATGTTATACACCTTCTTGTCACTTTTGATAGATAGATACGAGGAGTTGCATTCACCAAGAATTTGAATTGATTCATTTAGCTCGTGTCTATTTCCCCGTCTACAGTTTCTCTGACCTATGGCACCCTATGGCCAGAGTTTAGTATGTATCAAAATAATTTTTAGCACTCATTATGAATAACTGAGGAGACTTTTGAGCACCAAGCAGTGTATTGGACCCTATATAAACAAATATCACCTTGTTGTTTGAGTGCATACAACCTCCAATAAGGTTATAAATACCAACTATCGGGATCATATCGGATGGGGTTTTTTCGTATTGGATATCGAATATCGAGGGAGATATCAGTGATACGCGCGCATATCAGGCTTTCATATTAGACACTATATATAATAAAATATTGATTACTAAAAGTTGGTTTAGTGTCATAGATATCATCCATCAAATAAAAATGATGTAATATGCAGACAAAGACGGTAAAAAAATAATGTACATTTGCACACAGTCGTAGATCGTGCAATAAATAAGTTATTTCATAAAATTGAAAAATATAAGATTAGAAGTTGTATAATCCACCAGGAAATCAAGCGGCGTCGCCATCATTTTATGGAAGAGAAAAATTAGGGCTCAATTTTTATTGAGCTCTAACGATGCAAACAACACTTATATAGTCGGATGACGCGTCGGGTTTGAGTTTAATGCTGATGGGTTCAAAAAAGAATGAACCCAATTAAAATAAATGTATATCGGCCGATTTTGTGCCGGCTCATATCGGGCGATTTATCGGCCGATATTTCAAATATCGGCTGTCTTTTGCTGCAAACTATATGGGCGAATGATTTTTTCCAATCATATCGGTAGCAGGAAAAAATGAGAAATCGGCCGATATCTCGGCCGACTCAGTCGATATTTAAAACATGGTCCTCCATAGTTCCTAGACTCAATTTCAGAAAGCATGTGTTTAGGAATGCTTAGATCCCTACCACTGGTCTTGCTTGTCTTGGGTGATTGGGCTTTTCAGGCCTCGGCATCGCGCAAACTGAGTACGATGCCGATGTCAGAGAGGCACCAGGGGTGAAAGAAAGGAACTCCTACAGTGCACTCATAAAACATGATTTAGCTAGCCATTATAAACTTATTGTAATCTCTATATGTAGCCTTCATAAATTGTGAGTGAGCTTTTTCTTAAATATGACAATGGGTCGGTGCCAAATTGGGCCTAGACTTGGCCCTGACATTAACTGAAAAAAATATAGGGTCTTAGTTCTTACCCCCAACCCCAGGTTTGTGCCTTCATGATCCCGATCCTAATCTCAGCCCTAAGGATCCAAAGAGCCGCTCTTGGATTTTCCTTTTTCCCTTCTTTTTCTTCTTTTTTGAGGATTCATGTGAAATCTGATGGTACGCGGTTATGATCTAGTGCTAGAGAAAACAAAAGAAACCAAACAAAATATGTTTGCATGACAAACTGGGGAACCACTTGGAGTTTAAGCTTTAGACGAAATGGGATCAAAATAGTAGGGACGGATCAAGGCTTTCAAATAGACTGGCAACAATCGGTGTCGTGGTTGGGCCTAGGATAAAGCCCATCCTTAGTCGGGCTCTCATGGGGCAAGGTGGGGGGGGGCCTCAATGCCCAGGTCTGACCCATTATCATCTCTAGTATCCTTCATGAAACAACTAGTTAAGCTTAGCAGCCTTCGTGTACATTGTTAACGATAAATAATTGATTAGTATACCCTCTATATGTACAGCAAATGTAGGGGCCCATTTGGGCTAGCCCAGTACTCCAAAGCAAGGTTCTAAATATCGGATATCGGGATCATATTTGATGGGGGTTTTCATATCGGATATCAGATATCGGGAGAGATATCTGCGATACGCGCACATATCGCGTGTTCATATCAGACACTATATATAATAAAATATTGATAACTGAAAGTTGGTTTAGTGTTATAGATATCATCTACCTAATAAAAATGATGTAATATACATGTAAAAACAGTAAAAAATAATGTACATTTGCATGCAGTCGTGCAATAAATAAGTTATTTCATATCGGGCGATATTTCGTGCGATTTATCGCCCGATATCGGGCGATTTATCAGCTGATATTTCAAATATTGGCCGTTTTTTGCTGCAAATGATATGGCGAACGATTTTCCCATATCATATCGATAGCATGTAGAAAAGAAGATATCGGCTGATATATCGACCGACTCGGCCGATATTTAAAACAGGGAGTCCAAATGGCCTATCCTTTTAGCCTCATTTGTTAATACTATATTTGCCACCAGTGCCCCCAAAAATCAAATTTCACACAATTAAATTGGAGGGCCTATCCATCCTAGCTCAGAGATTTGAGCCACAACCAACTAATCCGAGGGCCTATCTATTCAGCCTTGTTTGTTAATACTTTTTGCCCTCAAAAGGTCAAGATCACACTCCACATGGTTACTAGCTCACAATCAAACTCCATCTTTTTTGGGTAAAAATTTGTAGAGAATATGAGTCTGCGCAATGGAAAAATCCTTTACTCAAAAAGGTTTTTACCCAACAGAGGAACTGGCCGACAAAAAATCCATGGGTTTTGGGTAAAATCGCAGTTGCCCATCATAAATATGTTCGATGAAATTCCGCAGTGAAAACATATTTGCTTGAGGTATAACTAGCCAGCTACCCGTTCTCTCTCTTGTTTCTACTCCATTGAACACAGACTCACTGTAATATTTATTTCCGTGCATGCTAGTGTTCTGTTATTGCCTTGATTCGAGTTTGCCTGAAAACTAAATGAGCCAGATTAATGGATTAAGAATAGGATCTTTGTTGGTTCGTGCAGACTTGATCAATTTGCAATTGTTTTTGCCAATTTGCAACTTACCAAAATTATATGTTGTTAACATGATGAGCATAAAATAATTGCCATGCATGGCACTAGAATATTCTTTAGCTTTTTAGATAAAGCGTGCAACATTCATTTGCCTAGTTTACTAATTTTGGTTGGAATTTTCAATTATTTGCTAAAAATTGGTAGGGAATGTGCATATATTATCTTACCATTTCTAATTTTAGAGAATAGACATTGTCGGGTTCACATCATATGAACTCTATATGCTCACCAACATGCTAAACTTATAGCGGGTCATGCAACATTTAAACTTGTAGTGGGTACAAAAAGATCGATTTTTTTCCTCCTCAATTTAGAGAAGAGAATGGGAGTTATTCGCCTTATTAACTCAATGATTGATGTATATTCGCTACTTTTGTAGAATCTATATACATAGGAGAAAGTTGTTGTGATGTCTAGTCAATGTTTCTATCTTGCATTTAATTTTTAGATCATGTGGATCTTGCGGTTGCATATTTTGCTAATTTGTACAAATAGTTGGGACAACTTGATTGCATCATATGGAGAAGTATGTTAATATATTATATGGAGAAATATCTTAATATATGTTATCTGGTTCAATATCTTAATAATTTTGTCCCATGCAGAATCTGATCCAAATGCAGCCACTGTGCTGATTGAGATGATTTTTGAGTAGCAAACAGGACATTGGACCCTATATAAACCAGTATCTCCTTGTTGCTTGAGTGCATACATCCTTAAGCCAACATGGCCATACTAATGCTTAGATCCCTATGGTTGCCATTGCTCATCTTGGGTGTTTGGGCATTACAGGCCTCAGCATCCCGCAATCTGGTAATGGTGTCGATATCGGAGAGGCATGAGCAATGGATGGCCCAGCACGGGCGAGTGTACAAGGATGCAGCAGAGAAGGCGCGCCGCCTTAGCATATTCACGACCAATATGGGTCTCATAGAATCATTCAATGCCGGGAATCAGAAATTCAAGCTAGGGGCCAACCAGTTCGCAGACCTTACCACCGATGAATTCAAGGAAGTTTGTAGCGGGTTTCATCCTCTGTTGATGACCAAAGTGAAAGCAGAAAAAGGTTTCATGTACGAAAATGTAACTGATGTACCTTCAAGCATGGATTGGAGAAAGAAGGGTGCAGTCACTCCTGTCAAGCATCAAGGACACTGTGGTGAGTAGATACTTTTAAGCACAACTTCTCATCCAAAATTGCAGTGCGTTAAGATCTTACAACCTTCTCTTCATATCTTATCTAGTTATCTGGTTTGCATGGTTGAATTGATAGCATAATGATGAAGATTTTAACAGAACTCAGACGATATATCAGTATATGTCTTATGACTAACTAGACTGTCATATTATGCCCCTCAAAATAGGATCTTGCTGGGCATTCTCTGCGGTTGCTGCAGTTGAAGGCATCACTCAGCTCAAAACAGGCAAGCTGATCTCCCTGTCGGAACAAGAGCTTCTCGACTGCGACACCAGCGGTCAAAACCAAGGGTGCAATGGTGGCCACATGGCCAAAGCTTTCGAGTTCATCGTTAACAATGAAGGCCTGACATCCGAGGCCAACTATGCGTACAAGGGACTACCCGCAAACGCGTGCAACTCCATGAAGTCCTTCTCCCATCCAGTCACAATCAACGGATATGAGGATGTGCCGTCTGACAATGAAGCGGCGCTCCTCAAGGCCGTGGCCAACCAGCCAGTGTCTGTTGCCATTGACGCAGGAAGCTATGCTTTCCAACTGTACTCTGGCGGTGTTTTCACAGGCTCCTGCGGGACTGATCTCAACCATGGCGTCACGATTGTCGGTTATGGCACCGAATGCGATGGAACCAAGTACTGGCTTGTGAAGAACTCCTGGGGCTCTTCATGGGGTGAGAATGGATATATAAAGATGGAGAGGGATGTGGATGCCGAGCAAGGGCTCTGTGGTATTGCCATGCAAGCTTCATACCCAACTGCTTGATAGAACAGTGTATTGTTACTAGCAATGCATGTTTGGTTTTCTTGCTTTATATGTATCTGCTTGAATATAGCTTGCTAAAGCTTGTAAACTGGCAGCAATGTGAGTGATTGTGGCTTGCCCTCTTTGTATGTCAGTTATATTTTAGTACTGAATGTGTGGGTGGTTATGTTGTAATAAATTGAACTGGACCTTTGCAGTAAACTGCCAATTGTGGCACATATGTATGGTAATTTATAGGAGATATGGTGGTTGGGTATAGAACTCTCTGTAAATTCAGATCCATTAGATTTTGAAAGCAATGTGGAATTGTAGCATGTGTGTAACACTAGATATTATGTGTTGAAATTAATTTGAAATCATTATCACAAAGAGGAAAGCCATAAAGAATGAGACAAGTGAGATGAATTTCTCTATTGTAACTTTAGATATTATGTGTCATTTAATATGCTATCTCCAGAAAGTGTCTATAAGTAAAGCCTCTGGGAGATATAGTAGGTGTACAACAATAAATAAGTAGAAGAATTAATTATATTGAATTAATATGCTCTTTAATGATCTCTCTGTATTTATATGTCCAGGCATTGTATGCAAGAGGAGAGCATTAAATGCTCTGAAAAGGTGGATTTGTGTATATCTTTTGGAATGTATTATTGGAGGTTTATCTATTGTGTAATTATTGTTGTATCATTATTGAATGCACATGATGCTATTTAAAATGTTTCTGAGTTGTTAGTTTGTATTTGGTTCCTATTGTATTTCAATAGCTTCAACAGAACTTCTATTGATGAGACTGGCTGGGAAAGCTCTCTTTGCTTGATTTACCATAAAGGTTCAGAATGCCACATGTGTGCACTCTTTTTCTCTTGGGTACAATGATTCCTTTTTGTGTAGCATACATCTGCTTATGAATCTGTTTATTTGTATCATGGGTAGGGTATTATAAAAGTTTACAATGAAAATCCTACAAGTATACCTTTGTGCCTTTTCTTTTCTATTTCATGAGAATTATAAAATTTGTAAATCTATAAGAAACTAGTTTTGCACTCACCTAAGCGCTATTAGGATTTCACTGTTCTTGGCAACCATTAAAAGGCTTATAATCTTCTTAGCGAGAAGTGTAAGTGTTTCTAATTAAACTCTCCAAAGTTTAATAAAGTTTCTCCATTTTTTCTCTCGTGGACGTACACACGATCTGTTTGATCGGTGGAATCACGTTAAATTGTGTGTTGATTTTTTATACTTTGGAATATCTTCCCCTTCTCTTTTTCTTCTCGTTTCCCGGCGATCTTGTGTTGCTTCTGCTGTGCCGCCCCAGCGATTGGTCGTGGGGGCCATCAATTTCACAATAATTAGTATCAGAGCAAGATTAACGTGAAGATGTCTACGATTAAGTTTGATATTCAGAAGTTCTATGATATCATCAATTTCAACAGGTGATGGATTAAGACGAATGCCATCCTGGCCCAAAGCGGGTTGAAAAAATCACTAGTCAGGAGAAAAAAAAGCCTCAAGACATGAAGTAAGAAACTTGGCAGGAGTTAAATGAGAAAGTCTTGATGGCTATTCAGTTTTGCTTGAAAGATTCTGAAGCAGCTTCTGTTTCTTCTCTGCTTGCATGAAGGTACACCTATCAAGTCTTGTATTACAAAATTTTTCTCTATTATTAATGATTTAAATAAGATAGAGGCTAAGATAGAAGATAAGATCAAGCACTTTTATTACTGCGTTCTTTATTTTTTTTCATATAAGCACTTTAAGGAAGCTATCATCTATGAAAGCAAATCAACTACTAAGGACAATGAGATCAAGAAGCATTTGCTCAATAAGGACAAAATTGACAATCAGTTGACGGATGAGTCTTATCGTGATGATTCAGAGCAAGTTTACTTTTTAAAAGAGGAGTAATAATGTAAGTTCCATGGGTAACCCAAAACATAAGAATTTGGTGGAACTAGTGACACAAAAGGGGCACATAGAGCTGATTGTCGGACTCGAAAGAAGAAACAACCAGATTCTGGTGTCGCTGAACTGCATGAAAGAGATGAAGAAAAGTGTGATGTTCTATCTGTTACAGACAGATCTATCGGTAACAAAGATAGATAAATAATTGACTCTGAATGTTCAAAGCATGTTAGTTTTAATAGGAAGATGTTCTCTGTAACGGTCCCAGAATTTCTTATTGAACTTAGTCCAATAATATTTCTTCAAAATTTCGGCAGCACCTCCCCTAAAATATAGACCATACCATACTACACCACAACCAATAATGTCCACAATGGACACAACACTTCCAATACAATATTTCGGCACAATTTGCCTACTTATCAACATAATTAAAATAAAACTTCCTCACAAAATCTTGCATTTATCCATCAAACACCAAAAGAGTTACAATGTCCTCTCCCACAATACATCATACTTACCATGACATTGTCCAAGTCCTTCCATACATGAAATCAAGGTTACTTACCAAGTTTATATTCAAATAGCCACGCATAGAGTTCTACTTACATTTCCAACACCCAAAATTACTTTTCATACATCAAGTTCCCACATATAGATACAATAAGCCGTTTCAAAAGTAAACACAATAGGAAGTAAATATTAAACACAAGTATGACATAAGAGGGGTCGATCACTCCATATCCATAGGATTGTAGAACCTACATTGGCTTCTTACCCTTATCCAAACCTGAAATTTACAACATGAATAAAGACATGAGCTTGAAAGCTCAGTGAGTAAACCATCTAAAATCTACTAATCTAATTCCATAGGTCGATTGGGTTTAAGTTGGTCCATAAGTTTATTGAGTTGGTTTCCACTGTGCTATTACATACCCCCATTTTTAAGTTAGATGTCTCAACTATCATGAAAAATTTAATAAAGTTTATTTCTATCACACTTTAGTACATAATAGGAATAAATATAGTTGTCACCGTCTTCCCCCTTCTGCCGGCTCCCGCTCGGCCCCTTCCTCCAAATAATATATATATTATATACATACACATAATATGATTTTCACCGTCTTCCCCCTACTACCGGTTCGCGCTCGGCCCCTTCCTCCAAATAATATATATACATACACAAGTACTAAAAATAAGGTTATCACCGTCTTCCCCCACCTACCGGTTCTCGCTCGGCCCCTTCCTTCAATAATATATACATATATTACATAATGCAAATTTCACCGTCTTCCCCCTCCTGCCGGTTCTCACACGGCCCCTTCCTCCAATAATATAACAATGTATAGCACATTCAGCTTAACATACAATTTCACATAAATATTTCATATACTATGAAACGTAGTCAAGCCATCCACTTGAAGTAGTTAACATTAATGTAGATATATAAACCCCTTAATGAACTCAATTTATTCTTTTATAAAGAAAGTGTCACAACACCCAAATATTTACATGTCGTGTACATACATATTATCAACATATTTCCCCTTACAATTCCATGCTACAATGCCTAGTCCGATATTGCGCACTTAAAGTCTCTAGCTAAAATAACGGTATGAGCATATACATGACACATAAGACTTCGTGCCGCTCCCATTATGTGCAATCTAAACCATTTCTCGTTTTATGTTAATTCACATAGTCAATAGCCAATGCGAAATTTATCTCAAATTACTCAATATACTAATATGAAACTAATCTAGGTATCGCACCTCTTATGGGAGAATAATCTCTAATTCATACATGCTATGATTTCTTCTTCTTTTCCTTAATTCTACAACATGACACCTTTTATTTCTTTTCATTATATCTATCAAATTTACATACAAATTTAATTCCAATTTTTATCTATCAAATCCTTAATTTATCCAAAATTATGAACTTTAGATTTTACACTAGATAAAACTTTTAGTCTACTCACTTTGATTGACGAATGCCCACGCGAAGAACACCGTCTATTTCACCCACCGAATCAAGCCCTAATTCAATAAAATCCTAGAATTAAACAATGATAAAAAATATAACTTTATTTAAGAAAATTTCTAGGGTTTTACCTCCATTCTTTGCTCGAAGAAACCCGAATCCGACCGTGGATTTCCCGAATCTCACCCTGAAAAACTCCCCTCTTCTCCTCCTTCGCGCGTTGCTGCCGTCAGGGCCGCGCGCTCGCCGTCACCTGACCGCGCGCGCTCGCTGCGGGGCCGAGCGTTCGCGGCCTCCTCCGCCGCTGCCTGCTCGCGCGGCGCCTGCCGCGCGCCGCTGTCGTGGCCGCCCTGGCCGCCGCCTCCTGCGGTGGCTAGGGTGGAGGTCGAATAGGTGAGAGAGAGAGGGAGAGAGAGAGAACCTGGAAATCAAAGAAGAGAGAGAGAGAGATTTTGGGTTCCTCGTTCACAGCCAGGGGAAGAAGAAAGAGTGGTTTTGGAAATAATTAAGTGAATTTGGAAAAAATTATTTTCCCTATTTAATATATTCCCAAATTTGTAAAACTTGACACCTCTCATTTCAAATTCCAAGACTCCCTAATTAAAACCCACCTCATTATTCTTTTGCCCTAAAGTTGCCAACAAATCACCTCATTTAATTATATTGAGAAAAAAAATTGTATTTTAGGTATAGGTATTATGATTTAGGTATTTATACTCTCAAGTATTATACCATTACTAAATAAGTACCAATACTTAGTATTAAAAATGGGCAATTGAGTATACTTAAGTGTATATATATATACAAATAATTTTAGTATTTTTCTAAGATTTGGATTAAACCTAAAACATGATTGTCACACAGTTAAATGAAAATCATTTAAGCTAAATTCTGGATTTATTTAAGTCGGGTGTTACAATACTACCCTCCTTAAAAGAGTTTCGTCCCGAAACTTAACATACCTTGAAATAGTTGCGGATGAGATCTTTGCATTACATCTTCCGGTTCCCATGTAATTTCTTCCAGCTTTTGACTTCTCCACAAAACTTTCACTAAGGGAATCACCTTGTTTCTCAATTGTTTCTCTTTACGGTCAAGAATTTGCACCGGCTCCACTGCATAGGACAGGTCTTCTTGAATTTGTAGTGACGAATATTTAAGGACATGGTTGGGATCGGGTATGTATTTCCTTAGCTGTGATACATGGAACACATTATGCACTTTTTCCATTTCAGGAGGTAAGGCTAACCGATAGGCCAATGGTCCAATTCTTTCCAATACTTCAAAAGGTCCAACATACCGAGGTCCCAACTTACTTCTCTTGCCAATGCGCACTACCCCCTTTATCGGAGATATTTTTAGGAAAACCTTGTCTCCTTCCGTAAATTCCAGGGGTCTCCGGCGTTTATCTGCATATGCTTTTTGCCTGCTTTGTGCTGCCCTCATCCTTTTCCTTATTGTCCGGATCTTTTCTGTAGTTTCTTGGACCATGTCTGGTCCCAGTAACCTTCGATCTCCCACTTCTTCCCAACAAATGGGTGATCTACACTTCCTTCCATATAAGGCTTCGAAGGGTGGCATTCCTATAGTGGACTGGTAACTGTTGTTGTATGCGAACTCCACTAATGATAGATGCTTCTCCCAATTGCCCCCAAAATCTAATGTACAAGCTCTCAGCATATCTTCTAAGATTTGAATAGTTCTTTCAGACTGCCCATCAGTTTGCGGGTGTGCTGCTGTGCTAAGGTGAAGCTTGGTTCCCAGAGCTTTAGCTAAACTGATCCAGAATCTGGACTGGAACCGAGGGTCTCGGTCTGACACAATGGTTTCAGGCACTCCATGAATTCTAATTATCTCTTGAAGATAGATTTGTGCTAACTTGTCCATTGAGTAATCCAACCGAATGGGTAGGAAATGTGCGGACTTAGTGAGTCGGTCAACTATCACCCATATAGCATCATGTCCACGAGGAGATTTGGGAAGTCCTGACACAAAATCCATAGTAATATGATTCCATTTTCATTCAGGAACTTGTAGTGGCATTAGCAGTCCCGAGGGATTCTTATGTTCTGCTTTAACTTGTTGACATATTAGGCATTTCTGCACGAACCTTGCTATGTCATCCTTCATCCCTTCCCACCAAAAATTTGTTCGCAGATCTTGATACATTTTAGTTGCCCCAGGATGAGCTGTGTAAGGAGTGCAATGGGCTTCCCTCATAATTTGTTCCTTGAGCTCGAAGTTGGAGGGTACACATATCCTGCTTCCCTTCTTTAGTAATCCTTTATCAATGATGAAATATTGTGTTTCACCCTTTATTACTTTCTCGAAGTTCTTAACTGTCTGCTCATCATTTTGTTGTGCCTGGTGGATCTTATCATAAAGATCAATTTCCACTCTAACCTGGTTCATCTGACTATCTCTATTGATGATCTCCTTTGGTTGAACCTCAATCTGTATCCTCTCTATCTCCTTTAACAAATTGGCCTGTTGAGTTAATAGTGTAGGTAGAGATCCTTCTGATTTGCGGCTAAGCGCATCTGCTACCACATTGGCTTTCCCAGGGTGATAGTGAATATTTAAATCATAATCTTTCATTAATTCCAACCATCTTCTTTGGCGCATATTCAATTCTTTTTGAGTAAATATATACTTCAGGCTCTTATGGTCGGTATATATATCACATGACACACCATATAAATAATGTCGCCAAATTTTTAGAGCAAATATAACTGCAGCTAGTTCCAAATCATGGGTGGGATAGTTCTTCTCATGGTTTTTAAGTTGCCTGGAGGCATATGCAATTACCCTACCATGCTGCATTAATACACAACCCAACCCCGACTTTGATGCATCACTGTATATAACATATCCTTCAGTCCCAGAGGGCATGGCTAGGATTGGGGCCGAAGTTAACTTATTTTTCAATTCGTGAAAACTATCCTCCTGACTTTTCCCCAATGAAACTTGAGATTTTTCTTGGTCAATTGTGATAATGGTGCCGCAATCCTGGAAAATCCCTCTACGAACCTTCGATAATACCCCGCCAGTCCTAAGAAACTCCGTACTTCAGAGACATTGGTAGGTCTGGGCCAATTCTCAATTGCTTCTATCTTTGCTGGGTCCACAGATATTCCTTCTTTAGTAATAATATGACCAAGAAATCCAACTTTTTCTAGCCAAAACTCACACTTTTTGAATTTGCATAAAGCTGCTTTTCCCTCAATAATTGCAAGACTATTCTCAAATGCTCTTCATGTTCTTCTGGGTTTCTTGAATAGATCAATATATCATCGATGAATACCACTACAAATTTATCCAAATAGGGCTGAAAGATTCTATTCATCAGATCTATAAATGCAGCTGGGGCATTGTGTTGGCCCAAAGGCCTATCACCCTAGTTTTGATGATGATCAACTCATGAAGTTATGATTACTAATGATCTTGTGTTTAATTAGTAACAGATTTATTATCAAGATCTTAGTAGGTGTGGAGCTTCAACAAAGGATAAAATGTCAAGTTGGAAGCTAGCACGGTCGATTCACGAGCCTATGCATCAAGACCACATCTAGAGATGAGCTCGGTGGATTGCATGTGGACCAAGTCAAGAAGATGAGAAGACTTCAAGGGAAGACTTCAAGAAGATGAAGACTTGTGTCTAGGTATAAGATTTTGTTTTTGTTTTAGTTAAAATGTAAAGGATAGAATAGTTGGTGGATTGCTCAAGTCATATCACACACACACTCTTGATAGAATTTTCATTTCATAAAAGATTTTCTTGTTAAGAAAAGATTTTCATTGTGACAAAATTCTATTTGGTTCTTGGTATTTCAAGTTTACATATCTTATATCCAAAACCATGTTTAGTGCTTTATGTCAAAAACTAGATATTTCATCTTGATTGTGTAGTGGATCATATCCATACACACTATGCTTTAAAGTATATCTTGTTTTTGTATTTGATGAAAGTTTGGAAAAACATGTTGATATTTCAAAACCAAGTTTAGTGCTTTATGTCAAAAACTAGATATTTCATCTTGATTGTGTAGTGGATCATATCCATACACACTATGCTTTAAAGTATATCTTGTTTTTGTATTTGATGAAAATTTGGAAAAACATGGTGTTTTAGAAAAACAGTTTTTATTATGAGCCAATATTTCCAAGTTACAAAAATAGTCAAATCTTTAATAACATGTCTTGATTTTGTGCAAGCATGTTTCTATATCATAAAACTATTTTTGTAGAATTTCTAAGTATTTATGGGATTTTTTATTAAGCCAAAAAGACCAATCTTTAATCCCAAAATTTTCAGGTTCTGGCAGTTCTGATTTTTCAGAACTGACAGTGGCCGGTCGACCGGGTCGGTCGACCGGACGTGCACAGACGTGCACGCCTGTGTGCACTGGAGAACGGTCGACCGGACCGGTCGACCGCTTCAGAGAGCTTTGCTCTCAGGAAATCTCGGTCGACCGGGCCGGTCGACCGACAGAGAGTTTACTCTCTCCTCCAGTTGCTCGGTCGACCGGGTCGGTCGACCGGAGGCTCCAACGGTCGGATTTGGACTGTTGGCGGTCGACCGGCCCGGTCGACCGGCAGCTCTGACAGAGCCCAACGGTCAGATTTTTCTGGCCTCTATAAAAGGGGGTTTTGTCATTGTTTGAAGCTAAGATTTTAGGAGAGCTTTTGTCCAGTTATTTCCATTCTTTTAGCAGAGTTTTCTCCACAAAATAGAGTGCCAATATTTCCTATCAAAAGGGATTTTATCAAGAGAGTGTTTATTGTGATTTCTTGAGTTTTCCATCAAAGTTCTTTCCTTGATTTCTCACACTACACTTGAGCATCCATAGTTATATCTATCCTATAGGAGAGTGTTGTAGTGAGAGTTTTGTAGGTGATCAAGTGTTTAGATCACCAAGATTTCATCTTGTACTTTGAGGAGACGGGCAAATGTGCTCGTGGTTGTTTAGGGTTCGGGTGCGAACTCTTGTAGCTTGAGGTGCGGCCTCGACGAGCCGGTGGGCTTGTGGTGTGTAAGGGACTTGGGAGTCCGAGGGCTTGTAGGTGTTGCGGCACCGGGGAGAGATCCATTGGGATCTTGCATAATGGAAATCCTTCGTGTGTCGAAGGCGGGGATGTAGAGCAAGTGTGCTCGAACCTCGAAACAAACCCTTTGTGTTTGCGATTGCTCACTCTATCTCTCTCTCTCTCTCTCTCTCTCTCTCTCTTTGTCTCTTTTATATCTTGCATTCTATTATTGTCTATCTTTATATGCTTGATATACCCTTGTGCTTAATTGTTATATAATTGCTTGGGATTGATTGTCTAACACTTGTATTCAACCAAGAGAGCCAACGCGGCACCTCAACCCATTAAAGGGGAATCTAGAGGAGTTTGTCCAGAGCCTCGCAAGGGGAATTCGGCAACACTCTTGTGTTATACATAAGTGTTTAATTAAAAGAAGTTTAATTTGGTCATCTTAGTTTTAATTCCGCTTCATTTGTTCATAAGTGACCATTAGATTAGCCATCACCTATTCACCCCCCCTCTAGGTGATCTTACACATTGGTCAGTCCAAATGGCATCACCAGAAATTCATAATGCCCATATCTGGTTCTAAAGGCTATTTTAGGGACATCCTCTGATTTAATTTTTAATTGGTGATATCTAGATCTTAAATCCATTTTGGAAAATACACTTGCACCCTGAAGCTGATCAAAGAGATCATCTATCCTCGGAAGTGGGTATCTATTCTTGATAGTGACTTTATTCAACTCCCTGTAATCTATGCACAGTCTCATACTTCCATCCTTCTTCTTTACAAATAATACAGGAGCACCCCAGGGTGATATACTTGGCCGAATAAATCTCAGGCCTAATAATTCTTCTAATTGTTCCTTTAATTCTTTCATCTCTGCTGGTGCCAGTCTATAGGGAGCCTTTGATATAGGTCCTATTCCAGGTAAAAGATCAATGGAGAATTCTACTTCCCTGTCCGGAGGTAAGCCTGGCAATTCTTCAGGAAACACATCAGGATATTCTCTTACAACAGTTATGTCTTCTATTCTCACTTCCTCCTTCTCCTTGGCTAATACTGTTGCCAAAAATCCTTGACATCCATGTCGTAATAGTTTGGTGGCTTTTAAGGCTGAGATCACAGGAATGCTGACTTTATTCCTTGTCCCTTCGAACACATATCCTGGGGTCCCTGGTATTTTGAAGATTATTTTCTTTTGATGGCAGTCTACATGTGCATGGTGTGTTGATAACCAATCCATTCCTAGGATGATATCATATTCCATCTTTCCTAGTTTGATCAAGTCTGCCTGTGTGTTCATTTCTCCTATAATAATTTCACACCCCTTATAATATACATCAGTAATCAAAGTTGTGCCTACTGGGGTGGATACTGCCAGATGAAAGCTCAGGGGTTCGGGTATCTTATTAATTTTTGAGGCAAAAGATGAGGAAACAAACGAATGTGTGGCACCAGAATCAAATAATGCTCGAGCGATTACTCCAGATAAATAAATAGTACCTTCCACCATTGAGTTAGACGTCCGGACTTCTTGTTGGGTTAAAGCATTCATCCTTCCTTGAACCCTGGGCTGTTGCACTGAAGCCTGCGTCATGGTTGGTCGAAATGTGTTGCCCGACCGCCGAAAAACTCCGGATGATCCATTTGTCGGGGCGATGCCTGCGGTCCGCCTGCCTGTTCCCCTAACAGCACCAGTAGGTCCTCGAAGTGTCGGACAATCCCTCCTCATGTGGCCCATTTGACCGCATGCAAAACACTGTTTGTTTACCAGGCAGCTTCCTGTGTGATTACGGTTGCATCTAGTACACCACGTTCCTCCCGCGAAATTTTGACGCGGATAAGATGCATGTGGCGAGCTTTGAAAAGATCCTGCATTCCGGGGCCACGAGTCTGCCATCATTCTTGGAGTTGATGCGGACGAAGATCCAGTTCCTCCTCCGAACCTGAAGTTGGTGGATCCACTACTTGGTGTGCTGAAATATCGGAAGCGTTTGGCAGATGGCAACTCTCTAGTTCTTATATCCTGATTTTCTTGCAGATCCCTTTCAACTTCTAGAGCCTTCTCCACTGCCTGACTGTAAATCTGAAGTTGAAATGGAATTAGTTGGCTCCTGATTTCTGGCCTCAAACCTCGTACAAATCTTTTGTCCTGTCCTCCTCTTCAGACACCAACTTACCAGCATACCTTGATAGTTGGGTGAATTTAATTTCATATTGATTCACCGTCAATAGATTTTGCTTTAATTCTTGGAATTCCATCGCAAGCTTGTCCTTCACTACCCCGGGTATATACTTCTCATTGAACTTTTTAACCAAGAATTTCCAAGAAATTTCTTCTCCTAGGGATTTGGCTCCTGTTTTAACCACTTCCCACCAATGTTCCGCCTCACCTTGGAACATAAAAGAAGTGAATGATACCCTTTGATCCTTAGTGCATTCCATCACATCAAGTATTTTACAAATTTGACGAAGCCACTCCTCTGCTTGAATTGGGTCTGCTCCTCCTTTGTATGGCGGAGGGTTCAATTTTTGAAATTGCTCTAATGCCCTGCGTGGATTGTTTGCAGTAGTTAACTGCATCAACCAATCCGGCATCGGTCTGGGGCTCTCCGATCAGTATTGAATTGATCCATCGAAATCTCCTGATGGGTCGGAGGATGGACACTCCCAACTGTACTGTGGGGTGGGGCGTTCTCCTCAGAATTTGTATTCGGCGGAGGAAAGTTTAGATCCATTACTACCTAGAAAATTTAACAAAACAAAATTCTTTGAGACACGAAAGTTTCATATACAAAATTCTACTACTATTATAACTTCAAAAAGATTTGTTTACAAGATTTTCATGCAATGCTTATATTCATACAAAAGGTACAAGCATACATATATCCTTTCTGCACATTAGATTACAAAATACAAGACCCTTTCCAAAAAGTCCTAAACATGGAGGTCCAAAATATTTATCCTCCCAAAATGCTATGTCCTAGCCCCCCGTCCTCATGGAGTGGTATTCGAGTCCACAAAGCTTTTGTCCATGCTATCCCCGGCTGAGGCTTCCCCCTTATGGACTCCTTCTTCTGGGTCTTCTTCTGGATCCTCTTCCTCGGGGTCTTCTTCGGGGTCTTCTTCCTCGGGGTCCTCTTCTTCTTCGGGATCCTCTTCTGGATTCTCTTCTATTATACTGTCATCCCCGCACCTCCAATTTTCATTATCATCGTATAGATCCATATCTTTAATCCAACTTAGATTCCACCAAATACCCCCATAAAACATCCTCCCAGGGGACTCCACCTCATCATCAGATGCGTCTTCTTGATTCTCGATCCTTGGCATATTCCTTATAACACTCTCAGCATCCTTGATGATGTTCCCTTCACTGTGTTTTGCTACTCCCATCACATTAGTACTACCCTTGGTTCCACTAAAGATGGTCTTTGGATTCGTTTCGTCGGATTCATAGTCCCAGTCCATACTATTTGCACTCCAACTCTGACTTTCCATCTCTGAGCCCTCTGATGACAACTCGGGCGTGCTAGAATCTCCCATCTGAAAGGATAAGGTTTCATATTAGCTTGTTTTCATTCCCAATCCTCAAAATATAATAGATCAATCACACATATCTATACAAATATATCAATAGAAAAAAAAACTTGTAATTATTTTACCAATTTCAGTTACCTTGTAGTTGAGTTACCCCTGATTTATCTGATATTTTACTTACTCTCCAGTCTCAGTGTCCCATACCACTGGAGATCAACACAATAGGCCCGCACCTCTCGTAGGATCCGTTCAAATTAGAGTATGCGGGTACCCGAATTGGAACGTAGGAGAACAGGCAAATATCATATATTTCAGGGAACCCACACACTTAAATTTTCATGGTCTAATACTAATCTCCCTAGTTTTCCCACCAACAAACATGTAAAGTGTGCATACAACCCTACAATTTGTCTATCCTTAGCCTAAAACCTTTGCTCTGATACCAACTGTAACGGTCCCAGAATTTCTTATTGAACTTAGTCCAATAATATTTCTTCGAAATTTCGGCAGCACCTCCCCTAAAATATAGACCATACCATACTACACCACAACCAATAATGTCCACAATGGACACAACACTTCCAATACAATATTTCGGCACAATTTGCCTACTTATCAACATAATTAAAATAAAACTTCCTCACAAAATCTTGCATTTATCCATCAAACACCAAAAGAGTTACAATGTCCTCTCCCACAATACATCATACTTACCATGACATTGTCCAAGTCCTTCCATACATGAAATCAAGGTTACTTACCAAGTTTATATTCAAATAGCCACGCATAGAGTTCTACTTACATTTCCAACACCCAAAATTACTTTTCATACATCAAGTTCCCACGTATAGATACAATAAGCCGTTTCAAAAGTAAACACAATATGAAGTAAATATTAAACACAAGTATGACATAAGAGGGGTCGATCACTCCATATCTATAGGATTGTAAAACCTACATTGGCTTCTTACCCTTGTCCAAACCTGAAATTTACAACATGAATAAAGACATGAGCTTGAAAGCTCAGTGAGTAAACCATCTAAAATCTACTAATCTAATTCCATAGGTCGATTGGGTTTAAGTTGGTCCATAAGTTTATTGAGTTGGTTTCCACTGTGCTATTACATACCCCCATTTTTAAGTTAGATGTCTCAACTACCATGAAAAATTTAATAAAGTTTATTTCTATCACACTTTAGTACATAATAGGAATAAATATAGTTGTCACCGTCTTCCCCCTTCTGCCGGCTCCCGCTCGGCCCCTTCCTCCAAATAATATATATATTATATACATACACATAATATGATTTTCACCGTCTTCCCCCTACTACCGGTTCGCGCTCGGCCCCTTCTTCCAAATAATATATATACATACACAAGTACTAAAAATAAGGTTATCACCGTCTTCCCCCACCTACCGGTTCTCGCTCGGCCCCTTCCTTCAATAATATATACATATATTACATAATGCAAATTTCACCGTCTTCCCCCTCCTGCCGGTTCTCACACGGCCCCTTCCTCCAATAATATAACAATGTATAGCACATTCAGCTTAACATACAATTTCACATAAATATTTCATATACTATGAAACGTAGTCAAGCCATCCACTTGAAGTAGTTAACATTAATGTAGATATATAAACCCCTTAATGAACTCAATTTATTCTTTTATAAAGAAAGTGTCACAACACCCAAATATTTACATGTCGTGTACATACATATTATCAACATATTTCCCCTTACAATTCCATGCTACAATGCCTAGTCCGATATTGCGCACTTAAAGTCTCTAGCTAAAATAATGGTATAAGCATATACATGACACATAAGACTTCGTGCCGCTCCCATTATGTGCAATCTAAACCATTTCTCGTTTTATGTTAATTCACATAGTCAATAGCCAATGCGAAATTTATCTCAAATTACTCAATATACTAATATGAAACTAATCTAGGTATCGCACCTCTTATGGGAGAATAATCTCTAATTCATACATGCTATGATTTCTCCTTCTTTTCCTTAATTCTACAACATGACACCTTTTATTTCTTTTCATTATATCTATCAAATTTACATACAAATTTAATTCCAATTTTTATCTATCAAATCCTTAATTTATCCAAAATTATGAACTTTAGATTTTACACTAGATAAAACTTTTAGTCTACTCACTTTGATTGACGAATGCCCACGCGAAGAACACCGTCTATTTCACCCACCGAATCAAGCCCTAATTCAATAAAATCCTAGAATTAAACAATGATAAAAAATATAACTTTATTTAAGAAAATTTCTAGGGTTTTACCTCCAATTCTTTGCTCGAAGAAACCCGAATCCGACCGTGGATTTCCCGAATCTCACCCCGAAAAACTCCCCTCTTCTCCTCCTTCGCGCGTTGCTGCCGTCAGGGCCGCGCGCTCGCCGTCACCTGACCGCGCGCGCTCGCTGCGGGCCGCGCGTTCGCGGCCTCCTCCGCCGCTGCCTGCTCGCGCGGCGCCTGCCGCGCGCCGCTGTCGTGGCCGCCCTGGCCGCCGCCTCCTGCGGTGGCTAGGGTGGAGGTCGAATAGGTGAGAGAGAGAGGGAGAGAGAGAGAACCTGGAAATCAAAGAAGAGAGAGAGAGAGAGATTTTGGGTTCCTCGTTCACAGCCAGGGGAAGAAGAAAGAGTGGTTTGGAAATAGTTAAGTGAATTGGAAAAAATTATTTTCCCTATTTAATATATTCCCAAATTTGTAAAACTTGACACCTCTCATTTCAAATTTCAAGACTCCCTAATTAAAACCCACCTCATTATTCTTTTGCCCTAAAGTTGCCAACAAATCACCTCATTTAATTATATTGAGAAAAAAAATTGTATTTTAGGTATAGGTATTATGATTTAGGTATTTATACTCTCAAGTATTATACCATTACTAAATAAGTACCAATACTTAGTATTAAAAATGGGCAATTGAGTATACTTAAGTGTATATATATATACAAATAATTTTAGTATTTTTCTAAGATTTGGATTAAACCTAAAACATGATTGTCACACAGTTAAATGAAAATCATTTAAGCTAAATTCCGGATTTATTTAAGTCGGGTGTTACATTCTCCTTATACACTTCGGTTCAAGGGGAGAAATCTTCATGGAGAATTATACAAGCAAGGTGATTGGCATAGAAACAATTCAGGTTCGATCTCATAATGGATGCATCATTACTCTTCAAGGCGTTCATCATGTTCCGAATTAAGGTACAATCTTGTCTCTCGTGGACCCTACATGGAGAATGGTTCAGTTTCAGTTCTGAAGGTGATCTTATGAAAGTTCTCAAAGATACCTATGTAATTATCAGGCAGAACATATCGGCGATGTTTAAATGTTACGAAATTCAGATTTTACAGTTGGTGAATTGCAGTTATCCTCGCCTTCAAGATCAGAGGTTGTGGAACAATCGAATATTATGCTAATTTCGAGCTCGGATGTTCAGTTTTACCTCAAAGGTAGATTGGCATTGGACAGCGCCGGCGCAAAACAAGAAAATTCAAATCGTCACTCCTATGGTGGAGCAAATTCTCATAAATCTTGCATGGGTCAAGGAGATTGTTGGGTGATCAAGTTCAGGTCGGGTATGAACTTGTTCGACCTAATCAAGTTGTTAACCCCATGAGCGGGTTATGAGAAAAGGAAGTGAGATGGAGACGAAGTCAAGATTTGTTCAATTGTGTATTAATGTGAGCATATGGGACATAGTGGTTATTCTTGGACTTGGACGAATTCAAGTCAGGGGAAAAATTGCTAGGATTATGACTGGAATATGTCGTGAAGGTAGATGAAACTTCGAAGATCAAAGATCGAACGTGCACAATAAGTTGTTCACAGTATTAGTTTACTTATACTTGGTATAGTCGACTAATGATAAGAGTTAGTTAACTTATACATTAATAGTCAACTAGGACTTGCAAACAAAGAATTGGGTTCTCAAATTTTGTTAGAGTAGTCTACTAATAATTGGGTATAGTCGTTTAATGCATGTTATTAGTCAACTTATACTAAATCCTAGTTGATTAGTGCTGAGTCTGATCTATTTCCAACCTTGAGTTGAATTCGAGTTTCTTTTACTCTGAGGCGGTGATTGTTCGTATTGATAAAGTTTGTATACGACTAAGAGAGTTCTATAGTTTATAATTAAAACTCTTGGGGTTGGCCTTCAATTTATGCAATAAATTAAGAATTCCTAAAGGGCGTAGTTCATCAAAGAAAGAGATTCGTGTGAGAAGTTTTAGCCATCAAGGTTTTGTTATTCTTGGCGGCCATCAAAGGGCTTGTAATCTTCTTAACAAGAGGTGTAAATGTTTCTAATTATACTCTCCCAAAGTTTAATAAAGTTTCTCCACCTTTCTCTTATAGACGTACAAACGATCTGTTTGATCAGTAGAACCATGTTAAATTGTGTGTTGGTTTTCTATAGTTCAGAATATCTTCCCACTGTTGTGCGCGCTATCCAATCACAACAACCAATCAATAGAGAATCCCAAGATCTCCAGCACACAGAACAACCCAACAATCACAACGAAGAACGCACAAATCACAAAGACAAGATTTAACGAGGTTCGGCCTCAATGCCTACGTCCTCGGGGCAATCAATGGAGAGATTTATATTTAGGAAGATGATTACAATAGCTTTTTGTCTCTTTGAATGCAAGAGAACTCCCAGCTAATACAATTTCGCAGGCTTAAACCCTAGAAAACCCCAGCAGCCCTTAAATACCCTGCTGTTCAGCAATTTGCGGAACAGCAGATTTTTGCCCAAACCCGACTGTCGGTCGACCGGCGGGTCGACCGACCTCCCCTCCGGTCGACCCGGTCGGTCGACCGAATTTAACTGAGAGTTTGGCTCTTTACAGTCAGGGTCTTTCGGTCGACCGGGCCGGTCGACCGCCTAAGGCCCTGTGCATGTTGTGCATGTCGGTCGACCGGACCGGTCGACCGACCCTGCCTGATTCTGCTGCTGCTGCTATTTTCTGCTACTATCCACTTTGCCTTCCGTCGTCGACTTCCTTGGCGATCTCCTCGACGCGACCCATGGCAATCCAGCAATCCAGTCAGCTTCCTAGGTAATAATCTCTCTCTTTCCAATAATTATCCACCTCGGCGAAGATTTTCAAATCTGAGCCGAACTCCAACGAACCCCAGTCCATCACCTGGCGAAATCGACACACGATCTCGGCGAAATCGACACACGATCTCGGCTTGCGCGCACCGGTCGAAATCGACACACGATCTCGGCGAAATCGACACACGATCTCGGCTTGGAATCTTTGGCTCATCTATTCCTGAAAACATCGCACATGCCTTCCCTGCACTTCACCTTAGGAGAATTTCCATACCTGCCGATCACTAACCGTGGCTCCCACTCCGCAACTTCACGACCTCACGAAGACTTCCTTATGAGCCAACACTGACTCTCCACTGACTAGCTCTATCTAGTCTACCTGTCTTTCACTGACGGTCCAACCAAGTCTGCGTAGAACACACCAAACATCATCGGCTTCAACTGGATGCACACCACTCCTTATGCAAGCTCAACATCTTCTAACCGGAAGATAAACCTGTTCATCGAGATCACACCATCTCACCACTACGTGAGATCCAACTGGCCACACCACTTCACCTCTACATAAAGTCTCTTCACTTCTACGTGAAGTCTTTCCATCTCTACTTGAAGCTCCAATAGGCCACAACTCTTCACCTCTACGTGAAGATCCAAAATTACATCTCGAGAACCCAAATAGCTTCATAAGAGTTGCATCACCAAATGGCTGCGCCTTTACGGCTGCCTACGTACCTTTGCCCAAAAGGATCAAGCCAACCGTAGTTCATTTAAATGAGCTTCATCAAGCTCAAGCACTTGCACCTCTATTTGCAGCAGCGAACCTGTCTGACTGAGTCATATGAACCTCTTCCTGACCATCATGGAGAACAACGGCCTTTAACTTCAGCTTGTTGAGATCACAAGCTTAAGATCCATGCTTCTTTAACCACGAACGTGGTTTCACCTTGGTTCCAATGGCTGCAAATAACTCGACATCCTCAATAATATCGTCAATCTGTTCAGCATCACCCTTGGTATCTTGAACTCCTCCCGGTGTCATCTCCGATGAAGTCTCCTTTGATGCCGAACCAACTGGAGATGATGGAGTAGCATCAACCTCCACCCGCTGCGATCCTTCCTTGGTCTTCGTCCTCTCCACCTGCTGAGAGACAGTGGACTTCAACACTGAAGCCTCTCCAAATGTGACATGCCTGCTCATCACGATCTTCTTGTCTTCGGGGTCCCACAACCTGTAGCTGTTCCTTTTGACACCCAAGTAGACAAATCTCTTTGCCCGCGGATTCACCTTGCCACTCTTGGCACTGAAGTAGGCCGGACTTTCAAACTCCCGCAGCACACCATGACCTTGAGCAGATTTTTCAGACCAAATTTTCAATGGAGCTTTACCTCCTATCGCAGTCGATATGTTCATGAGATGGCTAGCATACTCAGTTGCCTCAGCCCAGAACGACCTGTCTAATCCTGCATTAGACAACAACCTCCGAACCTCCTCCAGTAAGGAACGGACTACATCTCTAGCCAACCCATCTTTACATGTTGTGAAGTGAGTAGCAATACCTGTGTTCTGGCTAAACCGTAGGAACTGGTCCATGTCCTTTTCAACATTACCAATATGAAGCTCCTTTATCTTCCTACCTATTTGCCTCTCCATTCTTCCTCTCCACTTCATCAACACATCTAGGGCTTCTCCCCTTTGTCTCATCGGATATATCCAAACCTACCTAGATGAACCATCAATAAACGAGATAAAGTACCTGTGACCTCCAAGCGATGCCGTCTTAGCAGGTCCCCATACGCTCATGTGAACACAATCAAGAAGACCTTCATTGCGGTGAGTACTGGTGCTGAATCTCACCTTCTTCTTGTCCAGAACGCTGTGTCCACCTTCTAAATTGTAGGTAGCAGCACCTTCCATGGATTCCTTCTTTACAGGAGCTTGCAAAGACCTTCCATCTTCGTGTCCGACCTTTCCCTGCCAGTCCTCTGGGCCACCTTTATCTGAAGAACTCGAAGTCTCCACCTGATCTGTCATCATACTACCCTTCAAGTAGTAAAGATTTCCTCGGCGGATGCCCTTCATCACCATCATTGAGCCTCTGATCATCTTGAGAATACCATCTCGAACAGATATCACCATACCCGATGCTTCCAAAGTGCCAACTGAAATAAGATTCCTCTTGAGTTGAGGTACATACCTCACCTCCTTCAGCTCTCAAACTATCCCATCATCTGTCTTGATGCGGACTGTACCCATCCCTTCTATATTACACGGATGGTCATTCCCCATGACCGTGTAACATCCATCCAGCTTCTCAAAGCTAGAAAACCAGGCCCTATTTGGGCATACATGATAGGTGGCTCCGCTATCCAAGATCCACTCAGCCTATCTGAGTTACAAGCAGTAGGGTTAGTAACTGAGAGAGAGAACATCGATGAGTCATCATCCGATCCATCCGCCTTTGCGAGATTCGCCTCGGTCTTTGACTCCACCTTCTTATCTTTGGCCTTAGGGCATTCTGCTTTCCAGTGTCCTAGTTCCTTGCACAAGGCACACTGATTCCTCTTCAGATTTCTGAAACCCAACCTGAATTTCGATCTTCCTCTAATCTCCTTTCCCTTCCTTGATGAACCTCTGCCTCTTACTTCCAATGCCTCTGCCGATGACCCTGACTGAGAAGGATGCCTCTCCTTCTTCCTTGTCTCATAACTCATCAGTGCAGATGACACCTCATCATAATCCAAGCTCTGCCTTCCATTAATGAAGGTCAGTGTGAATGTCTCGTACTCCTCTGCAGGAAGTGAATTCAGAAAGATGACCGCCTTATCTTCCTCATCTACCGTGACATCCACATTTAGCAGATCTGTAAGAAGTTTCGTATATCGGTTGATGTGCTCATTTACTGTGCTTCCCTTCTTCATCCGAAACTGATACAGCTTACTCTTAAGCTGTAACCTGGACTCTACACTCTTCGTCAGGTACTTCTTTTCAAGGGTTTCTCACAGTTTCTTCGCTGTCGTCTTATGTTGCACAAGGTACTTTATGTCTTGTGACAAGCATGAACGTATCAAGCCACATGCCGATCTGTTCATCTTCGCCCAGTCTTCATCAGTGGTAGTGTTCTTCTTCTTAGCCAATAGGAGAGTGTCTTCGAGATTTGATGCATTCAGTACATCCATAACCTCGCATCTCCACATACCAAAATTGTTAGTCCCATTAAACTTAACAACTTCAATCCTTGGATGATTGTTCATTGTCTTAACAGATGCAGTTTCTTCTGCCATTGAGATTTTTCCTGAATCTCTATCTATGCGGAAGATCAACTAACTTGAAAATAGATCTCTACTCAGATAAAAAATAGAATTTTTACCTGACCCTTGAAACCCTAGATCGAGTTTCCCACTGGATCTACTTCAACACAGATTCAACGAGCCCTCCTTGCGTCCTTCTGAGATCGACACACAATCTCCTCGAACACCCAATACCTCTGATCTGAGATCGACACACGATCTCCACCGAATCAGATCTCGAGCCCTTCGAATCCTCAGAAATCCCAAGTGCAACCCGGAAGCTCTGATACTACTTGTTGTGCGCGCTATCCAATCACAACAACCAATCAATAGAGAATCCCAAGATCTCCAGCACACAGAACAACCCAACAATCACAACGAAGAACGCACAAATCACAAAGACAAGATTTAACGAGGTTCGGCCTCAATGCCTACGTCCTCGGGGCAATCAATGGAGAGATTTATATTTAGGAAGATGATTACAATAGCTCTTTGTCTCTTTGAATGCAAGAGAACTCCCAGCTAATACAATTTCGCAGGCTTAAACCCTAGAAAAACCCAGCAGCCCTTAAATACCCTGCTGTTCAGCAATTTGCGGAACAGCAGATTTTTGCCCAAACCCGACTGTCGGTCGACCGGCGGGTCGACCGACCTCCCCTCCGGTCGACCCGGTCGGTCGACCGAATTTAACCGAGAGTTTGGCTCTTTACAGTCAGGGTCTTTCGGTCGACCGGGCCGGTCGACCGCCTAAGGCCCTGTGCATGTTGTGCATGTCGGTCGACCGGACCGGTCGACCGACCCTGCCTGATTCTGCTGCTGCTGCTATTTTCTGCTGCTGTCCACTTTGCCTTCCGTCGTCGACTTCCTTGGCGATCTCCTCGACGCGACTGGCAATCCAGCAATCCAGTCAGCTTCCTAGGTAATAATCTCTCTCTTTCCAACACCCACTTCTCTCTTTTTCCCCCCTCGTTGCTCGTCGATACTGTGTTGCTTTCGCTGCGCTGCGCCCAGCGATTGGTCGCGGGGGCCATCAATTTCATGACATAATTCGGGTCAGATTCTGGTAAGAAAATGTCCGGATTCGGATCAAAGGTGACGCGAAAAAATCACGACCCAATCGGCCATCCCTGGCTACACAATACTAGCCAGGAACTGATTGCCATATCCCTACTATCATTAAGGAACATCTTGAGCGGAACCTCTTCCCATTAGTCTCTTCTTTCTTTGGCATGCACTATCCCAAAAATAACTACAGAATTATTTCAGTCAGTAATTGCTAGAATTTTTTTTCCTATTGCAAAAACACTCCTATCATTTTGCTGTATTGTTTAGAATATTACGTTATAACACAATCCCAAGTAATTCTACTTTGCTAATTCTTCACCCTTTTGATCCTCCAAGAGATGTATAAATCATAAAACTAGTAGTCCATCCTTTAACACCAAATACTTCTGAACAAATGACACTTAGAAACAAATATCAGATAATCTCTTGTTTTCAATCACATAAGTAGCATAATAATAAGGTCTTGTTTAACAACAAGAGTTAGCTTACTGTAAGTATAAGAAGTAACTCTCGCCAAAGAACCAAGCTAAACAAGATTTAAGGGTTAAGGATTTATGAACAAACTTGGGGTTTTCAAAAAAAAAATAAAAGCACTTCGCCTTTTATTTTTCGGGGCAAAGGTTTGTTGGGAATATGAAGAATATATGTGAATCTTTGAATTGAATTACAGCGAGATCCGTTGATCGAATTAATTGGATAATAGTTGGAGTGTGTTCTCCTTCCATTGGGGATGAACGTGGTATATTCACATGTTCAATTCCGACTTCGAATGAATGAGATATTCAAGTCAAAAGATTGCCTAATTCAAAGTCAAATGGGACTAAAGGTAGCTAAAGGCATTTTAGTCCCACATTGGCCATGGGATGGAAGTTTGTAGTGTTTAAATAGAGAAAATTGGGAACAAAGGGTATGTCCTTTGGGTACTTGGAGTTTTCGCGCGCGATTGGGAGGAAACCATGCCCGCGCATAAATACCCCTCCCGGAGCGCTATAAATAGCTCTCTGTTTTCTCAAATCTCAAATTAAGACACACCACCAAAACAATGTGAGTTCTGTCTGAAGGAGTTCAGAGGTCTTTCAGTAACTTCCATCAAAGGGAAGTGGGAGATCAGTAATTCAGTAACTTTCCATCAAAGTGAAGTGGGAGATCAGTAACTTTGTTTACAAAGCAAGTGGAGATTCTGGCTTCCAAAAGAGATTCTACAAAAATTCGTTCTAAAAGAGGGCTCAGAAAATTCAACAGATTCTTTAAATATAGAATTGTTGTCTGAATCTGGGACTTCCGAAGAAGAATATTCTTCTACCTTCCTTCCTCCAAAATAAAGGCAAATATTCAGTGGACCCGTTAACACCGATGTGGGGGACGTAATTGTCTTAAGGAGAAGTACTGTATATAAGTGAATTAATTTCTTTATACAGGGGATATACTGAATATCAGTATATTGAGACTGACTTATACCAACTTATACCAGTCTAATTGGTATTTAACCAAGGAAGGTAATTGAAAGGTCCTTCTTTAATTAAGGAACGTTCTATAGAACGGAAAACCTCCCACCTGATATTAACCGACCTAGCCAATTAGATCGGTGATATTTCAGTGATATTGATTAGTTGTCAGATTGATCACAGAAACCAACATTCTTAAGACAATTATTACATATTGAAGTTTCTTACTTCTGTTCTGCTTGAACTTGCAGAAAATGTCTAAGAGTAATCAAGATAGCTCTAGTAAGGCACCAAACATGCAACTACAAGCTTTGATGCCTACTCCACTTCCTAACCTGAAGCCAGGAAAATTTGACGGCACAGAATTTAAGAGGTGGCAACAGAAGATGCTCTTCTACTTGATCACTCTGCATCTGGCCAAATTCCTGCAAGAAGATCCACCAGAACTCGGAACTGATCGGGACTCAATACTTGCAGTCAATGCATGGACTCAAGGTGACTTCCTTTGCCGAAATTATGTTTTAAATGGACTGGATGACTCTCTTTACAATGTCTACAGTCCCGTCACAACAGTAAAGAAGTTATGGACCAGTCTTGAGAAGAAGTACAAGACTGAGAATGTTGGTACCAAGAAGTTCGTCGTAGGACGATTTCTGAAGTACAAAATAGTGGACAGCAAGACTGTAATCAGTCAGGTGCAAGAGTTCCAACTTATCTTGCACGAGATAGAAGCCGAAGGTATGATTCTACCTGAAACCTTTCAGGTTGCTACTATCGTGGAGAAACTCCCACCTGCGTGGAGAGATTTCAAGAACTACCTGAAGCTCAAGCGAAAAGAGCTGAAGTTGGAAGATCTCATTGTGAGGTTTCGAATTGAAGAGGACAACAGAAAGTCTGAGAAAAGGAGCAGTAAGAACTCCTATGAAGCCAAAGTCAATGTGATCGAAGACTCAAAGGGGAAAGCGTCTACTTCCAAAGGTTTAAAGCGGAAGAAGACTTCCCAGGGGTACAATGGCAAGGTCCAAGAAGGCAAGAACATGCGCTTCAAGGGAACCTGCTACATCTGCAACAAAGAAGGGCATAATGTGAATGAATGTCGCAGCCGTCTCAAAAAGAACAAGAAGAACCATCCACAGGCAAACTTGACCGACCATGCGTCGCCAAGCCTTTCAGCTGTGGTGTCAGAAGTGAATCTGACAACCAACAATAAGGATTGGTGGGTAGTCACTGGGGCTACTCGGCACATCTGTTCTGAGAAATTATTATTCTCTGAATATAAAAAACTAGAGCAAGATGAGCAACTATTCATAGGAAGCTCAACCGTCTCCAAGGTTGAAGGAAAAGGTAAGGTCATCCTGAAGTGGACATCTGGAAAAGAGCTTACTCTGAACGATGTGCTACATGTTCTAGATATCCGCAAGAACCTGATCTCTGGATCAATACTTAGTAAGAAAAGATTTATAATGGTTTTGAATCAGACAAATTTGTACTTACTAAGGGTGTGATGTATGTGGGAAAGGGTTATCTTATTGATGGACTTTTTAAAGCCAATGTTGCAGTGGTAGATAAAAAGTCTGTGTATTTGTACCCGAAGCTTATAAGTAAAGGAAAATCTTCTGTTTATTTGCTTGAGTCTCCTACTTTATGGCATGCTAGATTAGGGCATGTAAATTACAAGTCTTTAAAGAACTTGTCTAATCTAAGATATATTCCTAAACTCAACTTGGAAGAAATTCGCAAGTGTGAGATTTGTGTTGAGGTCAAGTTAGCGAAAAATTCATTTCACTCAGTTGATCGAAATACAGAACCTTTAGGGTTAATTCATAGTGATCTGTGTGACTTGAAGTTTATGCCAACTAGAGGCGGTAAAAAGTATTTTATTACTTTTATTGATGACAGTACAAGATACTGTTATGTGCATCTTTTAAACAGTAAGGATGAGGCAATGAATATGTTTATAACATATAAAGCTGAAGTTGAGAATCAACTCAACAAGAATATCAAGATTCTAAAATCCGATAGAGATGGAGAATATGAATCAAATGATTTTAGTGAGTTATGTGCTAAATTTGGTATAATCCATCAAACAACAGCACCATATACTCCTCAGCAAAATGGAATTGCTGAACGGAAGAACAGAACTTTGAAGGAGATGGTCAATTTCATGCTCATAAGTTCTGGAGCTCCGCAGAACTTGTGGGGGGAAGTTCTGTTAACTGCAAATTATATTCTAAACAGAGTACCCCACAATAAACTTGATCTTATACCATTTGAGTTATGGCATGGAAGGACACCTTCCTACCATTACCTCAAAATGTGGGGGTGCCTTGCAAAGATACTAGCACCATTACCTAAAACGGCTAAGTTAGGAGCAAAAACTATGGACTGCATATTCATAGGCTATGCCTTGAATAGTAGTGCCTACAGATTTCTGGTTCATAAATCAGAAATACCAGATATTCATGTAAATATGATTATCGAACTAGAGATGTTGTGTTCTTTGAAGATATTTTTTCATATAAACGGGAAACAGATAAGACTTCTGGGAAAAGAACACATGAGATGACGTTCAGGGACGAAAGCCCCGAGGAACCGATTGTTAATGCGAAAATTGAACAAAGAAGAAGTCAGAGATCTAGAATCTCAAAATCTTTTGGTCCAGATTTCATAGCATACGCTATTGAAAGCGAACCTCAAATATTTAAAGAGGCTATGTCTACCCCAAAAGTACAAATATGGAAAGAAGATATAAATAGCGAAATAGAATCCATACTAAGTAATCATACTTGGGAATTGACAAACTTGCCTCTTGGTAGTAAACCAATTGGGTGTAAGTGGATTTTCAAAAGAAAATTAAAACCCGATGGATCTATCGATAAGTACAAGGTTAGATTAGTAGCCAAGGGATTCGACAAAAGGAAGGACTTGACTACTTCGATACTTATTCACCAGTAACAAGAATAACATCCATTCGGATGTTGATTGCAATTGCAGTATTGCGTAACTTAGATATCCATCAAATGGATGTCAAGACTGCATTCTTAAACGGTGAATTAAATGAAGAAATATATATGGAGCAACCTGAAGGATTTATAGTCAAGGGCCAAGAACACAAAGTGTGTAAATTGGTAAAATCCTTATACGGTCTAAAGCACGCTCCAAAACAATGGCATGAGAAATTTGATAGTGTCATGATCAAAGATGGATTCACTATTAATGAATGTGATAAGTGTGTTTACACTAAAATAGTTAGAAATGCATATATTCATTGTTTGTCTTTATGTAGGCGACATGTTGATACTTGGGACTAATAATGAAATTATTAAGTCCACTAAAAGAATGTTATCCAACAGTTTTGACATGAAGGATCTGGGGTTGCTGATGTAATTTTAGGAATTAAAATCACCAGAACACCAGATGGAATCAGTCTATCTCAATCTCACTACGTGGATAAGATGATAAAAAGATTCAAGGATCATGGGATAAAAGAGAATACTAATCCTTTTCTCCCACACATCCACCTTCATAAGAATACAGGAACTGGAATACGCCAGTTGGAGTATTCTCAGATTATCGGAAGTCTAATGTATTTGATGAATTGCACTAGACCCGATATTGCTTACGCTTGAAGCAAGTTAAGCAGATACACTAGTAACCCTAGTGATCAACATTGGACTGCTCTACTACGAGTATTGGGTTACGTATCACATACCAAGGAATATGCCTTGAGATATGGACAGTATCTACCTGTACTTGAAGGATACAGTGATGCTAATTGGATTATAGATTCTGAGGAATCAAAATCAACTAGCGGATACGTATTTACTCTAGGAGGAGCAGCGGTATCTTGAAAATCTTTCAAGTAAACATGTATTACTCGTTCCACTATGGAATCAGAATTCATAGCCTTAGATAAGGCCGGATAAGAAGCAGAATGGCTTCGACAATTTTTGAAAGATATACCATTATGGCAAAAGCCAGTGCCCGCTATATGCATACACTGCGATAATCAAGCAGCTATATTTAGGGTACAAAATGTTATATACAACGGTAAGTCTAAACATATTCGTCGTAGACATAATACTGTGAAGCAGTTGCTCTCAAACGGAATTATCTCTATTGACTTTGTCTCGTCAAAAGATAATTTAGCGGATCTGCTTACTAAAGGTTTAAGTAGAGAGCGTATAAACTGCGCATCGAGGGGAATGGGTCTAAAAGCCTAACCTTACCGAGTCAGCTTAATGGAAACCTCACTTAGCGACTGGAGATCCCACGGACTAAGTTCAAAAGGAAAAAACTAGTTATGATTGACTCAGCAAGTAAGCACTTGGGAGCTTGACTCCAATCCATTCCTAAGGTGCACATAAGTGCTTTCAACAAGTGGATTAAGGATAAGCTTAACGTTTTAATGATGCCTATATCTTGTTACTAAACAAGTGGAGTAGAGTAGACTATTCTTAATAGGATGATCACCTATGTGAGTATAGAGTTGGGTCGACTCTTTGAGAATTTCTATGGAGGCTGTTATTCCCTAAAGATACTCTCTGAAATCAAGAATGTCCACGGCAAAAATGGACACAACTGAGAACCAAAGTTGATTTGGAAAGTCACTGTGTGAAGCTTGTTGACTTGGCTTACACTAACTGCTAACAGTTCAAGACCTAGTTCACTGATTATCCAGTAAGTCTGATAAAACTTTCACTACGGAAGGTTCAAGACCTAGTTTACCTATCCTGATGCAGTTTCTTTTCTAAAGTATCTTTCACAACAGAGTCTGTCTCTTTGTGTGTCAATTCCTTGAATCTCCGTTCATTGTGGGGCATTGTTGGGAATATGAAGAATATATGTGAATCTTTGATTGAATTACGGCGAGATTTGTTGATCGAATCAATTGAATGATGGTTGGAGTGTGTTCTCCTTCCATTGGGGATGAATGTGGTATGTTCACATGTTCAATTCTGACTTCGAATGAATGAGGTATTCAAGTCTCAGATTGCCTAATTCAAAGTCAAAATGGGACTAAAGGTAGCTAAAGGCATTTATTCCCACATTGGCCATGGGATGGAACTTTGTAGTGTTTAAATAGAGAAAATTGGGAACAAAGGGCGTGCCCTTTGGGTACTTGGAGTTTTCGCGCGCGATTGGGAGGAAACCATGCTCGCACATGCGCACGCGCGCCGCTGCTGGCGCTTGGTTCCAAGATGTAGAATCTATATTGAATCACCACTTAGCAGGGTTACTAGGACTTGGGTCTCTTTCTTGGGCGGGACACCAAATACACGTATCCTTACCAATTAACCAATTTCTCGACGCTGGAGTTAATCCTAAAGAGATCCCACTTCCTCATGAATTTATCTTGAATCGGGATCTTTTGACTCAACTTTATCCCAGTTTTGCCGAGGGATGCTTCTACAGTGGGTTGACCAAAATGAGGATCCCAAATTGCATGAGCAATAGGTCTTACATGTAAAGGGTCCTGTATCCATGACTCAAAATTTCCTTACCAAGCTACATGAAACAGATTTTCGGACGTCCACAGAAAGATTATTGCTAACTGCCCAAAGTGAGAAGCAAAAATGCTCTTCGGGCTCGGGCACGGGCACGGGCTCGGGCTCGGACTCGCGCTCGGGACCGGGACGGGTCCGGGTCTGGGTCTGGGTTCGAGTTCGGATTCCCTACCCAGCCTGGTTCTTTTTGAACCGGGTCTCACGAGTATGGGTTACGCGGAGCATACCCGCTCCGCTATCCGGATCCGAACCGCCCCGCCAACGGCTGTCTGTAAACCGTCGCGGCGGTTGGATGGTTGCGGCGGTTGAACCGAACCGTTGCAACGGTTCAGACCGAACCGTTGCAACTGTTGGTTGGATTCGGACGTAAATACCCCTCCCGGAGCGCTATAAATAGCGCTCCATTTTCTCAAATTAAGACACCGAAACAATCTGAGTTCTGTCTGAAGGAGTTCAGACATCCTCTCTCTCTCAGTCTTTCAGTAACTTCCATCAAAGGGAAGTGGGAAATCAGTAACTCGATTTCCAAAGCAAGTGGGGAGTCTGCAACTCAGTTTACAAAGCGGCTTCCAAAAGAGATTCTGCAAAAATTCGTTCTGAAAGAGGGCTCAGAAAATTCAACAGATTCTTTAAATAGAATTGTTGTCTGAATCTGGGACTTCCGAAGAAGAATATTCTTCTACCTTTCTTCTTCCTCTACAGTGGATGCTCCTCCAAAATAAAAGCAAATATTCTCCTGAAATTTGTCTTAGTCTCACTGCTTCAATAATCCTGTGAAGGTACTGGTTAACTACGGTTCGACCGTACGGTGATTTGGTAGTGCTATCCAAATACCGTGAAGGAGTGTGATATCTTGGGAGACCAGCGTCCAGTAACCCGTTAGCACTGGTGCGGGGACGTAATTATCTTAAGGAGATTCGCTTTAAGCGTATCTTACTCCAAGTACTGTATAAGTGAATTAATTTCTTTATACAGGGGATATACTGAATATCAGTATATTGAGACTGACTTATACCAGTCTAATTGGTGTTTAACCAAGGAAAGTAATTGAAAGGTGGTTCTTTAATTAAGGAACGTTCTATTGAACGGAAAACCTCTCACCTGATATTAACCGACCTGGCCAATTAGATCGGTAATATTTCAGTGATATTGATTAGTTGTCAGATTGATCCCAGAAACCAACAAGGTTTAACTCTTACACCACCTTTACGCTAGCTTAAAGGAAAGGAGCAAGTTTTTTGCTTTTCAAAGAGTTAATCTCTAACTCTCACTCTTAAAACTCTTGCAGCTAAGCACAACCTAAATCTTTGTCTAACCTCTCATCGCAAACAATCCACATATGATCTTCATCATATGATGGACTTTACATTTTAGGAAAACTTATACCAAGGAGCACCAGCCACCACTTATACCAAGTGCTTATACAAGGATCTAAGTTGAAATAAATCAGGACAATTTAGACGCTATTTATAGTTCTCGAGTCCTGAAGCTGTATAAAGCTGATGGAGAAAAGAAAGAAAAAAACTCCTTTTGGTAAGGCCTAATCATGTTTGGCCTAAACTTAGAATCTAAATCCACTCATGTGATGAAGAACCCTTTTTTATTAGAGAAAAAAAATATGCTGATTCCAAGCTAATACACACAAAATCAAGACAAAAGAGTACAAGAAGAAGCAAAATAGCCTATAGATGTTAACGCAGACAAAAAAGCGAAGATGTCGGCTAGATATCGTTCTAGCACCAATGAACCCTGAAAGGAACATTCAGGTATGGATAGTACTTGAATTTACAAGCGAAGATAAACATCTCGAATCCACGAGCAATTGGAGAGAAAAACTCAATTTTATTGATTAAAACTTGAATACCAAAAAACAAAGATACAATGGCCTTTTATAGGCTTAAAATAAGTGTTCTAATTTAACTAGGAAACTAAAATCGAACCAAAAAAAAAAAACAAATTGGAATCCAAAATGGACCCGAAAACTAAATCCTAAATAAAATCGTATACTCTGATACAGAGGTCGGTGACAGAGTTAGTCGACTTATTGTTTTCATTAGTCGACTAATGAACAATCTAAAAATTACCAACTCTCTGTTGAACCAAATTAGTCGAGTACTCAGATTGGATTAATCGATTATTGAGAGAGTTAGTCAACTAGTAAGTCGACTACTGAGAGAATTAGTCGACTATTCTTGATGATTAGTCGGCTAATGCAAATCCTCCTGTTTGTTCCACTGCTCTCCTACATAAGTCACTCCCTCTTCAAAAGAATTTATCCTCGAGTTCCAATCAATAGAACCATGAATGATGTTAACTTTAGCAAACTCGACCTGAGATAAAGTGTGATTCCAAAATCTTGATTCGCCTCGACGATCTTCCAAAGTGCAATTGACGATAGAACTTAGCATACCGTGTAGAACACCTATAATCATGTGACATGGAATAAAGAGCATCATCTTAGAAAATCTGAATTTTTTTCACTTGTAACTTGACAAGTCGTACATCTTCTTATAGTTGTAGATAAATGAGGATCATGCTCTCGTTGCGCCCAGGTGCCAATAATACGTGATATGAACTTGAAGACTTGAAAACTTTCATCTCTAGCACTCTCCTTCCGCATAAAAAGATCTTTGAAATCATGAAGAATAGATATGCCAAGGTGGTTTAAAATCTTCCAACAATAGGCTCATCTCCTTGGGAATCTCAGCGGGTGAAGTAATTTCTTCTTTGACAACTAAAGCAAAATTATGCATTGTTTCCCTCGACTCCACCAAAAACTCACTCGGTTGCATATGAATATTAGTTTAGGCTCCTTTTCTTTTGTCGGCCATGGAACAGGTGGAATAGGCTTCATGTCAAATCTTTTACCCTTTCAAGTGAACATATAGATGTTTTGTTTGCCTTTGTGGGAGCGTCAACATCTTGCCATGGTCTCCCTAAAAGAATATGACATTGTATGTTGTTTAAACATTACTGAAGACTAAACCTCATATGCATGTTTCATGCCAAATACAAGGGTCGTGTTTCAACCCAAACATGGACCTCGCGTCTTTTTATCAAACGTGGAGGTCGCGCTTCAACTCCAAACATGGACCTAGGGCCTCATATCGACGCGAAAGTCGTGTTTCAACTCAAACACGGATGTCGCATCTCAACAAACACGACAGAGGGTTGCGTTCTGTGCTAAACGCGATGGTCGTGCTGCTCTTCAATATGCGGACCTCAGGGTAGCATTTAAAAAAAACGCAAGATCCACGTCTAATGGCGAGGTCTGCATCCAACACGACCCACATTTCTGATGTAACAGACAGCAGTTACTGGACAATCAATACCCACTTTCTCTCCACATAATGGGGCATAAATCACCATTATAGAGCAATCAGTACCCACTTTCTCTCCACATAATGGGGTATAAATCCCCATTATGAAGCAATCAATACCCACTTTCTCTCCACATAATGGGGGCATAAATCCCCATTATGGAGAGATTTAAGAGGGCAATTATCCTTTTGAAAACTCCAATAAATAGCTATGAAAGTTAGGGGCTAAAAACAAAGAGAAACGCAATAAGCCAAAGGCTAGATGAGGAGAATTCCTAAAAGACATACTTGATACTTGATACTTGAAGTTGGATAATCACATGAGGCTGAAAACTAAGCACAAGGTTGTTGAATACATATTGTATTGGAGGAAAAAACTCTACAAACTTGCTGTGTTCAAGTTGAGTTTCTAATCTCTTTAAGATTTTAGCAACTGATTATGGTTTCAAACCTGACCAGTGCACTTCCAATGAGAGCAAGAAGCTTGAAGATCAAGCTTTCGGTTCAGCTCGTCAACAGAGAATAAGAATCACTCTCCACCGCTACACGAAGAACCCAGTTTTAAACAAAGAGGAGATCCACTCAAACCCTCCTCTCTTTTGTAATTAAATTTTTATCCGTCGTAATTTTCTTTGCAACAATAAGAATTTTTACATGCTCAATTTTCCAAGGAAACAGACATTTGTCCATGTCTACAACACACAAGCAACAAAATCTTAATAAAACTTGCTAATTAAAATAGAGACATGACAAAGATCGGTTACCTTGATGAATGGACCTTTTTTATCATCCAATAGTGTAAGGGTGAGGATGTGATTCTATTTCTAACTTCAAGTAGTCCACCAATGCACTAGAAACGATGTTCTTGTGATTACTCATTCTGTGTACATATTATTTATCATATTTCCACATTTATTTTTATAAAATATTGTTATCTAATTATATTATTGTTTAGTGATGTGCATGCCTCCATAAATAAAAGAAACGAAGAAAGAAGCCCAAAGGCCTAAAAAGCCAATAAAAGTTCTAGATGAATCAAATCAAATTTGGAGATAAGGGGAGAATTCAAATTAAATTCGGATTTGGATAATAACTTGCTCCCCAAGTAAAAAAAAAAGAATATTATCAGCATATCCACACATCAAATTCAAATTCTGAAGATATGCATCTAGTTGATTAGGAAGATGAGAATAAGAGAAGCTTCTAAGTTATCTACAATTCCTATCTAAATTCAAATTTCAAATTTAAATCAATTTGAAATCAAGTGAGTAAAAAAAATATATCATCATCCATACAATTCAAATTCAAATTCCAAATATATATCTCTTGATAAACGAGAAAGATAAGAGTCAAAAAGAAAACTATAAAAAGCTTTTAAATCCAACTTCAATTTAAAGTTCTAAATCAATTCAGACTCAAATTCAGACTAGACACTTTTTTATATTCTGATCATAACTTTCGCTATAAAAACTCAAATATGATGATTCAAGATGCTCTAGAAAGATGACGTAAATAGATACAATTCTTATGTTGACCATTATTTCTAATTCAGTCATTTGATAAGTCATAGTCAGTAATCAACACATCAGCTAGCTGCAGCCCAATTAAAAAATTGAATTCTCACATCAAATTAGAGCTGGATTAGAAGTCTTAATTGTGATTGGCTCTGAGGCCTATTTAAACAACTGAAATCTCTTATAATCAAATATTTTCAAATCAGATATCAAAGCTTAAGGTTTTTTTAGTTTCTTTTTTTTTCCAAATTATAGTTTTTATTTCTTAGATTTTTAGAAAAAGAGTGATTTTATAAGAAGGAAGGAACTTTTGTAACTGAAGGTGACAGATTCAACATAAGATTTTTCAGTTCTTCTTCTCAATCTCTTTTATTGTTTACTTGCTTTCTTTTTAATTATGCAATTTTTATTTCATCTATCATACTTTACTTTGTTTTATCATGCGTAACTAAATATCTTTATAGCTTGCTAATCTCTAAACACCACTACTTCTAATTTTTTATTTGAATACCGAATTGAATCATATGTATGTTTTGTGATTATGCAAGTGTTCTTGAAGGCATATGAGGATAAGTATTAATTTATTATTTACTAAAACTAGTTAATTATTTTCTTATTCTATGCTTGGATTATCTTGATAGTTTAATATTATGTTTTGATTAAGTGTTAGTCAATGTTTTTCTTATTCTATGCTTGGATGACCTTAATAGTTTAATGTTAAATTCTGATTATTTTTCTTATTCTATGATTGGATTGCCTTAATCTTAATGCAAATATGAGTTGTTACTATCTTATATGTCTTGCTTAATGCCTTGTGCAACTCCAAGGTGATTTCTTGATTTGAAGTGAATTCTCTAAAAGGTTAGTAAATTAATGGCGTGTTAGATGATTAGCAAGCTTTAAATCTTTTCCATGTTTCTAAAAACAGAATCTTTTTTCTTTTTAGTTCTCTTTCAAAACCCTAGTTTTCTAAAACCATCTAACTTTTAAATTAAAAACAAAACAATTTTTCTTTTTTTCTGTTTCTTTTTCATAAGCAGATAAGAGGTCACTTGAAGAATATGACCGAAAAGCTTTCATCGCATTCCTCAATATGGATTCGACCCGTTTAGCCACTTGCTATCACTATTAAATTACGAGAAATCAGAGAACACTGCACTCTCAGATAATACTTTCCTTAAACTATGTTTTCCCACAATCATCTCGCAACTTCCATTGTCAATGATGAGGTTGCATATCTTATTTTTGACCGAACACCTTGAGTAGAAAATTTAATATCATTGTATAGTGTCTGGGGCCTTTTGGTTGCATAATAACCACAGTACCTTGCAGGCAGCTGACTCTCCATACTTTTTAGTAAAGTCAGAGTCTTCTAACTCAGTCTCAATGTCCACCTCATCTTCATTCTTATAGTCCACCGTGTTGACTTGACTCTATTTTGGACACTCATTGGACTTGTGTCCAGGTTTACCACACCTATAACACTTGCCAACACCTGGCTTGGCGTATGGATTTTGCTTGCCCTTTGTAGTGGGGCTGCCATCATCACTAGGTTTGTTATAGGGGGCGTCGGTTGCGTTACGGGCTGGAGGTTGATCACTCGATGTGGAACTCTGCTGAGTTCTTATACTACTGGATGTCTCATCTCCTACACTCTTGAAAAGTGAAGCTCTGTTTTACAACCTCTTAATTTTCATGGCCTTGTTGTGAGCTTCGTCAACAGAGAACACGCCATGAAGGATTACACATCTTGAATGGGATACTTTAAACTGCTGATGTACTTTGCCACTTGTTCTTACTTCATGGATAAATCGTATCATGATGAGAGGCGATAGAACTCCTCCATGTATGCCGCAACAGTCCTTGTACCTTATTTCTAGTGTTCACATTGATTGTAAAAGATTTATTAATAATCAGGTGGAAGGAATCTACCTCATAAAAGTTGCTTCACGTGTCTCTATGTCATCACGGATGGCTTGCCTTGGCCTCTCCTTGTGATTTATAGTTGGTCCCACCAATGGTTGTTCCTCCCTTGAGCTTGTATGCCATGACCTTAGTACGCTTCTCTTAGAGAACAAAAGTCATGTCAAAGAACTTCTCTACTTCAAGGACCCAGTCCAAGAAGGATTCGATGTCAAGGTTACCACTAAAAAAACAATCTCGATCTTCATCCTATATCTATTAGGACTTGAGTAATCTCTTCCCCCATCATGATTAGAAAAGAAAACCCTCCTTCTCTGTTAGGATTAGGATTGACAATCCACCTATGACCTCACTCATAAGCCATGCCTCTATCATAGCCTTCATCTCTGAAGTGTCTTCTTGATAGAAGGGATTGTTCAATTCTTTCTCATCAAAAAGACTTCATATTGGTAATTTCGTAAAGGACGTCTTGGTGGTGGATGATGTTGCAGTGGTTGATGTGCTAAAGTTTGACGTGGTGGACATTGATTTTGTAGAGGTTGATGTGATGATGGCTGGTGGGGTGGAGGAAGATGCAGCGGAGGGCGTGGATGAAGATTACTTGATAAACAATCTCGATCGCTTCGATACGTACCATCGACTAGACCTTGACCATCGATCTTGAGGGATGGTCTCTTGAATTCTTGGACCATACTGTCCATAGCGATTCAAAGGCGCTGATCCTCCCTTCAACAGTGCCCACTCTTGCGGAAAGGCTTTACGATTCGTCATCGTCTCCTGCCATCGCTGGAAAATAGCTGAAGTGTTAGTATTTGGAGTGCCCCATATTCATTGGAGAAGAATTCAGGTTTTTTGTAGTTTTCTAATACGGATCTGTCCCTATTTTAATTTGGATACGGATTTTCTATTTCTCTAAGGAGGTGCTGATTTGAGTTCGTGTTGGACTAGGATCATCCCATGTGCCTATATAAGCCCCTCAGGAGTGGCCTTTTGAAGGTGTGTCAAAAATTCAAGAGAAATTATAGAATTCTATCATTGAGAGTTGTGAGAGAGATCTCACTGTAACTCTTATATTTTCTTCAATAAAAATTTTTCTCCTCCTCCCTATGGACGTAGGCATATTATCAAACCACGTTAAATCTTGTGTTTTTTAGTCGTATGATGATTGCTTGCTAGTGGTAGATCTTCTACGTTTTTGCTTCCGCTGCTGAGTCTTCGACTTGGTGTTCTTTTGTTGTTTGATCGGTGATACATCATCAATAATTGGTGTCAGAGCGATGGCTAACAAGATAACCACGATAACCAAGTTCGAGGTGGAGAAATTCGATAGGAAGTCTAACTTTTTGTTGTGGGAGATGTGAGTAACATCATTGCTCTGAAGGAGGGGACACACAAGACCTTGCTTGGCATTGAGAAGAAGCCATCCAAAATGGAGGATGATGAGTGGAACGACATCAACTTCCGCACAAAGGCGGCGACTATACTGTGCCTATCAGATGAGGTCCTCTATAACGTGATGAACGAGGAGACAACTGCTGGTCTTTGGTATATATTGGAAAGCATGTACATGACAAAGAGTTTGTCGAACAAGCTTTTATGAAGAAGGAGTTATACAGCCTTCGGATGAAGGAAGGTACGCCTATTATACAATATCTCAATGCTTTTAATAGAATTTTAAGTGACTTATTAGCTCTAGAGGTTAAGCTAGAAGAAGAAACAAAACTCTTCTGTTACTCTCTTCTTTTCCATCAAGTTATGATCACTTGCGACCACCATCATGTATGGCAAGGAGACCTTAGAGTTAGAAGATGCCAGGCAGATGCTCTAAAATAACTAGCTGATGAAGAAGACAGATTCTACGGAGGAGGCCTCGGGACTGTTTATCAAGGGTCATCGGGGAAGATCAAAGAGTAGGGGACCCAAAAGGGATCCAAAGGCTTCTAGCAGTTTCTCTTGCTACTTTTGCAAGAAATCAGGACACATCAAGAAAAATTATATGAAATACAAGAAGATGTTGAAGAAAAAAGGTGACAAAAATTTTGATGGGGCTAGTACTAGTAGAAAGTTAGATCAATCCAAGGTTGTCGAAGAAGCAGATGGGAATTCATGTGATGTCTTGGCAGCTGAGTCAGGAAAAGGTAAATACTCATATGCTTGATTACTTGACTCAGGGTGTACATATCATATATGCCCAAAAAGGGAGTAGTTTAGTACTTGCAAGTATTATGATAAAGGCTCTGTCCTGATGGGAAATGACTTCATGTGTAAGATTCTTGGCATCGGCAATATCCGTATGAGGATGTTTGATAGACAGGTTCGAACCCTCAAGAATGTTTCACAGTTCCAGATTTAAAGAAGAATCTTCTCTAGTTGGGAGCCTTGGAAGCTCGTGGGTACAAGTTTTCTGGTGCAGATAGAGCAATCAAAGTTACTAAAGGCTTCATGATGATTCTCAAAGGAGAACGAATAACAAACTTGTTCAAGTTGACAGGAAGCATTATTATTGATGATGCTTCAATAGTAACAGAGAAAGAGGATACCACAAGACTTTGGCATAGCGTCTTGGGCACATGAGCGAGCGAGGTCTTTAAGTCTTACACAAAAAGAGTGCTCTACCAGGTATCAAATATTGTAAACTTGATCTTTGTAAATTTTACATTACGGACAGGCAACGTAGAGTAGCTTTCTCTACATCTCAGCACAAAATAAAGGGCTTGCTAGATCTCATGCACATGGATGTGTGGGGGCCTTCGCCAATAGCATCCATTGGAGGTGCTAGGTACTATATTACTTTTATAGATGATTTTTCACGAAAAGTTTGGGTATACATCTTGAAGTAGAAATCGAAAGTAATTCAGAGGTTTAAGGAATGAAAAAGTTTGGTGGAAAATCAGACGGGGCGGAAGGTGAAATAATAGAGGCGAGTACATTTCTAAATAATTCAAAGACTACTTAGCAAGCAAGGGCAGCAAACACCAACTAAGTATTCCAGAACGATCAGAACAAAATAGAGTAGCAGAGCGCAAGAATCAGACACTTGCAGAGTGTGCCCGCTGTATCAGATTACAGGCTGACATGTCAAAAAGATTTTAGGCAGAGGTGGTGAATCATGCGAGTTATCTGGTAAACATGTTATTATCAACAACTATTGATCTTCAGATCCTAGAGGAGATATGACGAGGAGTATCTGTGAACTATTAACCTTACAGATTTTAGTTGCCCAGTATATAGTTTGCTTAATAGTCAGAAAAGGAACAAACTGGAGTTCAAATTCAAGAAGTGTATCTTCATCGGGTTCACCAAAGGAGTCAAGAATTTCAGACTTTGAGATCTCGAGAAAAAGAGTGCCTTTACAGCAGATATGTGGTCTTTGACGAAGATTTAATGTTGCGAGAAAAGTCAGAGACAGAGGATAAAGCACAAAGTGAAACTTCAGATAGTTCGGCAACAGATACTCAGGAAAAGAGAGTTGAGTTCTCAAATAGCCCTATAGGCCTGTAGGGTCAGAAGAGGACTCCTTAGATTCAGATGGAGTCAAACAGGAGACTGCTCAAGAGTAACCTAGACCGTTGAGGCGGTCAGTCAGAGTTATAGTGCCACCAACAAGGTATGACTGGGATGAAGATCATGTATCTTTTGCATTAGTAACAGAAATAAGAGATCCTAACGGTTACAGGGAAGCGATCGAGGCAGATGACCACGACAAGTGGATTACAATGGAGTAAGAGATGGGAGTCTTGGATAGAAACTAAACATGGACGCTAGTCGATCTTCCAAAGGACTCCAATGCAATAGGTGCAGATGGGTCTTTCGCAAGAAGGACAATGGGCAGTACAAGCAATGTTAGTTGCCAAAGGATATGCTCAGAAGGAGGTTATTAACTACAATGAGATTTTCTCTCCTGTAGTCAAGCATACATCTATTTAGATGTTATTGGCGATAGTTGTTTAGTCTGATCTAGAGTTGGAGTAGATGGACATCAAAATAACATTTTTGCATAGTAAGCTGGTGGAGAAGATATACATGAAACAACCTGGAGGTTATATTTAGGAAGATAAAGAAAATAAGGTGTGTCTTCTAATAAAGTCTCTCTATGGTCTTAAGCAGTCTCCCATACAGTGATACAATGGTTCGACTCTTTCATGATCAAGGCCAAATACAACCGATGTGAGTATGATAGTTGTGTCTATTTCAAACAAAGTGATGATCCGACATATTTGCTGTTATATGTGGATGATATGTTGATTGCTGCGAGAAACAAGACACATGTTCAGAAGCTTAAAGCTCAGCTCAAGAAGAAATTTAACATGAAAGATTTGGGAGAAACTAAGAAGATCTTAGGTATGGAGATCACTCAGACAGAAGCACAGACAGACTTTGGCTATCCCAGAGAACTACATTCTCAAGGTGTTGGAAAGATTCAACATGGTAGAAGTAAGACCAATCACCACTTCTTTGGCAGGTCACTTTAATTATTCTCCAAGCAGTGTCCACAATCATCGGTATAGGAGGAAGAGATATCTCGAGTACCATATGCTAGTGCGGTGGGATCACTCATGTATACTATAGTCTACACTAGGCCTAACTTATCCTATGCAGTTAGTACAGTAAGTCAGTTTATGCCAAATTCAGGAAAGCAACATTGGGAAGTAGTGAAGTGGGCGCTACGATATCTGCGAGGGACTGCGAGACTAGGCTTGGTGTTTCAGTGATTGAAAATGGGGAAGCCTAGGTTACTACAAGACTATATTGATGCATACAATGCAGGAGATCTTGATCAGCGAAGATCTACGACGGACTATGTGTTCACAGTAGCTGAGTGCGTATTAGTTGGAAGGCAAAGTTGCAAGATACAATTGTTCTTTCAACGATAGAAGCGGAGAACATGGCTGTAGTTGAGGCGTCAAAAGAAGTTTTGTGGTCGAGAGGATTGGTTGAGACGTTCAGAGTGATATAGGATTCAGTTCGGGTTCATTACGACAGCCAGAGTGCTATTCATCTCGCTAAAAATCATAAGTATCACAAGCGGACGAAGCACATTGATGTGAGATATTACAAAATACATCAGTGGGTCGTAGATGATGAGGTGATCGATTTGGTAAAGATTAGCATGAAGAAAAATCCAACATATGATGACAAAGACCATTCCGGTGGAGAAGTTCAGAGCATCCCTGAACTTCATCAAGATTCTCCAAAGATAAATGATAAACAGGCTCTTGGTAGGGAGCCATGTGAAGTCATGAAAGGGGGGAGAAATGAAGGCGAATGTAGCAGAGGCCAATTTCTATGAAGGGAATCAATGAACATGAGTCAATGTGGAGATTGTTAGTATTTGGAGTGTCCCATATTCATTGCAGAAGAATTCAGGTTTTTGACAGTTTCCTAATACGATCTGTCTCCTATTTTGGTTGGATACGGTTTCCTATTTCTCTAAGGAGGTACTGATTGAGTTCGTGTTGACTAGGATCATCCCATGTGCCTATATAAGCCCTCAAGGGTAGCTTTTGAAGATGTGTCAAAAAATTTAGAGAAATTGTAAAAATCCACCATTGAGAGTTGTGAGAGAGATCTCACTGTAACTCTTTATTTTCTTCAATATATTTTTTCCTCCTCCCCATGGACGAAAGCACATTGCCGAATCACGTTAAATCTTGTGTTCCTTGGTTGTGTGGTAATTGCTTATTAGCGGTAAATCTTCTACGCTTTTGCTTCTACCGCCGAGTCTTTAACTTGGTGTTCCTCTATTGTTTGATCGGTGATAGATCATCAACACGAAGTTCTGATATGAGTTGACACAGACAAAGAAGCGAAAATGCCCGGTAGATATCGTTCTAACGCCAACGAACCCTGGAAGTCAGGTAGGGATAACGCTTGAATCCACGAGCAAACAACTCGAATCCACGAGCAAAGATAAATAACTCGAATCCACGAGCAATTAGAGAGAAAAAAACAATTTTATTAATTAAAACTTGAATACCAAAAAACAAAAGATATAATGACCTTTTATAGGCTTAAAAGAAGTATTCTAATCTAAGTAGGAAAGTTTATAAAAAAAAAACGAATTAGAATCCAAAACATACTGGAAAACTAAATCCTAAGCAAAATCGGATACTCTGATACAGAGGTAGGTGACAGAGTTAGTCCATTAATGATTTCATTAGTCGACTAATGAACAAACTCAAAAATTACCAACCTCTATTGAGCCAAATTAGCCAACTATCGAGATTGGATTAGTCGACTACTGAGAGAGTTAGTCGACAAATAAGTCGACTATTGAGAGGATTAGTCAACTATTCTTGATGATTAGTCGACTAATGCAAATTCTGTTATTTTTTGCATTGCTCTCCTACATTAGTTGTCTTCCTAAATATGATCCTTTTACCTAAGCTGTACTTTTAACCACTTTCTAAATTATCTAATTAAAAAAACCTTCCTCCAATAACTGGTGTTGAGAGTCAATATATATAAACTGAACTTTAAATAATATAACTAAATGAAAATCAAGAGTCACTATAAAACAGAAATTTATAACGAAAATAATAAGTTTTGTTTTTACTATAAACGAAAGTATCTCAAATTTTATTTGAAAATAAATCTTGTTCAAACACGAGGTTATTAACTTTTGTATTTCTTCTAATTTCTAATTATGAGTATTATATGGCAGAGATCATTCTTTGAGTATTATTCATGTGTATTAATGACAATGAGCATAATACAAGTATTCTAGTGGACTCCTGGAAGCAGACATGCACACATGTAGACTTTGTTAATTTGGTATTGTACACAAACAATATACGCAAATTATACATGAATTATATGAGATTTGAACGACATATGTGATGACTACAATGTCTTAAATTCTTCAAAAAAAATATTTTTTCTTGATTTTCTTCTTTTCGACCGACAGGTTAGAGAATAAAGATGCACGCACGACCGTGTGATACAATCCCCCCAAATGGAATGAGAAAAAAAAGAAAAAAAGACAAATGGGCAATTTTTCAAAATAATACAATTTTTAAAATTATTTTGAAAAATATACATCTCTTAAAAAAATTCCCAACTGACATCTGACATACCACGTCGGTGGCGGGGTGTTTCGCCCTGTCAGCGTGGTGTCCGCGCTGGCGGAGGTAGATTTTTCTTCATCCGAAGTTGGCAATTCCGGACGAAGAATATATATTTTTTCCCATTTATTCTTTGTTCGGGCTTGCCAACCCCGAACAAAGCGTTTTTATTTTATTTAGCTTTTTTGCTTTGTTTGGGGTTGGCAACCCTGGATAAAGCAATTTAATTTTTTTCCAGCCTTTTCTTTTCCAAGTTTGACAACCTCGGGCAAAGAATAAGATTTTTTTTTTTTTTAGCCAAGGGAGCTTGGTCGGGGCTGCAACCCCATATCAAATATAGAATTAACTTAGGCTTTGAAAATAAATAGGATGAAGAAAAAGTTATTACCGTTAGGTTATTGTAATAGAGTGGTGAGTATTCTCGCCTGTCACATGGGTGACCTAAGTTCAATCCCTGATAAATTTTTTTACTTATTAATCAAAAAAGAGTATCCAAAAAAAAAATCACCTACGGAATTTGAACTAGCCAACTTAAGGAATCTGAAGGCATTGCCAACAATAATCCTCCACGACCAATTGAGCTAAGGTCAAATTAATGAAAAATACTGATGGAAAATAGAAAAAGATAAAAAATTAAAATTTCTTTATTCATAGTTGGCAAGAGAACACTTAGGCAAAAAATTCCAAGTGTTCTTTGTTCGAGAACAATTGGGCAAAAAAAATATATATTTTTTATCCGAACTCGGAAGAAGAAAAATCGGCCTTTTGCTAGCCCGGGCGCCATGATGGCATCGCGGGAAAACCCGATCGCCAAATGTGGCGTGTCAGAGATCAATTTTTGAAATATTTTTGAGAGAGCTCCATTTCAAAATTATTTTAAAAAAATGTATTGTTTAATTTAAAATTTCCCAAGGAAAAAAAAAAACAAATTGTGAACTTGGTTTCGTGCCTTTTGACCTCTGCTTGTCGTTTTGCTGGGTCTGGGTCCCGACACCGAACCAGCATTTCTTTCTTTCTTTTCCTGTCCAATTTTAGTTTCTTTTTCTTTCTTCATTTTTTTGGGGGAAAATTACTTTTAGGTCCTCAGGGAGTTTGAGTTGTGCCAAAAACTCCCCGGGTAAAAATAATGTGTTAAAAGTTTCTCAATACCAGTATTTGTACTTCTGGATCCCTATGTACACTGGTTGTATGCACATGAGTTATTGTGGGCGGTTAAAAGTCCAAAATACCTCTCTGTCAAATTTGTCCCATGTGTACAATTTTAATAAAGAAAGAGAGAGGGGAGGGAGGGAAGAAGAGGAAGAAAAAAAAAGATGAGCGATCTCTGTGAAGATCTGGCGAGCCCAGCGAGCTTCCTGAGCCTCTCTGATCGCAGCAAGCTTCGTGAGTCCTCGATTCGCCCCCGATCTGTGCAGATCGCATCAGCTCCGGCGATCTCCGTGAAGATCACAACAGTTTCTGTGAGATCTGCCCCTGAGCCACCCCCGAATCGTCCCAGATCGCAGCTCCGTGAGCTCAAGATGATCCGTGAACCCTGGTTCGCTCCCGATCCATGAAGATCAGCAGCAAACTCCAGTATGGAGCTCGTATCCTTCGTCGAGACTCGAATGAGCTCCTCGTACAAGGCTCGTCACCCCCAGCTCCTTGTGCAGGGCTCAAAGAGGATGAAGTGGTGCAAGGCTTCGTCGAGGATTTATTTGGAGTAATTTTTGATGTAATTTTTTGAGATTTTTTGCGGTTTGAATTAAAGTATGATTATTAAGATTTAGAGTTGTAATTTTTCTGAGATTTTTTTTGAAATTTATCAATCTGATGATAGTCATGTTGGCATTTGTGATTAATTTTTAATCTAAAAGGTGGACTAATTTGTTATGAGCTCACTGAATTTGAGAATATCAATTTAGGGGTGATGAAATTTCTATTTGTAATGAATTTGTAATAAAAAAAAGAGGACAAAAACCTGTGAATTATACTGCCCACTTTTGAGTTTTTCGGTCAATATATTGAATAATTTGTCAACTTTCTTAACTTTCTGTCCACCATTAAAAAGTTGGACAAAAAGAGAGCAAGGTGAACATAAAAGAAGAAAATTGGACAGAAATTAACGAAGGTGGACAGAAAGAGAGTAGGTGGACATAAAAAGAGAAAATTAAAAAAAAACTAATAAAGCTGGACAAGAAGGAAGTAAGGCGGACATAAAATGAGAAAGTTGGTGAGAAATTGACGCAGGTGGAAAAAATAAGATAAGGTGAACATAAAAGATCTTATTTTATGTCATGCAACAAGCGGAGTGAAATTACCTAAATGATCACATGAAGGTGGGAACATTCATGCGAACTTATGGCCCAATGCAATATCCTTTTCCTGATTTGGACAAGTCAAAGATATCATTCTCCAATATTCTGTCCACTTTAGTATGTTTCTGTCTATTTTTTTGACATTGTGTCCACATTTTCGGGTATATGTCCATATTTTGAAATATATGTTCACATTTTGAAATATATGTCCAAATTTCAGAATATATGTCCACATTTCAGAGTATATGTCGATATTTTCAAGAAAATGTCCACCTTATAAAATATATACCATTTTTGTCTCATTACTATCCAATGTTTATATTTTGATACTAACTTATGTCTCGTATAGGTAACGAAATAAAATCTACAAATAAGACTTCTAGTAATGAAAAAGCGTCTTGGGAGGAACAAGACAAGGCGAATCAACAATCGATTTGTGACACGCCCAATTGTGTATAGTAGATGCTAGAAAGATGGACATAATCGTCGTACTTGCAATACTAAATCCTATTCCTAATTTGACAAGTCAAATGTATCATTCTCCAATATTTTGTCCACCTTAGGATGATTCTGTCTACTTTTTTGATATTGTGTCACATTTCCGGGTATATGTCCACATTTGGAATATTTGTCCACATTTAAGAATATATGTCTAACTTTCAGAATATATGTCTGCATTTTAGAGCATACATCGACGTTTCTAAGTAAATGTCCATATTTTCGAAAATATGTCCACCTTATGAAAATATATGCCATTTTTTTCTCATTACTATCCAATGTTTATACCTTTGTACTAATTTATGTCTGACACAAGTGACGGAGGATACTCCACAAATAAGACCTCTAGTAAAAAGAAGCGCCGTGGGAGAACAAGATAAAGCGAATTAACAAGCAATTTGTGACGCTCCCGATTGTGTGCAGTAGATGACGAGAATTAATAAAAAAGATCAACAAACAAATAAGTGAAAACATAAATAAATATTCTATGTTAAATGATTTTTATTTTATAAACAATATAGGTTAAATGATTTATAAAAAAGTCATTAATTATTTTTTTATTTTATTTTATTTTTATTTTAATTATTTAATTTTTAATAAATATTTTGATTAAGTTAACAAAAACTTTTGAAGTGGACAAATAACAATTGAAGTGGACAGCAAAAATAATTGCTTAAAAATTTTATAATTGAAAATAAAACAATTAAAATAAATGTCATCAAGGATAGTATTCATCACATGGACCAATTAACGGACAAATGATAACATATATGTCACTTAAAATAAGAGTAATATAGACAATACGAAACATACACTAAGCTACATAGTGAGAGAGGGACCTGCAAATAAAGAAAACTTGGTCAACGGGTTATTGGCCCGATTTTCTCTTCGGAAAGGTTTGGCGCAAGTCAAAACGCTTTGAGGACCTAAAAGTAAAATTTCCTTTCTTTCTTTATTCTAAAATAAAATAATAGAGGGAACGGTCGGCGCGAGGCGGAAGAGATTGTCCTCCAATTTTCTGATCCCAATCAATCTCTCAATCTTTCAAGGTTCGTTTCCAACTCCCCCGCTCCTAATTGTTGTGATATCTTCATTCTTTTCGGGGCTTTTTCAAATCCCTAATTTCTGTTCGGCTGCTTTAGGGATTTTGATTTGCTCGAACCTTTCGAAACCCTAGACTTCGAATTGTTCGTTTTAGTGGCTGGGAATTCATCGGGAGATACGCGTTGATGGTACCTTTTCCCACCATTTTTCCTGATTTTATCAATTGGCAGGAATTTAGGAGGGAGGGAGGGTGTCTGTTGGATCGAGATAAATAGTTTAATTGTTTATGTTACCATGTTTTTGATTTTTTCCCCTTAGTTTCGCATCGTCAGTTGGTTCTGGCACCTTGAATTCTTGTTGAAATTTTTATAGGAATTTTTGGTTAATGCGAAACTTCTGTTTTGGTGAATAGTCTTTCCGCTTGTATTATTATTATTATTATTAGTAGTAGCAGCAGTAGCAGCAGCAGCAGCAGCTTTCTAGCACTAAAGGGTCGTCTGGAATGCTGTGGTATGCTTGCATGTTGCTCAAGAAGATTGTATTTGAAAATTCTTTGCCCCTTTGTGGTAATCATGGGAGTCTTGAAAACTGGCGACCAATTCGGAGTTGTTTGGTGATGATTTAGGCGTAAGTGTAGGATGATAATAGGAATGGTGATAGTAGGGACTGTGCTTAACAAAAATGGCAAAATGGAACTTTGATGAGTGCTCCAGGGTGAAGGTTTAAAATTATGGGGAAATAAAATTAATGAAGAGAAGCTTATGGAATTTGAAGTGCACCCCGTTTGGCAGCCCAGCTTCACCCCCAAGGACCTGCTAACTTTGTTAAACCACGTTTGGCCCTAGCTTACTCGTGTTTCCAAATGGGTAAATTTGCTGAATTACCTGTTACATGTAAAAGACAACCACTTAGGTGGTTCTTATTAGTGGAAAAAAAAATTGGTATAAATATTTCAAATTATCTGAGAATATGCTAGACAGGTGAATCTTACATGTGCTTGATACGTGATTGTGATTTCATCAAATGAATCACACATGATGCACATCTTGGATATCTAGCTACGTGAAGGGTCTACAAAAAATTGTATAGCTGAAATAATATGAAATGTTTGATGTTGCGCAGAAATAGGAAGCATGCGTTTAGAGATGAAAACTATTTGGATCCTTTGGAGATCTTGAATTTTGGATAATTTTAGATATTTATTGCATGGTTTAATTCATGTAAGTATTGATTAGAGGTAACTTGTAGGTTTCTTACAGTTTTATAATGAAAAAAAGTGAGAACACCAAGAATTTGCCCAATACCCTCATAGTGTATTTTGTAGAAATAACCTTTACTTCTTCAAATATGGAGGTTCAATTTAAAAATCTTTTGGATAGCTTAAACGTTTTCAAGAAAGTTCAAATTTGTATGTATATTTAGTTTTGACCAAGTTTTTAATGTTTTCAAGAAAGTTAAATCTTGTATATATTTAATTATTTTCACATTGACCCTAGTATATATCTGCATAATTTTATGTGAAAATTATTTTTCATATTTAATTATTTCCAAAATGGCACTCGACTATGAACTTTCCGGTTGGCAATGCTTTGTGTTTCTTGCTGGTTTTTGTTATTTTACACGAAGTGAAACAAAAAGTGAGTTAAAATTACAGTAGTTGTTTCATTTTAGATTGCGTTTTTCACACTCTTTTGGGTTTCTTCTCATTTCTTTTTATGATTGTTAATGGAGTGGGCTTAATAACTTGTTCTGTCTATTACTTTGTCCATCTTTACCTAATTGAATTATATGCTCTCTATAATGCTTTTTAAAGCTCAGTCTGCTGGATGGTGCAGCAGTTGCTGCTTTCCTAGAGGGTCAGATGTGGTTGAAAACTCGGGGGCTGTTGGTTAGGTGGAAGTGAGGAAGTAGTAATAGTTCCCTTTAGAAACTTGAGAATGGTTAGTAAGTTTTCTGATATTTGGATGCTGTTAGAAAGCGTGGTTTGAAAAATGTTATGTCTTTTCAGTGTTTGGATGGTAATGTAGAAGTGGAAGTGAAAAAGTTGACCATAAAGTTGACCGCAAAATAATATTAAAATAAAAATAATTAAGAAAAATAAAAATTAGACTGTAATTAGAATGCAAGTGAGATTTATATGATCACAAAATTAACTGATTTGAGCTACAACTTATTACAAATGAGATTCACATGACCACAAAATTAACTGTAGCACTCTGGAATTGAGAAAATAGCTGTGTAAAAGAGAAAGAGAAAAAGAAAATGGGTTTTCTCAATTTTCTTTTCAGGTGTTTGGATAGATAGGGAAGTGAGAAATAACACTTCCCCATTTTCTTACTTACGCCACTTCCTTGAATCCAAACAACCCCTTATATGACATTAGTTCCTTCAGATGTTTAAAAAATTTTCAGTTACCATTAAAAGAAATGTATCGATCTTTCCTGTTGAAATTAAATCTGAATAAACCTTTCCCTTAGTTTCCTCTTTATCTTGGTCACATTTACATTGCTGTAGCTGTACTGTGTTGTGTATGACTCTGGCCGACCATGAAATTATTTGTGAAGCTCCTCCCATTACCATATCTATTCATGCCTGTGCTGAAGGCCTATATGAAGCTGCTTACATTACCATGTCTGTAGTCCAAAGTCATCTCACCGCTGACTATGAGCTTGTATATGAATTTTCCAAATGCCGTGGGTTTTTATATATTATTTCCACTGACTGCATGTGAATCTCTTTTCCATTAGCATCTCTCTATTTATGTTCAGTCCTCCATTGCAGTTCAACCGAGTGCTTTAAGCTGTATAGTACCTTTTTATCCTTTCTTCACCGACAAGGCCACAACAAACATTTTACTTCATGTGAGCTAGGGATATCTCAATATATTTTGGTATAACTGGTAGAAGTTTTCTCTTGTACTTAAAGAATCTGAATGTATCTGAAACCGTACAAGTTTTATTTTCTAATTTCATTGCCAGAGTTTACTTTTGTATTTAGTTAAAATATGCTACTTTGTCACTTTCTTATATATGACTGGTCTTTTCGATTATTCTATTCAGGTCCTTTCTTCTCCAAGATTGAGTATCTGGATGTGCAGATGTTCGCTGAAATAAGGTGACTGAGTTAACTGCGCTGATAAGATTTCAGAGCAGCAGATTCTGAGCAGCAGATTTGGCATGACTGGAGAGTGTATATAGTAATTTTATTAGTGCATCATTCTACAACCTTGTTCACCATACTATGTAATTCCAAGAATGTCAAGGGGTCAATCTCAGCCGGAAATCAGTCTCCTAGGAGAGTCCTGGAGAGGTGTAGAACTCGAAATAGTATTGAAATATTGATGTTGACAAAGAAAAGATCGATCTGGTGATAGTTGATGCAGAAGAAACTTCTCATCTGGGATCTAGATGTTCAGAAACAACAAGAAGACATAGTTGTCCAAGTGGTGTTATTAGTATTGATGATGAAGATGAAAGTACTGATGACAGCTTCAGAAATGTTCATTCTGATGCTGCAAGGAAGGAGTTTTGTCCTGCATCTAGCAATTCTCCCTTGTCTGAGGAATCAAAAAGTGATGAATGCCCAATGACTACTAGAAAGAAAATTCCACCTTTCAGATCAATGCAATACATGAGAAAGTGTCGTGAGGTTGGCCCCAGCACCAATCGTTTTGGTTTAAGTGAATCCTCTGAGAGTTGGAGTTCTGAAAGTGACAGTAGTGAGTTTGACTCCTCTGAAAGTATCAGCTCTGACAGTGATAGCTCTGACTGTGAAATCATGGAAGATTCTTCAGGGAATATTCGTGAGCAGTGGGGAGAGGGCTGCCTTGAAGAAAAAAATGTCAGACAGGGTCCGATTTGGTTCAGAAGATCAGGCTAGTGCTTTGGGGTCAAGTAAAAATGATGCCGGATTGTTCTCTGAGGAAGCAATTACCATAAAATTGATATTGAAAATTGTATTAACAAGGTTTGCTCGAATTATTCTGAAGAGATACCTGCTGAAGCCTATCTAAAATATTCAAGCTATGAAAAGGAGAATATCTCTTTCAATATACCTGCTGATAATGGACTTCACGGCTTTTTTGGAAAAAGAATGCGGATACAACTGACTCAGATAGAAATGATGCTACTAACATTGGTCACAATGAACCTGAACATGCTGCTGAAACATGGTCACATAAAACTCAGTCACCATATGAAGCCCACTCAGATAATCTGAGATTTGGCTTTCGAGACCCCGAACTGTGCTTTGTACTTCCATATGTGATTTGAATATGCAGCATGACCCAGAAATCAAAGATGATGATGCTAGAGATCTCGACAAGGACGAGCAAGTTCCATACTACTGCAGGTACCACTGGACTTCGTGGTGAATCAGCATTTGGGGTAAAGTGGGACCATGCCCTGGAGAATCATCCCCACTCAACGCTCAACCTTCACCGACAATACCATCCAAGACAAAAAAGAAACATTGTCCTGGGGAGCCTCCACTCTCTATGCAACCACAGTGTGTGACTATGTTGCTAGTCCTGAAACTGTCGGTCTCCAAAGGAAAGACAAGTCATTTTCCGACGAATCTTTTTGTGCAATTATCAGTATCCAGGTAGTTCACCGCTTAATGTGATTGTCAAACCAATCTTGCGGAGCCCCCAGTTTGCTACACTAATGGAGGAAGTGGAGCAATGAGAGGAGGGCTGCTTCTGATACAGCACCCCATAATATACCTCAAGTACATAGTGATTTGATTTGTGAACGTGAAAGGCACAAGGAATCTGCTGAATATAGACGCTGCTGTAGAAGAAGAATGGGCCGCAAGACAACGTCAATTGCAGATCCAGGTTTGTATG